>JANFOE010000777.1:0-281471 GCA_025667525.1 Glebionis coronaria
TTGAAAGTTTTGGGTTCGTAGAACCAAAAATAATGTCATCAACATAAACTTGCACCAGCATTATGTCATCCCCATATTTATTAGTAAAGAGAGTAGGATCAATAGAACCTTTGGAGAATCCTTTGGAGACCAAGAAGTTTGAAAGTTCTTCGTACCATGCCCTTGGAGCTTGTTTAAGTCCATATACAGCCTTTTTGAGACGATAGACTTTGTCAGGATGATGAGGATCGATGAATCCTTCTGGCTGATTCACATACACTTCTTCCTTCAAATGACCGTTGAGAAAAGCAGTTTTAACGTCCATCTGAAAAACCGTGAAGCCCTTATGTGCAGCATAAGCAAGGAATATCCTGACTGCTTCCAAACGAGCAACTGGAGCGAATGATTCATCGAAATCTATCCCTTCTTGTTGACGATACCCCTTAACCACAAGACGAGATTTGTTTTTGATGATGGTTTGTTCTTCATCCAGTTTGTTTTTCCAGATCCATTTGAAATCTAAAATTGACATTCCATAGGGCCGGTCAACAAGTTCCCAAACATTTAGGCGTTCAAACTGATGAATTTCGTCTTGCATTGATTCAATCCACGCATGATCAGTCATGGCTTGTTTTATGTTTGTTGGTACAGTTGAACTCACGGTGAGTGCATACATACACACATCGCCATCGGTTTCGAGTTGTCTGCGTGTTCGAACCGGTTGTGAAGGATTTCCAATGACTTGCTCTAATGGATGATCACGTGTCCAATGTTGAGTGGATGGATATGGTTGGTAGAATGTATGCATGTTGGACGGATCAACATGTTGACTAGAAGACTCACCGACTTCGTGTACCGGTGTACCGAATGGATTGATAAATTCTTCATCGTCAGGTTGTGCATCGACTGCTTGATTGTTGTTTCCTCCTTCAGCATTGACGGTTGGTGATGTTGGTTGTATGACAGTTTCTTGAGTTTGTTGAGTATCCACTGGAATTGTCTCTTGAGCAACGGTTGCTGAAGTAGAGGCAGTTGTGTCTTGTTGATTTTGTTCAGGTGCATCAGCAGTATTGACAGCGGAAGGCTTTGACACAACTTGATTGTTTCCATAGTAATATTCATCAAACATAGGATCATATAAGTCAACCAACTCATTCATATGTGTCGTATCCGTCGAGTCTGCTGTAGGAGTACTTTGTTGACATTCTTGCACGGGACGTACACTGTTTTGTGTAGGTGCCATTGCTGGACATTGAGGTGCGGGACTTGAGCTGTTGTGATCAAGTACCATATGTGGCAATTCGTCAAAGTTCACATGAATTGTTTCGACAATAATCTTTGTTCTCTTGTTATAGACTCGATATCCTTTCGACAATGTAGCATACCCCACAAAAATACATGCATCACCTTTTTCTTTCATCTTGTCGAGATTTTCACCGTCTTTAAGGATGTAGCATAAAGATCCAAATACGTGAAAGAATTTGACAGTAGGTTTCCTGCCATTGATGATGTGGTAAGGTGTCTTTTCATGTCTAGGGATGACGAGAGAACGATTCTGAGTATAACAGGCAGTTGCAATTGCTTCAGCCAAGAAGAATAGCGGTAATTTTGAAGCAGAGAGCATTGTTCGAGCAGCCTCAACCAAAGTACGGTTCCGTCTTTCGACAACGCCGTTTTGTTCAGGAGTTCGAGCAATAGACGTTTGATGTTCGATGCCTTCTTCTTGAAAGTAAGATTGCAAGTTCTTGTTCAAAAATTCAGTACCCCTATCCGTTCTTACGGTTAAGACTTGAGCTTGAAGATTGCGTTGTATCATCTTGAGAAAGTTTTTGAGAACCTCTGGTGTTTCATCTTTGGACCTTAAGAAGAAAGTCCATGTGTATCTAGAGTAATCATCAACAATCACTAAAATATACTTTTTCCCGTTAATACTCTCTACATGCATGGGACCACATAAATCCATGTGTAGAAGTTCCAATCGTCCTTTTGAGCTTGGGGTAGTCTTTGATTTGAAAGACTTCCGTTTTGCTTTCCCCAACTCACAAGAAGAACAAAGATGGTCTTTGACGAATTTCAACTTAGGAAGACCGGTCACAATATCATTCTTCGAAAGCAAGTTGATGGTGTCAAAGTTGAGGTGTGACAATCGTTGATGCCATAACCATGCTTGAGATGATGAAGCTTTAGCCATTAAGCAAATCGGATTTGTTGAAGATGTGTCTTGAAGAGTTACTGTGTAGAGATCAGAACCACGAGAACCTGTAAGAAGGTCATTCCCATCGTAGTCTCTAACATAGCAAGTAGATTTCCGAAAAGCCACTTCCAAATCCGCATCACAAAATTGACCAACTGAGAATAAATTGTGATTCAGTCCCTCGACGTAATAAACCCGTTTTATAGTGATATTCCCTTGAACCAAGTCTCCATATCCGAGTATCGGTGCAAATTGATCATTTCCAAACCGTACCGTACCCAGAAACTTCTCCACGAAGTTAATGAGAAGCTTGAGATTGCCCGTCATGTGCTTTGTGCACCCGGAGTCCATTATGAATAGGATGAGTTCGACGAGCTGAAGAAGAATTAGAAGACAATGTAGCATTTGACAAATGGGATTCCTTGATAGAGACGGGTTCCAAGATAGTAGTGGGCCTTGATGCAAAGTCTACAGGCAAGCTGATATTCCTAGACCCAATCACTAAAGTGGTTAACTTACCCATTTGTATCCGGGTGGTGTATATCTCGAATACCCCCGTGTACATGTCCTAATCATGTTCTCATATAACTTCCTTAATCTGTTTTGTTTACGCAGAGTAGTGGAGTCTAACGCACTTAGTTTCTTAAGTGGTTGATCAGTGGATTGGTTCAAAGTTCTTGTGGGTTCTCTAGTACTAGTGGGCACAAGAATAGGCTTCCTAGTTCTAGCATTCACGCCATTATGATTAAGAGCACAAGCATCATGATTGAAAGTACGAACACAATTGCCACATTCAACACAAACAAATTCAACATTCGAGGTCTTAGCAGTTAAACTGTCATTACATGCAGTTACAGACGTTTTATTCTTAGAAAACTTAAAATTCCTACGGTGATCTTCTACTTCATTCTTCTTCCCTTGACTATTGTTAGGCATGACTCTATCTTCAACTCTAGTGCTCTTAAGCTGTGGTCCGCTAACACTAGTAGTGGGATTTACTCCTGTAGAAGAAGACACACGTTGATTAGTTTTCCTAGTATTCTGAGGTAACTGCGTTGTTCCAGTTTGAGTGGACCTAGTGTTCATCTTATACATTCCAGGTGCTATCACATTAGTGCTCTTATCATTTCCTATCTTAGGCAAAGTCTGTGGGGATTGTCCCAAAATAGATGATTTAGGGCATTTAACCGCATTCGGTTGCCGAACAGCGGATGGTTTACCCAAAACAGACTTTCCTTTCATTTTCTCAATGAGTTTCTGTAACTCACTTATGGCAATGTCCCTTTCTTTTAGCTGAGCTTTCAAATCATTTATTTCGAAATCTTTTTCATTAAGTAGACGAAACGAAGAAGCTGACATTTCTTGACACTTTTTATGATTATGAGATTTTTCACCTTTTTGTAAAGCAAGTTCAAGAGAAATGGAGTGTTTCTCAAGTTGAGAAAAGCTTTTCGAAAGTTTTTTGTATGACTGAATTTGTTTTGAAAGCTCTACTTCAAGATTGCGACATTTCGCGTCCGATTCTGACACTAGACATGCTACATGACAATATTGATCAAGATCGGTATACACACCAAGTATAGCATTCATATGGTCAGCATAAAAATATTCCTTAGAAAGTCGATCAATTTCGTTAGAAAGTTGGTGTTCTTGTGTCTTTAATTTAGTTTGTAGAAAATCAACTTCATCTTCAAGAGATTTAACATATCTTAAATCAGTTAACATTTCCTCAGTGAGAGCTGTATAAAACATTTCCACATTTTTTGAAAGATCATCAATGGTTGGAACAATACATTGTTGAATGACGACTTCTACTTGTGGGTTAGGTTTAATATTCCAAATGGTATCCCTAGAAACTTTTTCATAGTCGACGACACCTTTGTACAAATTTAAAACCCCTTGTTTTATAAACTCAAATTGCTGAACACTTTTGCTTTTCTCATTCCATTTACGTTTGTCATCCAAAATTCGCTTTTCTAACAAAATTGATTGCTTTTTGAAACTCCTTTTTAAAGAAACTTTCTTTTGTGGTTCATCACTTGGTGGTGGAACACTATTATACATCTTTGTTCTTTTGAAAGTTCTTTTTGAGGGACAAACTTAATATGATTGTTAGAATCAGAAAGGTTTATTAAATCACTTAAGTTTGATCGACTTTCTTCTTGTTGACGAATGATTTCGTCGCAGTCAGGGGAAAGCATAAGAGCAAGATTATCAACATAACAACCGATATCATAAAGAGCAGGCTTGGTACTTTGAGCTTTCTTGAGATATTCAGGCTTGACAAAACTCGTTTTCATTTTTCTATTGAGCATATTCATAGTTTGAATAGACTGACCCGTTTTGTAAACAATGTTGTTTAACGTGTCGACTTTCTTTTCCAAAGCGAGAATTTTTTCAATATCCTTTTCTTCACGAGTTTTATAAAGCTCAGTTTGTTCTTTGTTAACCGACTCTAATTCAGTAATTTGGAGTTTATGTAGCAGTAGTTGTTCTTCAAGTTCTGATATCTTTTGTTTTGACATATGAATTTCGTGTGTTACTTCAGAACAATATTGTTCGTTGAGCACCTTACGTTCATATACCAAACCATTAGCTATTGCAACTCGTCGATCAGCTTCTTTTACATAATCACACTCTTTAAGCCTGTCTATCTCCTCGGCTAAGGATGTGTTTGCTTGCTTCAAACGTTTATTAGCATCTTTGTTTTCCTCAATTTCATGTTTTAAAGACTCAATTATAGACGCAAGCAAATCACAGTCCTCATCCGAGTCAGTAGCCTGAGCAGCATTACCGTCATCATTACACATATGCTGTGAATCCGTAGAGATATTGCTATCCTCCGTGTCCATTACATATGTGTCATTGATGCTTTCGGGTTGCTCAGGATGCCGTCGTTCATTAGCAAACACATTATAGTTATCATTTGTTGGTACCTTTTCAATTGGCTCAGTATCAAAGATAGGTCTAGAAGTATCAGTAGTCTCTGGAAGCACTTCTTGAATCTTTGCCATGTACACATAATGTGACTCTAGCTCTTGATCATCGGCTTCATCATCAGTGTCATCACGCCAGTCAACTTCATCTGCTGTGAGTGGAATTCCTGCTTCTTCTTTCTTACACAGCAGCATCTTTTCCTTGTGATACCCTGAGTCCTTAACCCGTTTTGGCTTCTTGCATTCCCTAGCCATGTGCCCAAATCCCTTACAGTTGAAGCATTGAATCCCAGTCTTCTGCACAACCAGAGTGCCAACAGTATCTCTAGCCCCAACTTGATTCAGCATCCTCTGATTATCATACCTAGCATCACGATCATACCTAGGTGCATGATCAACTTCCTTATATCTAGCATTGGATGATGATCTGAGGTTGTTGTTGGTAGGTTTGTAGATCTTCTTATAAGTTGTGGTGAGTAAAGACATGAGTTCTTCAATCTTCTTGTCCCTTGAAGTTTGTTCATCATCACTGTCTCCATCTGACTCGGTGTCATACTTTGGAGGTGGAGTGGGGACAATTGCTTTTGCTTTGTGTTTAGCAGCAACTAGAGGTTTGGTGGATGAGCTTGATGACTTTGAGGAATGAGTAGGTGGTTGTTGACGGGGAACGGGTTTTGTTGAAGTAGCAGCCACAAAAGCAATAGAATTAGCAGATCGTTCTGCCTTTTCAGCCCTTAGTTCATTCACTTCATTCTGATGTTGTTTCAAGATATCATAAAGTTTGTGGTAAGATATAGTCTTGATATCCTCCCTTTGTTTGACCAAAGTCACAAACCTTTGCCATTCCGGTTTGAGTTGAAGTAAGAACTGAACATTTGCATGATGATTGGAGATGGTGCACTGATTTCTGACAAGCTCATTCATCATTTTGTAGAATCTCGAGTAATATGAGTCAATGGATTCACCATCTTCAGATGTGAATTTTCCAAACTCCCAAAGTAGATTAGTCTCGAGATCTTGAACATTGATCGACTCACCTTGCTTCAATCGATGAATTGCATTCCACATTTCCATAGCATTAGGACATGCATCAACTGTGGAATAGATATCGTTATCAATTCCAGTGAGTATGAAGTTTACAGCATCAGCTTCAGCTTGGAGGAGTTTCTTTTTCTCAGCAGAACATGTGTCAAAATCCTCCATAGCTCGTATAGTTGATGAAGTACCATCCTCTGCCTGTGTGGTAATTGGTCTGAATTCAAAAACTGGAGGTGGATTCTCAAGGCAGTGACGAAGAGCAGTTCGGTTTTCTTTTCCGTCGAGAAATCTGAGAAAACGAGATCTCCATTGAACGTAGCAACCGGCAGTGAGCACAGGTGGATTACCGTTGCCACCTTGTTCCAGACGAATTTGATTAGCAGTTGCAATGTTGATGTTGTTGTTAGACATGGTGAATACTTGTGAATGAATTGCAGATCTTAGTGGATTTGTTGTGATGATGTGTGGTTAAAATTGAAATTCCGAAATTTCCAGAAATTTTTTTTCAGTCCGACAATAAATTTCTCAGTCCGACAAAACGGTAGACCTAAAAAATTTGTAATCACCAAATTTTGAAAATGAGCTAGAAATGTCCTAAAACTAGTATGGAAAAAATTTGATTTTACTTGACGGAAAAATTTTAACTCTTTTTTTTTGATCTTCGTGTAAACGATATTCCGAAACTAGTCTAGATGGTGGCTAAGTCTAAAAATTACTCAAACAAAATTTAGCTAAACATGTCATCGGAAAGAGCTCTAATCGGAATGACCTGATCGGAATACCCCAATCGGAATGCCAATCGGAATGTGCTAATCGGAATACACAAATCGGAATGCCAATCGGAATAACCTTGTCGGAATGCAAATCGGAATGCCAATCGGAATGTTGTTGTCCAATCGGAATGATGCTACTGATCGGAATGCCAATCGGAATGTTGTTGTCCAATCGGAATGATGCTACTGATCGGAATGCCACGGATCGGAATGCCAATCGGAATATATAATCCATTTTCCGATTACACCAATCGGAATATATAATCCCTTTTCCGATTACACCAATCGGAATATATCCCACTTTTCTCGGACAAAACTCAACCAATTCGTGATTTTAAGCCAAAAAATGATCAAAACACCCAAAAATTTTGTGTTTTTAGCCAAAGTAAATATACCAAATCTCTATCACAACTATGTAGAAGATTCGTATCAAGAAAAAACCATAAAAAACACAAGAAAAATTTTGGGACGTGATATATAGATCAAAATGACCACGAAAAATCAAGAACACACCACACGAATCTTCAATCACCTATCCACTATAGGCTCTTGATACCAAATGTTGTTCCCATTCAATCTATAACACAAGATTTAGAAGAGATATTTAGAGAGAGAAAGAGAAGAATGTAGAGAGAGAAACAAGAGAGATTTGGAAGGTTTATGTTTACTAGAGAGAGAAAGTAAAATGAACCAACACCCTCTTCCACATGTGGAAGAGGGTTATATATGCCACGGCCTAAGGCCTTTGTGGGCTTCATCTTGGGCCGGGCTTGGCTTTGCTTTGGGCTTACGCCCCTAACTTATACAATATTAGCTTAAAGTCCAAGCCCGGTTTTCCCGACTAACCTATTACAATACAAGACCTTTTAATGACTAAGATGACCTATTACATTCTTGTTCGACTATATAAAATATAGGGCTAACAAATGCATTTAGAAGGAGATCCTTGTTACTTCTTAGTTTCTTTTGTTTGCTTAATAAGTGGTACTGTTGACACCTATATGTTTGCTTTGTTTATGTTATTGTTTGTCTCGGGTAAGTGGTAGGACTGTTACCTACTTACCTAGACTCCTGCATTGTTGAGATATTGTCATGAAATTTATGTCACCATTTTATGACATTTCTTATTTCATTTAGTTATCTCTATAGACACGCCATGTTGTGATGATATCCATACGTCGCACTCCATATTCTGCCATGGTGGGGTGTGACAGAATGGTATCAGAGCCAATGGTTATAGAGAATTAGGTTGCCTAGTCGCGTAGCCTAGTCTACAGCTTAAGGGCGTCATAGGAGTATGTGTGCATTTTATAATAATTGATGTGTTTGGATGTTATTATGATGTTTGTTAAGTTATGAACTACTATGGTTCATACTTAGCCACATGTTATTTTCTTTTTGGGGTGCGACTAGTGCTGGTTGAACCATAATCATCCACGCTAGTCATTGTCGTATTTTGCTTAAATTGTACATTATAGTACATAATTTGGTACATGGTAGTTTCTATCTTTTGTTGGGTTATTTTATGTACCCGAGGTATAGTATTTTCTTTTGATGTTTAAGTCATGTTCCCTAAAAATCATGTGGTGGTTCGAGTTATTAGGAGTAGGTGGATATGAAGGATTTTAAGCTGTTTCCACTCTTATGGGCGACATGACTTATAACTGATTATGTTTTCGTTTTGGATTTAGTCTATGCTGTTTTAGCTAGACTATCGATTTATGTATTTCAAGAGTTTGACTATGTTATTTGTTAATTGTATGTCTTTGGTAAGAGGTAGACCTGTTACCTACTTACCTAGACGCCTACATTGTTTGAGATATCTTCATGACATTGTGTCACCATTTATGATATTTCCATTTCATTTAGTTATCTATATAGACACGCTATTGTTGTGATGATATCCATACGTCGCGCCCCATATTCCGCCATGGTGGGGTGTGACAGAATGTAAATTTATTAGTTGGAGTTTTTGACCTTATTGTTTATGTGGTTATGTGCTTAGGTGAGTTGATGGATTTATGTGTTATGTGTTGTATTGATTCTTATAAGTGTCATCATAGGAGGGAGTGCATTGGGGAAAGGGTAATTGTATAAGTATGGTGGCCAACATATTTATACAAGTACCACAACTTCAATGGGTTCCTAAGTATGATTGCATGAAAGAGGGTTAGTACATGCTTGTATATGATGATATGTGGATTATCGGTATATGTATAGTATATGGGTTTATGTAGCGGTTGCCTACGATATGGATATTTTTGAGTGTGTTATTGTTTTGGGTTATAGTCATGTTGTGTGATTATGGGGTCACACGATATGGACTGTTTTAGTGATGGGTTTTATGCCTTGTGGTAAGATGGTGGTTACTCGTAGAAAAAAACGAGTGTATGACGCGATTGGTTGATCTGACATTGTTAGCCTCAAAATATTGAGTCAAACAAGAATGTTCGGTCATAGGTTTCTATTGTAATATATATTAGAACGTTGTAATAAGTAGTTATTTAGTCGTGGTTCACGGGCTTGGATTTAAACTAATTAAAGTCCAAAAGGCAAGCCCGGCCCAATATATAGTCCATTAAAGCCCGCATGTGGGTGGACTATATATACTACCCTCCTAGCATGTTAGGAGGGTGGATGGTCATTTGTAACAAATTCTTTTCTCTAATCTAATCTCACCAAGTTAATCATCTCCTCTCTACTTTCTCTCACTACTTTCTCTCTCTAGGAATTCATCTCTTCTTCATCTATTTTCTTTCTTTCTTCATTGCTTAATCAATCACAAATATATGGGACAACATTTGGTATCAATCGCCATGGGGTAGTTTTGTGATTCGTTGTTGATTTTACTTGGTTCGTGTGATTTTCTCTTATAATCATCTCGAATTCAAGATTCTTTTTGTGTTTCTATGCTCTAAATCTTGATATAAATCTTCTACATAGCTGTGGTAGGGATTTGGTCGCATTTGGTTTGTTAAAATCGCGGATTTCTTGTCGAAAAATTCAATTTTTTACCCAAAAATCTCGTAACAGCACTATTATTCCGATTGGTGTAATCGGAAAAGGGATTATAGATTCCGATTGTGATTCCGATCAGTATCATCGGAAAAGGGTTTACACATTCCGATCAGCTTTCCGATCATCATTCCGATTGCACATTCCGACAAGCTTATTCCGATTAGATCATTCCGACAAGGATTCCGATTAGTACATTCCGATGACATCATTCCGATTGTATTCCGATTAGGGGACATTCCGATAAGTGATTCCGATTTGACATTCCGATCAGTGATTCCGATAAGTGATTCCGATTTGACATTCCAATCAGTGATTCCGATAAGTGATTCCGATGATGTGTTTTGCTAAATTTTGTTTGAGTATTTTTTAGACTTAGCCACCATCTAGACTAGTTTCGGAATATCGTTTCCACGAAGATTAAAAAAAAAAAAAAATTGGCGATACAAAATTTTTCCGTCAAGTAAATTCAAATTTTTTCCATACTAGTTTTAGGACATTTCTAGCTCAATTTCAAAATTTGGCGATACAAAATTTTTTGGTCTACCGTTTTTGTCGGACTGGAGAATTTATTGTCGGACTGGAGAAAAATTGCAATTTTCGGAATTTAAACCACAACAACAATCACAACAAATCTACTTAAGATCCATATTCACTTCATCATTTCAGAGAATATTGAAATGGATTCTACTGCCGAATATCGTGTGACGAACAACAACATAATGGTGGCGGGTAACAAAGAGAGACCACCAATGCTTGTATCTGGTAGGTATGCTCAATGGCAATCACGTTTCATACGATATCTTGATACAAGGCCTAATGGTGATACCTTGAGGAAATGTATTACTCATGGACCATATATATTTAAGAAGATCTCAGTTCCTCCAAGAGCAGCCACATATACTACTGATCCAATACCTGCAAGTGAACGTGATGAAACAAGAGCTGATCTCACACCTGAAAATTGTGCTTGGCATGATGCGGAGAAGGAAGCCATCTATATGGTTTTAAGTGGGATTGGAGATGATATTTACTCCATGGTTGATGCATGCCCGACAGCACATGAAATGTGGACTGCTATTGAACGCTTGCAACAAGGAGAATCACTCAACAAACAAGATGTCAAAACAAACTTGTTTTGTAATTTTGGCAAGTTTACTTCAAGGGATGGAGAATCAATTGACTCATAATACTCCAGGTTTTATAAGATGATGAATGACATGACAAGAAATAATCTGCAAGTTTCCACCATGCAAGTCAATGTTCAATTTCTTCAACAACTTCAACCCGAGTGGACACGATTCATCACTTTGGTGAAACAACAAGAAAAGTTAGACGAGGTCTCATATCATCGACTCTTTGACATCTTGAAGCAATTTCAGAATGAAGCAAATGAGATTCGAACTGAACGTGTTGCCAAGACGGCTAATCCACTTGCTTTACTGACTACCACTCAACATGTTCAAGATCCTCACTCTCGTGCTCCTAAGCCATACTCCAATACATCATCCTCACCACGATATTCCACATCATCTAAGTCTTCATCTTCCACAAAATCTCGAGGTAAAGCGCAAAGAGCTCCATCACCACCATCTGAGTCATCATCTGAAGAAGATAGTGATGAAGACCAAGCTCAAAAGAACCGAGAGATGAAACAACAAATTGCTTACATAATGAAGTCTTACAAGAAAATATACAAACCCACCAACAACAATCTTCGCACATCATCTAACACAAAGAACCGATATGTTGAGAGTCCTCCAAGGTATGACACACGTCGACGTGGTGAAAGTCCTTCTAGGTATGATCGACATAATCCAACGCATGTTGAGGGTTCTGCAAGATATGATCGACAAACTGCAAAGTATGATACTCAGAGGATTGCTGCTGCTACTGGGAATAGGGAAACGGTTGGAAGTCTAGTGGTTCAGCAGGGCGGGATTCAATGTTTTAATTGCCAAGGATATGGGCATATGGCAAAGGAATGCATGAAGCCGAAAAGGGTTAGAGACTCCAGCTATCACAAGGAAAAGATGTTGCTATGCAAAAAGATGGAAGCAGGGGTTAAATTGTCAGCTAAGGAAGGAGCCATGCTTGATGATACTGATGATGAAGATTCTGATCAAGAGCTTGATGCACATTACTCGTACATGGCAAAGGTTGAAGAAGTTCTCAAAGTCACTGAAGATGACAATGGCCCTATCTTTGACACTGAGCCAATCGATAAGGTACACACTACTGATGAATATAATGTGTTTGGTGATATTCCTGAGCATAGTAATCTACCCAATGCCATTAATGACACGTGTATGATGGAAACGGTTGATAGAAATACCACACCCGATTCATCAGACATGTGCAATAATTAGTCTGAGGATGATCAACATGCAAATGAATATGATGAAGAGGAACGTATTGCGCTTGCTAATTTAATTGCTACTTTACAAAAAGATGTCACTGAAAATAAAAAGAGTCAAAAGCAATTAAAAAAGGCAAACGCTACGCTCACTCAAAGTTTTGAAGAATGTAAAGCTGCTCTTATCAAATCTACTGAGATGACTGAAAGCTATAGAGATGAGCTCCTTCAGAAAACCAAAGAGCTTGAGGGGTACAAGGGAAGTGCGTTAAAAAGTCAAAAGGACGATTTTGAAAACAAATATAATACAACTCTTGAGTTATTAGCTAAAGAGAAGCGTCAATATAATGTTTTCTTAATGGATGAACGTCAAAAAACGTACATTGCCAATACCAAAGTTAATGAACTTGAACAAAAGCTCTCTATGACCACTACTGATTCTGCTAAAATTCTAGAGGATAAGAAACAAGAGGTAGATGCGTTAAAACAAGACTTCAAAAGTAGATATGATAAAGAAACCGAAAAAGTTACGAAACTAGAAGCACAAGTCGAATTTTTGAAGAACGTTGTTTATAAAACGCATGATTCTATACAATCTGTGAGAATGCTGGCACCTCCTTTGATGTTTAAGGGTCAAGCTAGCTTTGCAAGTCTTGAGTACCTTGCCAAAGCTCAAGCTGCGAACCCGCATCTTTATCTTGATGAGACTGAAAGGACAGATCTTGATTGCATGCCTGTCAGTGCCAATAGTGAAGAGACTGCCCTTTGGGATGCTGATAGTCAACCACTTGTTAATAAGGAGTTTGTGAAACCATATAATTATGCTTATGAGAATAGTCTTTATGGTCTATTCAACAAACAAACTCAGAAAACTCGTGAGGAAGTGTTTCTAGAATGCAAACAAAAGAGAATTCAATGGAAGAAAGCATTTGCCCCTAAGAAATCTAATGTTTACAAATACATAAACTACCTCCCTCTAGATGAATCTAAAAGCAAGAGTAGGAAAACATTAGGTATTCTTAAACACCACATAGATAATGTTAAATCTATTGTTGAAAGAGACTGGGAAAAACGTGAAAATGCTGAGTGGACACGTCCGATTCCTCACGATATTACCTTGCTTGTCAAAGAACTCTTAATTCCAAACACGGCGTTGATTAAAGAAACTGTTCTTTAACTTGAGGAGTTCATTCGGACTGAAATGTTTGATGATTTAAAATATGTTGAATCTATTGAGAAACACATTGATGATCTTCAAATGGAGAAGTCTGATTTCTCAGATGAATATGATTTACTCTTGCAAGAATGCGTTTCTAAAGATGTTATGTGTGCTTATTTTACATCTTGTGCTGATATTGACGAATATTTTGAAGTTGCATGCCAATATCTTGATAAGATCAAAGAATGTGAACGTCTTGAAATTGAGCTTTCGAAACGTAAAGAAAATGTTGACAAAAAGGCTTTTGAGTTACTTCAACACAAAACTGATTTCCTTCAAAAACATTGTCATTCACTTGAACTTGCTTTGCAAAAAGACGTTGGTCGTTTTCCACATGATAATAAATTGTAAGAAAAACTTTCCCAAACATTTCGAGAAATGAATGAACAAAATTTGGAAATTAAAGGGTTGAAAGCTCAATTACAAGACAGGGACAGAGCGATAGCAGAGTTGCAGAAACTCATTGCTAAAATGGGTGGGAAAATTGTGGAACCTAGCATTAAGAAAAATGTTGTTAGACAACCTAATGCTTTTAAAGAGAATAGATCCTCTATCTTGGGAAAACCATCTGCTTTATCTAATTCCTCGTTTTCAAAACCTGTGTTTGCCCCCAAGATGGATGGAAAGGAAAGGTTACCACAAGCTCAACCCATAAGGAATCCTATAGCACCAAACGTTAAGCACAATAATGTGATTAAACCAGGGATGTATTAAATGTCCATGAAGCCCACAAACAAAGATACTCACTCGCCTCAGACTTCTAGAAACACTAATATTCGTGTGTCTTCTACTACAGGAATAGTCTCCACTACTAGTGTTAGCCGGCCTCAGCTTAAGAGCACTCAAGTGAATGATAAGGTCTGGAAACACAAGAATCAAGGGAAGATGAAGCAAGTAGAAGAACACCCTAGGAATTTGAATGTTTTTAAGAATAAAAAGTCTGTTATCGCTTGTAATGACGATTTGAATGCTGTGAATGATTTGAATGCTATGAATGTGAAATTTGTTTGTGTCAAATGTGGAAAGTGTGCTAATGCTAATCATTCTATGTGTGCTATAAATAAAGTCAAAGGCGTAGATACTAGAACTAAGAAGCAAGTTGCAATGCCTATTAGAGCTAGTAAACCCAAACGCAAAGTGAACCATTCTGGTGCAACCCCCACTAAGAAAAGTAATGCATCAGACTCAACCACTAAGAATCCTAGAAGCAAAATTAAGGAATTATATGAGTCTGCCAGTAAGTCTTGGAAATGGTGGTTTGCTAATCAATGTCCTCCCGAATATAAATGGATGCCTAAAGTTAGGACAGAAAATGTGAAAACGAGTGTTAGTTTGTCTTTAAATGTTGATAAGGACACTAATGATTCTACTATCACAACTACTGTGGTATCCACTTTAGCAAATGCTCCATCGTGTTCTAACGCTTCTGTAGGTGATACAAATAATTCTCTTCATAATGGACTCCGGATGCACGAAGCACATGACGGGGAATCTCAAGCTTCTAATTAACTTCGTGGAGAAGTTCCTAGGTACGGTCCGATTCGGAAATGACCAATTTGCACTGATCCTAGGATATGGAGATTTGGTTCAGGGGAATATCACGATTAAAAGGGTATACTACGTCGAAGGGCTCAATCACAATCTTTTCTCAGTTGGTCAATTCTGTGATGCGGATTTGGAAGTTGCTTTTAGAAAGAAGACATGTTTTGTTCGTGATTATGATGGGAATGACTTACTTACCGGTACACGGGGTACTGATCTTTACACAATTTCACTTCAAGACACAACTTCATCAACTCCAATTTGCTTGGCAAAAGCTTCAACGACTCAGGCATGGTTATGGCATCAACGTCTTTCTCATCTCAACTTTGATACCATCAACTTGCTTTCCAAGAAAGATATTGTGATAGGCCTTCCAAGTTTGAAATTCATCAAAGATCATCTTTGTTCTTCTTGTGAACTTTGTAAAGCTAAACGAAGTAGCTTCAAAACAAAGACCACACCAAGCTCTAAAGGACGGTTAGATCTTCTTCACATAGATCTGTGTGGTCCCATGCGTGTCCAGAGTATCAATGGAAAGAAATATATTTTGGTAATTGTCGATGATTACTCAAGGTACACATGGACTCACTTCTTGAGGTCCAAGGATGAAACACCCGACGTTCTCATCAACTTCCTTAAATTGATACAACGTGGTCTTCAGGCTTAAGTTAAAGTGGTTCGTACTGACAGAGGTACAGAATTTTTGAATTCAAACCTGAGAAAGTATTTTGAAGCCGAAGGGATTGAACATGAAACATCTATTGCTCGAACACCCGAACAAAATGGCGTTGTTGAAAGACGAAACCGTTCTTTGGTTGAAGCTGCTCGAACATTATTATCCGCTTCAAAAATTCCACTATATTTTTGGGCCGAAGCCGTGTCAACCGCATGCTACACACAAAACCGTTCCTTAATTATCCCAAGACATGAAAAGACACCATATCACATAATTCATGATCGAAAACCTTCACTCAAACACCTTCATGTTTTTGGATGTACTTGCTACATTATTCGAGATGGTGAAAATTTGGATAAGATGAAAGAGAAAGGTGATGCATGTATTCTTGTGGGATATGCAACTCAGTCAAAGGGATATAGAGTATACAACAAGAGAACAAAATTGATTGTCGAGACTATTCACATCCGATTTGATGAATTACAAGAAATGTCACTTGAACAAAACAGTTTAAGTCCCGATCCACAACGACAAACGACTTCCGTTCACAACCGCACGGAACTCGAAACTCACGACCACAGCCATGAACCGTCAAGTTCAACGCTGGTTCCAGAAAATGTTCCTAGAGCTGATATGACAGTCGACACGACAATTGAAGAGTTGGAAATGTTATATGGACCAATGTATGATGAATATTTCACGGGGGAGAAACAAGTTGTATCGAAGTCTTCCGCTGTCACTCATGATATGAATGATGATACCGATCATCGTCAACAAATGGATACAACTTCATCTACTTCAACACGGGTTGCTGCAGATTTACCTCCTCGGAATATCACTTCAACAATCGATCCTACAACATCCACAACTACTGTCATTGCTCCAGAGAACACAAATCAAGCAGACAATGCATTATCTGACGAAGACGAATTTATCAACCCATTCGGTACACCGGTACACGAAACTGGAGAGTCTTCTACTCGCCATGTTGATCCGTCAAATATGCACACGTTCTACCAACGACATCCTTCAACACATCATTGGACCCGAGATCATCCTTTGGTTCATGTCATTGGAAACCCTTCACAGCCAGTTCGCACAAGACGACAGCTTAACACCGATGCCGATGTTTGTATGTTCGCACTCGCCGTGAGTTCAGCTGAACCGAAAAACATCAAAGAAGCATTAGCTGATCATGCTTGGATTGAATCGATGACGGATGAACTTCAACAATTTGAAAGACTTAAAGTCTGGGAACTTGTTGACAGACCATACGATGTAACACCATTAAATCTTCGATGGATCTGGAAAAACAAGATGGATGAAGAGAACACGATCATCAAGAATAAATCTAGATTAGTGGCTAAAGGGTATGGACAGAAAGAGGGTATTGATTTTGAAGAATCATTTGCACCAGTAGCTCGAATGGAAGCGGTCAGGATTTTCCTTTCCTATGCTGCACATAAGGGATTCATTGAATATCAAATGGACGTAAAGACGGCGTTTCTTAACGGTCCTTTGAAGGAAGAAGTCTATGTCACGCAGCCGGAAGGATTCGTCGATCCTCATTCTCCTGACAAGGTGTATCGTCTCCACAAAGCACTTTATGGACTCAAGCAAGCTCCAAGGGCGTGGTACGACGAGCTCTCGAAATTTTAGGTCTCCAAAGGTTTCTCAAAAGGTTCCATTGATTTAACTTTGTTCACTTATAAATATGGGGATGACATTCTGCTTGTGCAAATTTATGTTGATGACATTATTTTCGGGTCTACAAACCCAAAACTTTCAAAATGGTTTGAAAAAGTAATGCACAACAGATTTGAAATGTCTATGATGGGCGAATTAAAATTCTTTCTAGGAATTCAAGTTCACCAATCCCCAAGTGGTATCTTCATTAACCAAGCTAAGTATTGTCAAGAGATAATCAAAAAGCATGGTATGACATCATGTGACCCCGTTGGGACACCATTATCAACCACATCCCTAGATGCTGATTTGGAGGGATTACCCTTAGATCAAATGAGATATCGTTCCATGATCGGGTCCCTCATGTACTTGACAGCGAGCAGACCTGATATACATCATGCTACGTGTTATTGTGCACGATATCAAGCACGACCCACTGAAAAGCACCTCAAGGAGGTTAAACGGATCTTTCGGTACCTTAAGAATACCATTCACATGGGACTCTGGTATCCGAGGGAAACCGGTTTCTTTCTAACGGCCTATTCAGATTCTGATCATGCAGGGTGTCTTGATACACGTAAAAGTACTTTTGGTGGTGCACAATTTCTAGGTCAAGACAAGCTTGTGGGATGGTCTTCCAAGAAGCAGGATTACACGTCACTTTCATCAGCCGAAGCGGAGTATGTGTCTCTATCTGCGTGTTGTGCTCAAGTTCTTTGGATGAGAACACAACTCACGGATTATGGCTTCCATTTTGATAAAGTACCTATGTACTGTGACTCAAAGTAGGCCATAGCCATCTCCTGCAATCCGGTTCAGCATTCCCGCACGAAGCACATTGATGTCCGATATCACTTCAATAAGGAATAAGTTGAAAGAGGTATCGTTGAACTATACTTTGTTGGAACGGATTACCAATTAGCTGACTTGTTTACAAAAGCTCTTTCGAAAGAGAGGTTTGCGTATCTAGTTAGGCAAATTGGTATGAGATGTTTGACTCCAGCAGTTCTGGAGGTTCTGGCAAAGAAGCCTGCTTGATTCATATATCAAACATCTACCTGTAAATATTAATCAAAAAGCAAAATACAAAATTAAAAAATCTTTGATAATCCAAAAATATTCTTCTCGACATGTCTTTCAGTATCGATAATATGGACGTACCTAGAAATGTCTCTCAATAACGACACGGGTGTGTACATAAAGCTCGAATGAAAGTTGTAAATATTTTTCAAAACATGTCATTTCTATCTTTTCAAAAGGAAATTGTCTATTGTGGACAATACTTCCAACAACGGGCAGAGCAATCTATCTTGGGTTGAGCTTGTCACAAAACATTCAACGTTTTGAGCTCAACACAATGGCTTGTAATCACTTTCAGATTGCAACCCGGATCTAAATTCACGGGGGAGTGTACGCTTTTGTACTCTTACCCTTAGCAAAAGAAGTTAAATCTTCTTACACTTGAGTGGATTCATCAAGACATTCAAAGTCTATAAACTCAAGTTTATGCTTTAGAAAAACCTTTTCGTCAAAAAGAATTTATTTTTCAAAAAGCGTTGAACACAATTTTTTCAAGAATTTCTCATTGATATCAAAATCTTTCAAAAATTGTGTGTTCAACAACTCCTATCCTCAAAAGTTTAATGTGGATCAAATCCTCGTAATGACAATTCCATTGGATCAATTTTTGAGGGGGAGTATTTTAACTTCATGCAAAGATTGACACATCTTTCTCCCGGAGATTTTCAAGACTATTTTTTCAAAAATATATTTTAATCAAATTTGGTATCTCTAATATCAAAAGATTTTATATATTAGACATAGGGGGAGAAAATGTGATTAAAATGTGATCTTATATATGACTCAAGCACTTTCAATCTTACCTACATGTGCGAAACACTTTCGATTATCGATGCACATGTGAAGGGGGAGCATTTCTGAAACATCAAAACTAGCAAGGTGTTAAATGTTTTTCAAACACTTTGTTAGAATTTAAAGTGGTTTTCATGGTTACGATCAAATACCCACAACATCTTTAATTCACGACGTTATTGGTGTCAAAAGAGTGGTTAGGTTTAAGTCCTATGATCCAACCAGAACCGGAGGGATCTTCCCAGGGACAATCCAATAGATTATTAGAAGTCCTTAGGAAAGATGGAGTAGAATGTGAACGCAGCTGAATGCTGACTAAGTACTGATGATAGCACTGGAACAATCACAACAAGGTGTTATTAATGATGTCTTGGTAAGCATTGAAGGGGTTGAAGAATGAAAAAGAAATGTAAGGATAAAGGGTCTAAAGAAAGAAGCCCTCCATACAACTTAGGCAGAAACCGGGTAAACTCATCATGAAGACAAACTCATCATGGACCCAGTGATGTGAAGCACAACCCTTTCCTAGCTACTCAGACTTCTCTCAAAAGAAGTTTGTTTTATTGTCACGGAGATCAACACGACTTCTATTGACTTTCTCACTCCGTGATTGTTGATATTGAATAGGTGGCATCTGCTCCAGCCTCCGACCACTAAAAGTGCACAAATCGAGTCTAGAGCCAAGAGATCAATCAAATCTCGTTAGGACACACGGATGAAGATCAAGAGAGTCCTACGCTATATCCTTGCGATATTGCTAGAACACTCAGAGTGATACTACTTAGTATTCACAATGATGAGTGGAAATCCTTCCAGTGTTAACATCAAACAACACTGCGGTAGGTCATAAGTAAGATTCTTTATGAATTGAACATATGTAAAACTGAAAAGCAACAGTGGTTTGATTCTGAATTGATTCAAACTCGTTTCAGGTTTCTACGCAATATCTTTATGGTCTTGCCAGAACATTCAGAGTGATATTTATTAATATTCACAGTGACGAATGGAAATCCTTCTAGCGTCAACATCAAACAGCGCTACGGTAGGTGACTTGTGAGATTCTTATGAATCAAACTTGTGTCAACTGGAAAGCAACAATGGTAAGATTCTTAATGAATCAAACTTGTTCTAGGAATTTGAATTGACTACTTTAATCAAGCGGATATTTATCCAATTGATTCACTCTTTATGTTCGCAGTCTTGCTTTGAGACGGTCGAGTAAAGAGAACGGCTAGTACTGCCGCGAAACCCTGTCAAGGAGATTCTTAATTGAATCTACCTGATCACAGGTACGATATTTAATATCGTATAACGGTCTTCACCGACCGGAGGTAAAACGCTACCGATTTAGGACGAATGTCAAAGCCATTCAGTCCGTGTCTATGTTTTGTCTCGAGAAGGTGGCGTCACGGTGTACTCAGCAAAGTCAAAGATTCACAACCACATATTCATGCCCAAATACTTATCCAACAATTGATAGTGTGAGCATGTAGATAAAGACACAAGATCGCAAGATGGCAATGACAAGTCAAGGATGATTTGAAGATCTCAAGACTAAAAGACAAAGTCGAAAGACAACAACAAAGGCTCAAAGATCACAACATCAAGGAACAAGACTACTGTTACACGTTCAAGACTCATTTATGACGAAATTCATAAATCTCCATTGGAATCCAAATATCAAAGAGGAATGACCTCACATTGGGGGAGATTGTTAGCCTCAAAATATTGAGTCAAACAAGAATGTTCGGTCATAGGTTTCTATTGTAATATATATTAGAACGTTGTAATAAGTAGTTATTTAGTCGTGGTTCACGGGCTTGGATTTAAACTAATTAAAGTCCAAAAGGCAAGCCCGACCCAATATATAGTCCATTAAAGCCCGCATGTGGGTGGACTATATATACTACCCTCCTAGCATGTTAGGAGGGTGGATGGTCATTTGTAACAAATTCTTTTCTCTAATCTAATCTCACCAAGTTAATCATCTCCTCTCTACTTTCTCTCACTACTTTCTCTCTCTAGGAATTCATCTCTTCTTCATCTATTTTCTTTCTTTCTTTATTGCTTAATCAATCACAAATATATGGGACAACAGACATGTATGGTAACGAGTATGTTTTGGGTGATTTAATAGGTATATATGCGGATGTATATATACTACTATGTGTTAAGTTATGATATATGGTCGTTCAGTAGTTACTATAACTTGAATGTACCTAGTGTTGTTCATGTTTTATGGTGCTGGAGTTCGATGGAGTTCCAACGACGTTTTGAGTCTTTTTAAAGTGTGTTTACATTCGGGTATGTATTTTAATTAATGAGGACTACTAAATTTTCTTGCAAATAAGTATGGCTAATTATAGGAAAACGATTTTGAAAATAATTTGTAGGTGTATGGTTGATATCGTGGCTTACATATTTTTTAAGTTTGTGGTAGTAAGCTAATAAAATTTTTTTTTGTCTTGAAAATAATTGGATTAGTTTTATGTGTAACATGTGATCATACATTTTAAAGGGGTAAAGAAATTTTACAATAATTTTCTTAAGTGGAGTTAAAATTTTAAAAGTATTTAACTAAGACGGAAAGAGTAAAAAAAAGGAGATTTTATTATAGTAATGATAATAATAACACCACACCTTGTAAACGTGTAGTAGTTTAGTTATAACCAACCTAAATGAAAAAAAAAACAGTGTATTTTATAAGCATATATTGGTTTCATAATAACAAGTGAAATAAGTTTAATATGGGTAAACAAGATAATGGTTAGAATAAGATTGTAGTATACTAACTCGTTGATATCTTGATAGAATGATGAAGATAAAGAATGAGTTATTGGTTAAAAATGAGTATGATTGATTTTAGTAGTATTGGAGTTTGGTTCTTATGAGAAGTAACTAATTGGGATGAAAGTTTAAAAATTTTCTAAGGTATCGAGATTTGGTAATACTAATCGTGAAGAGTCTAAATTTTTTGTTGTTGGCACACTCCATTGATCTTTCGGATTACATTGTTTTGTTTTCAATTGTTTTGGCTAGGGTTCGTTTTACCCTATATTTTATTGGGACACGATTGTTTGGAATTCTTTTGTTATACGTCATGGCTGATTTAGTTATGCGGTTGTGGAAACGTTAAGATGAGAGGATAGAGTTTGGTAGTATTAGTTATGGTTAGATATTAGAATAGAGAGATGTATTTTGGTTTAAAGGTTGTGTTGAAGGAATGATTAAGATTTGTGGAGTTTTGAAACTTAGATTGGTTACGGGAATAAGAGAGTAAGTAAAGTTAGTTGACTGGTAGTGGGAACGAGAAGTCATGCTATGAGAAGTTGGTTGAAGTACCATTAGGAGATTGATGAACGTACTAGCGGATGTGAGGGTAGAGTAGAAAGTTTATACTAATGGAAAGGTTGGGTAAATAACACGCAAGGGATTGGTATAGTTATGGAGGTAAGGTAGTAGTAGACACGTGAAGGAAAACAGGAATGTGAAAGAATGATTGGTAGGAGGCTGATTAACGGTGAAGTACAACAAGTAAGGAAGAGTGAGCCATTGAGGGGTTGAAGTACTTTTAGAAATATTGTGGTAGATGAGTTGAAGTTAGAAGCTACTGGTAGTGTGAAGTTCCTAGGTAACATCATGGAGACGAGAAGGAGTGCGTAAAGAGCTACATCGCGAAGCAAGGAGCTGAAAGGACTACGTATCGGCTGCAAGAAGGATGCAAGAGCTTTCGAAGGAGTCACAAAAGTTGTGAGGACTGGAAAGGTGACAAGCACTATGATGGGAAATTTACGCATGATTTGTGATGAAGAAGGGCAGATCGACTATCAGAGTGGAGCTACAAAGAGCTGAACCGGTGGATCGTGATGAAATGAATACATGACATGGGAGATTAAGAACTCGTGGATGTAACAAGGGGATCGAGGGATGAGAAGTGAAGCTGAGCTGAATAAGTTTCGTAGAGAAGTGATTAGAGAGTCGATTTTGTGAAGGTGTTATGAAAGATCTTTGGAAGAGACCGCTATGCATTATCCAATGCACTAGTGATTTCCATAGATCTGATGAATGAAGTATGGAAATTTTTGTTGGACGGGATAGTGTAGGAATAAGGGAGAACCATGGAAGGAGAGAACCAAGTATTCCTAGAATATGATGATTGAAAGTACCTCATGTTGGGTGCAAGATCAAAATAGAAGTATGAGATTTGAATAAGAATTCAAAATGTGGCTTAGTAGACAAATGGAAACTAATGTGGGTTTAAGATGAGAGTGTGATCCGCATGGAATCACATGAAACTCTAGTCTGTCCCTATTAGGAGGGAGTAGGAGAACTGGTTGTGAGAAAAAAAAACAAGTGAAGCTACTTGGAAAATTTTGGCGTATAGATGACAAGATAGACTTAGTTAGTGGAGCTGGATTGTTATATCTGCCTAGAATGCTAGAGGCATTTGGGGTACGAGACGTAGAGAATGATCTATACAGATCATGAACGTCTCCAACACATATTTAATCATCTTGATTGAACATTTGGAAAAGGTTATGGGTGGAGTTAAGTGATGAAAGAAAATTGCAAGGCCAAGTACCATTTGGGAAAGGCAAGCATGGTTGATGAGACATAGAATAAGAAGAATGAAGTGAAGCTGAGACGAACTTGAACTATATGGATGACGTATTAGGGTGGTTTGGATGAAGGATGTAGGTTGCACGAGTTGAGTTGTCTAAATCAGAGAACGCGTCAACAGGTATGTTGCGTGGCTTGGACAATCATATGGAGAAAAGGGACGTAGACTATACTTCCTACATAGATAGGAGTAGCTTAGAAAGGGCGATGTGTGACAATCCGTCAATTTATGGTTGATATTTTATTCTTAAATATTATTTAAAAATATTATTTTAATGTTATATTATGAACTCACTTATTTTTGGGAAGTAATTTGGATTTACGTCTTGAAGTAGCATCGACTACGTCTAAACCGGAGGATTAAACGTTACGTGCTTACGTTTACATACACCGTTTTAGTGACAGTCCGACATTTCAGAAAATAACTTTATCCGTGAATATTATTTTGGGATTTTAAATTTGTGTTGGTTCATAAACTCACAAATTTACGAGAAGAGATTAGGACTTACGATTATAATTTAACGTCCTTTACGACTAAACCAAAAACCTTAGGATTACGTATTTACGTTTTTGAACTCCGTTTTTGATGAGACAATTTTTATTAGATTCGTTTTGTGCCGTTGATTCATAATTTATAAAAACATTTTTCGTAAAACGACCCTAGGGCACGCAAATCGAGGAAATTAGAATCGAGGAATACCCGTAAAATAGTGGGATGAGACAAAACAAGTTTTGCCCCACCCCACTAATATGGGACGGCAACATGTAAGCTACCGCACCATTAGGTGTCAAAGCTTCACAAGGAAGCTTGCACACTTGTTGCTTAAAGCTTAACTTGTAAGCTATACACCACAAAACCACTTGCAACATACCATTTACTCCATTTTTCACATGCAAAACAACACACACATCTCTCTCTCTAGCCACTTTTGCCGTCCACTTCCACCATTAAACCACCACCATTTGATCAATTTTAACCACAAACCATGTGTTATCTACACATATGGTGAAGAACCTTTGAAGCCTTGAAGATTGGAGGTGATTCTAACATCCAAGGAGGTGATTTGGTGATGTCCAAGGGCTGATTTCTACAAGGAGTTTACAAATATTGGTGGTCTTAAAGATTGGTGTTGATATATCACAAGTTCTTCCATCAAAATCCAAGCCTTGATGAATACCTACATAATCTTGGTGGTATAAAGATTGTTCTCCCCATCCTCTTGTTATTTTGATTATGTAATCATGTATTTTGTTTCTTATTTTATATGTATATGATGAATATATGATGATAAAAATGTTGTGTGGCGATCAAGTGTTGATAAATATGATTAAAAAGATGAAAAATCATAAGAAACAAGGCTAAAATCTTGCTTAAATTGTTGGCTGTATAAAAACAGTAAGTAACCAAGTTATGAACTGATAAAATTGCATGGTGGAATCCATTTAGAGTAAGTGTTAGATGTCATACACATGTGAGAGTTGGCCATGCAATGGAATCATCAAAATGAGTGAGATATGATCAAAACAAGATGAGTGTGCTAATATGAATAGTCTGTTTTGTAGGGACTGTTAAGGATAGTTAGACATGGAATGAGCAGTAGTTATAACTAACTTAATTGTAGCACATAATATGAAGTTTATGCCATCCAAAAATGAGCTTCTATCTCCTTATAGAACTCAAGATATGATAAAAATGGTGAAGATGAAACTAAAAATCAGATTTTGAAGAATTAATGTTTAATAGTATTATATAAGCACTCAAACTAATATAGTATAAAATGTGAATTAAAACCCACTAACTTATAAATTTCATTTATATAAATATATATAAGGTTAAATAAATTTACAATTTATAAAAATGGTAGTTGAATAAGATTTATAAGTTATAAAAACTATAAACATGATTTTTACGACTTTTTCGGCTATTACCGTAAAATTAACGTTTTTCGCCAATTAAAACTTAGACGATCAAACCCGTCTAATGTAAAGTTTTTAAAAGTCATATACTGATATATAAGTACCTAATACAAGTAAAAACCGATAAAACCCGAGCTTTACAACATATAGACATTAACGGGCCAAAGTAGCCTTCATGGACAATAAACCCGACTAATTTGGTAAAACACTTATAAACTTATTTATTGGGTTTAACCCATTTGGGCCCAACATATAAAGTATAATACTGATAATAAAAGTATAATTGGGCTAATGAATAGTATTGGGCTTGTAATAGGCCCATTGGGCTTCAAAATGTAAACAAGATTGAACTAGTGTAATTAGTCTTGAAAATTTCCAACACATATACACTATAATGAATGAGTAAAGATGTATAAACCCACTTGATCATCATCATATATATAAAATCATCATATGTATACGTAATTGTTATTTTTATAAGTCATTGGACAAGATTCTAAGACAAGTATTATTTGTCTAGGTTTCCGTGATTGAAGCACGTACCGTATATCTGAATTTCCGATAACCCGCTTTCCCACATCCATGTGAGTTCATAGCCTCACACTATTTTAAATGTTTTTATGAAATGTTTTATAAACTCGCGAGGGAGATAACATGTTAGTTTTGATAAAATAGGACACCATTTGTCCCGATTGTTTGTTTATTGATTTGGACCCGAATGATTATACGACCCGATGAATGATTAAATGAATCGATAGATGAAATGAAATGGATTATTAAAGTTAGGTTATGTTACTAAAAGTCCCATTAGCATGAATTGTGAACTACCGGGATTTGGTAGACGCTTATGCATATAATAGTACTATTTGGGGTCGATCACCCCAGTTCGCGCCTTGACGGTTGATCCCCGTCATGCCACATTGATTGGTAAGCGAATTTATGTATAAGAAGATTTACACAAGCATGATTATTGTGACGACACGCTAATTTAGATGGGAAAATGAGTTTCGAGCTAGTACCCGGTTTTTGTTGTAGTAAGGTAACAATGTCATGCGGCTTATAATAATCCAATTAACGAAATACTGCTATAAGCACCGAATTACGGTATATTGCCTGACTAGCAATACGGGGTCTTATTATTGATCTTATGTTCGTGTTGTAGAATATTGATAACCTATGAATCTATGAAGGGGTTTGTTGTTTTCTAGAGAGAGAAACAAGAGAGAGAAAGTGAGAGAAAACTATGTGTTATTTCAATAAATGGAACTAGCAAAATGACAACAACCAACCCCTTTCCATGGTGGAAAGGGGTATTTATACTTCCAAGCTTACATTGGGCTTGGGCCGGTCCATGACAAGCCCATGGACCGGTTCTTACTTAACTTAATAAGCAACTAATAACTATTTGTTAACTACGAGCTATTACAACATAAATAATATTGTGGAGTGACCGATACTTCTAATATACGTAAAACGTATTTCTAACAATCTCCCCCTAAGGGAGGTCACTCCACGTTACAAAGTTCTAAACCTAGCATACTATACTAAGTCTTCGTTCTTTAGCTCGTAGTCTTTTCTTCTTTTCTTTCTTTTGTTGTGAATATGTTGGTTTGATCTTTTTGGCTTTGGCTTGAGAGCATTGTTCTTTGGCCTTTCACGTGCGATCTTTGCCTCTCTTGTGAGTTTGCCTCCTCGTGACTCCATGTTCCACACACTTATGTCTTTTTGTTGAATTCTCGAAAGTTTCAGAGTTTGGTACAGCGGAAGACTTTATCTTGTACTTTCTTGAATTTTTGCTAAACTTTGATGCAGAAAAACATAAGCATGTGGGAACGACGTCTACAGGTACACTGCAACACCACTGTCTTCACTGGTACACAGCAACGCCACCGTCTTCAACAGGTACACAGCAACGCCACCGTCTTTAACAGGTACACAGCAACGACACGAATAAAATGGCTTTGAACATTTTATTCTAATTCGGTAGCATTTTACCTCCGGTCGGTGAAGACCGTTGGACGATATTAGATATCGTACCCGTGACGGATAGTTTCAATTAAGTAACTTCCTGACAGGATTTCGCGGGTAAACCCGTTCTCTTTATTCGACCGTCCAAAGCTGACTGCGAACATAAAGAGTGAATCACTTGGATAAATTATCCTTGTGATTTGAAGCCGTCAATTCATGAAACCTGGAACAAGTGAATTTCAATTAAGATTTTCACCATCGTTGCTTTCCAGTTGTCACGAGCTCAATTCATAAAGAATCTTGCACGTCACCTACCAAGTGCTGTTTGATGTTAACACTAGAAGGATTTCCACTCGTCACTGTGGTCAATAAAGAGTCACTCTGAGTGTTCTGGCAAGATCATATGATAATGCGAAGAGGCCTGGAACCAGTTTAAGTTCAATTAAGAATTAAACCACTGTTACCTTCCAGTTTTTCACAAGATTGGTTCTAAAAGAACCGCACGTGTAACCTACCATGAGCTTGTTTGATGTTGGCTCAAGCAGGATTTCCATCTTCATTGTAATACTTGCGTATTACTCGGATGTTCTGGCAATATTACAGGAATACTGCGGAGGACTCATGAAAATCTCTTACTTTTCACAGTGTGTAAGAAAGCAAGGAATAAATGGAAAGTGTCCTAATGAGACTTTTGATGATCTCTTGGCTCTAGACTCGATTGTGCGTTTTGATTTAGTGAGCGATGGCTGGAGAGGAGTGCCACCTTTTCAATACCAGTCTATTCGGAGTGAATAAACCAATAGATAACGTGTTGATCTCCGTGTGATTAAAACAAATACCTTTTGAGAGATATTTGAGTTAGCTGGGAAGGGTTGTGCATTGCATCACTGGGTCCATGATGTCTTTCTTCAATACCGAGAATCATTAGCAAAAATGACCTCAATAGCATATGTATTGACCCAGTTTCTGCCTAAAGTTGTAAGGAGGGCTTCTTTCTTTACACCCTTTATCTTTACAATTCTTTTTCATTCTTCAACCCCTTCAATGCTTACCAATACGTCATCACTAGCACCTTGTTGTGATTGTTCCAGTGCTAGCTTAAGTACTTGGTCGGCATTCAGCTACGTTCACATTCTTTCTCCATCTTTCCTAGGACTTCTAGTTCTATCTAGGGAATTGTCCTTGGGAAGATTCCATCGGCTCTGATGAATCATTGGACTAAACCTATTCCTACCACCCTTTTGTCACCACATTCGTCGTGAATTAAGCGTGTTTTGGGAAGGAATTGCCACCATGAAAAATCATTGAAAATCACCTAAAGTACTTGTGATATTGAAATCAAAAGTTTTGTACCTTAGGTGTTTTGTTCATAAAAAACGCTCCCCCTTAACACGTGCTTTACACATATTAAGTTGGATAATCGTTAAGTCTTTTTCATCTTTTAGCCAAGTATCACTTACGTCTCCTTAATCCTATTTTCTCCCCTTATCCAAAATGTTAACCATTAATATTTGGGATATTGAATGGATTAACCGGTCTTTGGGTAAAAATGAAATCGATGTTTGGCCATAGAACAAGTTATTGCTCCCCCTTAAGTTAATAAGGGATAGTTGTAGTGCTTTAGTATGATATATTTTGAAAGATTTAGAATCTCGTGAGAAATTCTTGAAAAATTATCATACCTTAACACTACATCAAGCCGTACAAGCACAATATTCACAAATATACATATTCACAATTGAAAACCAATATAAAGTGGACCTGAAATGTACGACCCATTAGATGGATCGTTGCAGTAGCTTGTGGTGCACTAAATATGGTCTTCCACCAACGAACCTTTCCAAGCTCCTCATCAATCTACGTTCACGGAGCTTTTGATCTATCTTCTTGATCACGTACTTCGCCATCTGCCGGTAACCCGGATGCCAATCCTCCGTCATTTCTGGCAAAGTCCCTCCCGAGTTCAGATGCTCCAACTTTCCTCGGACTTGTAGAAGAGTCCCATCACTGTACTTATGGAGCTCACCCACCCTCATAAACTTCATTAAACCTCGACTGTTCAAGTAGAAAATGCCGTAATTTGGGACAGAAATGCCGGTATAGGGACATCTTTCTACATGTTGAGGTAGCACTTGATTCACTGGACGGGTTAGGTTAAGCTTCCTTTGATAGCTTTCGACTCCCAACTGAAGATCTTCAACTCGTGTCTTGATGACAATGGTTCGTGTGAACATACGAAGTGCTGTATTCAAAGCAATGAGATCTTCACGAAGAATATGTGTGAGTTGATCTCGGGTCATCAGAAGCAGCATATCTTCGATATCCTCAAGGCGAATGATGGAAAAATCTCCCTGCTGGATTTTGTATTCCCTGTCATCCTCCCTTTTCAAGCGAATCTCCGTCACATGATAATAGCCATTCTTGGCTTCAGTTTTCAACCCTAAGATGCTGGAGATGCGGATATCGGATCTAACGATACTTCCAGAATTGACTAGGCAGCAACCCCTGTACGCCCTTCGGACTCGTTCGTCCCAATGAGATGCACCTATGACAGCATACATATCATAATTACGATTTACCTTTGGGACCCAGAGTCGGTTTACCTTTTCCTCGATAAAGGGTATTGTCCCCCAGTTGGCAGCTTTCAGCAAGGTCAGGGAGGTTGCGTACTTTGATGACCCCTTCAGAAGATACACAAGATCATTGGTGACGAAGAAGTCAAGAGCAATCTGATTATCTTGAGAAGGATCCATTGGAGGTGGAGCTCTTTCTGATTCATGAAGGCCTGGCCGTTGAACGGTATTCAAAGCCTTCAGGATCTCATCGGCATAATACTCGAACTCCATTCGGGTTAACCAGGTTTTGGCACGAAGTCTCTTATCCTTCAGCGCTTTCTTCACCAAGGATGGAGTAACCGAAGTCTTATACTCATGAGCAAGAAATGCACATAAGTCAATCGGACTGCGGATACGGAGATACAACACATCTTTGTCAGCGTCTGTGATCGGATCATATTGTGCTGCTGCCGTGATCCAAAGCCTGTGGTGGTGCAGTCTCGTCTATCTCCAACGTGTCTGCCCAGTCTCGTGTGCTTGGTTCAGGAACCGTAGATTGTTGTGCTTGTTGTAGAGGAGTAGAAGCTCGAACATCTGCTGGTTCTGATTCAGGCATTTCGGCAGTGTCGTGAACTGGTGAGTGTTGTGCAGCTTCGGGTTCCGTCACTAATTCTGCAATCACAGGAGCAACAACAACAGAACTAATGGGGTTAGTGGTAATAGGTAAAGATACAGCGATAGAAGTACCGGGAACCGATGACGCTGTAGTGGCATTCACATCGTGGCGCCACTTAGATCGTCTTGATTCTGATGATGTTGATTTGTCCTTCTGCGCTGCATCTTTCTTGGACTTGGTTCCAGACTTAGCAGGTTTCTTGGAGCTGGTAACCTTGTATCCCTCTTTAGGCTGTTCACCCCCATCATCATCCTCATTGTTATCCCCGTTACTCCCCCTAGCACTCTCCTCATTCCCATCACCACCATCATCGCCATCATCATCATCATCATCATCGTCATCATCATCCTCATCCTTATCCTCATCATCACCATCATCGTCATCCTTTTCCTCTTCTTCTCCTTCTTCTTCCTCTTCCTCTTCACCAGTACCCTCTTCCTGCTCACTTTCTTCCCTTTCTTCCTCAGGTAGAATGTGATAAGGTACCACACTTCCAAACGTTTTGAATAACCTATCATCCTCCATGATAGCGTCATTCAGGGATTTGTATAGAGCCCGTTGAATCCTAGACTTATCAAACGATCCAAGTTCCACCATACGAGCCTTAAGGATCTTCTTTAATTCAAAATCCGTTAACTCATAAGCAATTTTGTAGGCAGATTCTGAGGGATTGGATGACTTGATCATCAAGTTATCTGCTGCTAGTGTCTTTAATTCATCACGCAGTTTAGGCATAATGGATTCGACGGATTCTTGCACTCTTTCTTCAACAGAAGCTTCAAGTGCTTCTTTTTGCTCTTTATATTTATCCCTCATCGCTTGAAGTCTGGTGATACGTGCAGCATGCTTATCAGCCTCAGCCTGCTTAACCCGAGCTAGTTCTTCCGCATGTGCTTTTCGAGTCAACTCCATATCTGCAGCGAACCTAGCAATCATCTCCTCTTGGGCTCTCCTAGATGCTTCTTCACTTTGAGCTCGTCTTTGTAACTCTTGGCGAAGTTCATCCATTTCTCGTTTGTGATTATCCACATGTTTATCCAACATTTCGGCCATCACCAATGCAGCCATTGTAGATGTTGCAGAGCTGCTCTGGGTTGATTGAAGAGGCTCGGTTGTTACTGCGGTACTAAGGATGGGAGTTATAGGTGGTGGAAGAAATGGTGTTGAAGCCGGTCTGGTTGGTAAGGGTTGTATTGGTGGAGGTTGAGTTGCTAAAGGTTGAGTTGACACCATGATCGTAGGAGCAACAGACTCCTTTTCCACACTTGCTGAAATAGGGATTGATGGCTCCTTCGAAGTGGAATAATGTTCAGGTGACCCAAACTCATAAATATCATCTGGTTCCTGGTACTCTTCTTCAACGTTTACCCTTGCACCTGAACCACTACCGCCAGTATCTTTCCTACTCCTTTGAATTGCTATCTTCATAATTTGTTTCTCTGTCTTGTCAAGAGCAGGATCAACAACATCTTCTTCGTCACGTAAAACCATCTCATCAGCCTTACCCTTTCCCTTCTTACCCTCAGTCTTCTTCTTCTTGGTTTCGGGTTCAGGTAACGCAGCTGGTTGTTTGCGTTTACCTTTACTCTTGACCGTTGTAGACGAGTCTTCTCCAGTCTGAAGGTTTGCTTTCAGCTTCTTGATTTCTAGCTGCAGTAGCTTGTAATCAGCAGAACCTTTGATTTTCTCTGTCAGAAGATAATCGGGAATAGGACCAGGAATCACACCACCAGACGGTCCTTCATGCCTCAGATCCACAGTATCATCAGCTTCTTCAGTGTGATAACGACTTGCTGCACGCCTATCAATAGTAGCATCATTTTTCATAAAATAATTAATGATAAGCTTGATAAACCTTGGATAAGGAAAGAAATTTGTCTTCAGCTTCTTGTTATGGAAGAGTTGAAAAGTGAATTCTTCCCATATCAACAATGCATAATCTGCATTTGCAGCTTTGTACATGCCATAGAAGAGGTTTATTATTGGACTGCGCAAAGCATCATGGCCACTTGTTTTGGGTGTAAGACATCTACTGAGAATACCCAACAATGCTCTCCAAGGTTGTCCTACTTTAGCAGTGGTAAATTCAGACGCAACTCGTATTTCCGGACATCCAAGAGCGTCAAATAACTCCATGAGTTCATCTTTAGTAGGATCCCTCGAGAATGACATGCCTTTGGGTGTATCCCGTATACCAAAAATCTTACGGAAGTCTGAAACTGTGAGCGTCTGCTGCTTGTTGTCGATGGTGAAGGTGATCTTGTTTGAAGTGATTTCCTTGGTAGCCCAAAATTCATACATATACTCATAAGGCACCGAGGCACTACTTCTCAAAGCATTCTTAAAATGGGATTGATCAAGGATTGCGATGGCTACTTTAAATCCATGGTGAGTGGATTTTGAGACTTGCTTCAGCCGGTAGTTGTTGGGTATAAACTTAAGGGTTCGTGCTTTAGCAATAGCGGCTTCTCTAGAGTCTTGGATTGCTTGTACTGTTGGATTAGTCATTGTATCTGCTTAAGATAAGACATGAAAGGTTGATGCACAAAAACATATAGATATATATTATTCTTACTTCTAAGCATAACACTTTTCATGACATAATACAACAAGTACATATAACATGCAAACAATAATAATCAAACAACTCTTCATCCGGAACATTCCTTCATTCCGAACTTCTTCATTCGGAACATTCCTTCATTCGGAACTTCCTTCATCCGGAAGTTCTTCATTCGGAACTTCCTTCATCCGGAAGTTCTTCATTCGGAACTTCTTCATTCAGAAGTTCTTCATTCGGAACTTCCTTCATCCGGAAGTTCTTCATTCGGAACTTCCTTCATCCGGAAGTTATTCATTCGGAACTTCTTCATTCGGAAGTTCTTCATTCGGAACTTCCTTCATTCGGAAGTTCTTCATTCGGAACTTCCTTCATTCGGAAGTTCTTCATTCGGAACTTCCTTCATTCGGAAGTTCTTCATTCGGAACTTCTTCATTCGAAAGTTCTTCATTCGGAACTTCCTTCATTCGGAAGTTCTTCATTCGGAACTTCTTCATTCGGAAGTTCTTCATTCGGAACTTCCTTCATTCGGAACTTCCTTCATTCGGAACTTACTCATTCGGAAGTTTTCCATAAAAATCCTTCATTCGGAAGTTTTGTTCAAAATGTCCTTCATTCGGAAGTTTATATCCTAGTTCATCCGGAACATAAAAAACACAGCCTATGAGGTTAATTCTAAGCGCGTTTGTGAGTTTCTAAGGCAATCTAAGGCATTTAAACATCATATCATGCTAATCCGCACAAAACCCACCATAAATCTAAAACAATATATCCTAAATTGGCAAATAAACCCTAGATCTGGTAAGGTTTACTACCCGAATTAATTTAACAAGATTAGATGATGATTGTAGCGAATTATAAGTTAAATATTGATGTAATTACCTTATTTATCGAATGAACAGGATCGGATGAATAAACGAGATGTTTTTAAGAGCTTGTGTGTGAGTTTCAACAATGGCGGCAAGGTTAATAATGAAAGAACAGTGAATGAAGGGAAAAAGGGGGCGGGGGTATCTATTTGACTTAGGTCAAATTTTTACAAGTTTCATACAATGTCACTTTATACCCTACACACCTTATTCCTTTCCTTTTTGTCTCTTATATTTTCATTTTTCCTTTTTCGTCTCCTATCCATCAATAAACTAAGCCAACTTAAACTTTTACACAACTTAGCAATCGCAACCTATTTGCATATTTCCAAGATCTAAAGGCAATGTCTATCACATAGAACGAACACAAGTCGTATTCTAAAGCAAAACCACTCTATTACCATTTAGCCATTAATTTTTCACAATCACTTTTGAAAAAATCAATTTAATGACGAAGATGATTTTAATATTTTCTCCCCCTTAAACGATGACCCGTTTTCTATTTAAAGAGCTGTAGTCATTGTTTAAAGAGTCAAATATTGATGAAAGCATTTTCAATTTATATCTTGAAAAAGTTTGATTCGTGGTGTCAATAAGATTTCTCTTATTTTAACAAATTAATGCACTGAGACGTACACAAATTCGTGTTAGACCAATTTGTAAAGTAAACTTGATCCCTTTGCATGATTTGGCTTGTAAATCACGCCCGAGAAAATTAATGCCTGTTCTGAGCCAACGTTTTCCAAGGAAATACGTGACTTTAATATGAAAACCGGGTTGCAGTCAGAAATAACTACAAGCCATAATGGGCATGTTTTAAAAATGTACAACTTTTATACGGACTCTATTTATGGCACCGTGTCAATATTGATCGACATTTCTAAGGCCGTAAATATTACCGTACTAAAAGACATGCCCGTTTTAAACGAAAAATATTTTTGGTTTTTCTTGATTTTATAATTTTTATGGTTTTTCTAGGTTTTATATTTTTTATGATTTTTGTTGGTTTTATATTTTTGTATTTTTCTTTTGTGGTTTATATATTTACGATAATATACATGATCACGAACAAAGGATACTCTGAATAGTTTACCACGACTATTCAGCTGATTCTTCTGCCAACTCTTTGAGAGTCGCTGGAGTGAATGATTTCATGCCAAGCTTGTCGATCAAAAACTCAATTCGTCCTCGATCTAATGCTTTGGTGAACATATCCGCCAGCTGGTACTCAGTAGTGACAAAATACAGCTCGATCACTCCGTTCTCCACCTGCTCTTTAATGAAATGGTAGCGAATGTCTATGTGCTTGGCCCGGGAGTGTTGAACATAGTTGCAGCAAAGGGCAATGGCGCTCTTGTTGTCACAATACATCGGGATTTTGTTGAATCCCAAACCGTAGTCAGTTAATTGTGATCTCATCCAAAGGACTTGAGCACAACAACCGGACATGGCGATGTATTCAGCCTCCGTGCTTGATATTGCAGCGCTTTTCTGCCTTTTTGAAGACCAACTGATCAATCTATCTCCAAAGAGTTGCACAGATCCAGAAGTGCTACGCCTCGTGTCTTGACATCCAGCATGATCGGCATCTGCGTATGATATTAAAGCAATAGAGGAATCTTTCGGATACCATAGACCACGATGAAGTGTTCCTTTTAGATACCGAAAGATCCTTTTCACAACATGTAGGTGCTTTTCGGTAGGCCGAGCCTGATACCGGGCACACATGCATACAGCAAATTGCAAATCAGGCCTGCTAGCAGTCAGATATAGAAGGGTGTCGATCATCCCACGGTAAAGTTTTGGATCGACAATTGTCCCATTCCTATCTTCATCTAACTTGGATTTCTCCACCATTGGAGTGTCCACGGGGTCACAATTTTCAAAGTTATATTTCTTAAGAGATTCTAGAGCATATTTGGATTGATTAATAAAGATGCCTCTGGGATTCTAGGAAATCTGTAATCCTAAGAAAAATGAAATTTTTCCCATCATCGACATCTGAAAGCGTGTGGACATTATCTTCTCAAATCGATTTGACAATTCTATGTTAGTGGCAGCAAATATTATATCATCAACATAAATTTGTACCAGAATCATGTCGTTGCCTTCCTTGAGAGTGAATAGTGTGGGGTCCACCTTGCCTTTGGAGAAGCCTTCCGAAATGAGATATGTGGACAGGAGATCATACCACGCGCGTGGAGCTTGTTTCAACCCATAGAGAGCCTTCTTAAGCTTGTACACATGATTAGGAAACTCCGTGCTAACGAACCCATCCGGCTGACTAACATAGACTTCTTCCCTTAGTTCACCGTTCAAAAATGCCGTCTTCACATCCATTTGATAGACGATCATGTTCATATGAGCAGCATACGCAAGGAATAGTCTAATCGCCTCCAATCTTGCCACAGGAGCAAAAGATTCTTCAAAGTCTATACCCAAGGCTTGTTTATATCCTCTAGCAACCAATCTAGCCTTATTCTTCAATACCGCACCCATCTCATCAAGTTTAACCTTATAAACCCATAACAAAGTAAGGATGTTGACCTTGTCAGGGAGAGGAACCAATTCCCATACTTCAAGTTGTTGGAATTCATTTAGTTCCTCCTGCATAGCTTCAATCCAAGATGATTGGGTCATAGCCTGCTGCCAATTTTTAGGTTCAACTTCAGAGAGAAATGCATCAAAGTAGCAGTAAAGTGCACTCTCTTGTAATTGATGGCGTGTAGAGACTGGTCGATCTAGATCTCCAATAACATTCCTAATTGGGTGATCTTTTGTCCATTTAGTGATATGGTTTTCAATCCTAGGTGGTCTGGAGTGAACAATAGAAGGAGCTTCTTCTAAGGTAGACGCGGCTGAAGGGTTTTCAGGTATCGCTACACCAAAGAAAGGAAGCTCTTGCAGGTGAGAATATTCCAAGTCGTGATCAATAGAATCCTCTTCCACATCATTAGGCACAAGTAGGGGTGAAGATTCAGGTGTAGTTTGAGAATCACTTGGTGAAGGTGCATCTGGTTCAATGTGAATTGAAGATGCATTAGATAAAGCTTCATTGGCTGGAGCAACAACTTCAGGAATTGGAGCTATCACTACGGGTGCTGGAACTTCATCATTTGGGGGATCAAAGAATTCGTCAAACAACGGTTGAAACAGTTTATCCCACTCGGGCCTTGACGGTGGTAAAAATGATGTAGAAGTAGGATTATTGGGAACTAATCCGGAACTAATAGCACCGGTTCCCATCTTATGAAGCGCGGGTTCAGAGCTGTGTTGCTCAGAAGCCATCGCTTTCAGCTCATCGAAATCTGCGTCCATAGTTTCTACAATCTTGCCAAGATGACGGTTATAGATTCGGTATGCTTTCTTGGACGGTGAGTAACCAATGAAAATACCTATATCGGCTTTCGGTTGAAGCTTACCCAAGTTCTCACTATTAATGTTTGGATAACAAAGAGCACCAAACACATGAAAAAATGAAACATCGGGTTTACGGTCATGTAAAAGCTCATAAGGTGTTTTTCCATGGCGTTTCCGAAGGATAGAACGGTTTTGGGTGAAACATGCAGTAGATATAGCCTCTGCCCACAAGAACAATGGAGCGTTCGCGTAAATAAGCATAGTCCTAGCAGCTTCCATAAGTGTACGATTCCGTATTTCAACGACACCGTTTTGTTGTGGAGTGCGTGCAACGGATGTTTCATGTGAGATACCAACTCCCTCATAGTAATCACGGAGAGTCTGGTTGACGAACTCTGTACCATTGTCTGTACGAATACGGCGGACAGTAGTATTCAAACGTACCTGAATGAATTTCAGAAAAGTGATGATAGCCTTTGGTGCTTCATCCTTTGTACGTAGAAATCTAACCCATGTAAACCTGGAGAAATCATCCACAATTACCAGAATGAATTTCTTACCGCTCACACTTTCAGTTCTCATTGGCCCACAAAGATCCATATGCAAAAGATGAAGTTTTTCTTGATTGGTGTCTTCAGCTTTGGGCTTGTAAGATTTCTTGGTACTTTTCCCCCTTGAACATGCGGAACATAAATGGTCCTTGTGAAATTTAAGCTTTGGAAGACCACGAACTAAATCGTTTTTAGCCAGATGATTAATAGCATCAAAGTTAAGATGAGATAATCTGCGATGCCATAACCATGACTTGGTCTTAGATGCTTTAGAGAGAAGACATACTGGAGAGGCGGCCATCATGTCTTGTAAGGACAAGGTATAGAGATTTGCACCACGAGATCCCTTCAACAAATCTTTTCCTTCCAAGTTGTGGATGAAACAAGTGTGTTGTCGAAAAGCAACCTCAAGGTTGGAATCACAAAACTGTCCTACTGAGAATAAATTATGACCAAGACCTTCTACATAGTATACCCTTGAAATCGTCACGTTTCCAATCTGATATTCACCATACCCCATTATCTTTGCTATATGATCATTCCCGAATTTAACCGTACCAAGAAACTTGCTGACGAAATTTCGGAGCATCGAGCGATTTCCGGTCATATGTTTTGAACAACCGGAGTCCAAATACCACAGGATGATTTGGACCACCTGAAAATATCACCACACGAAGACAATGTAGAGGTATCGGAATCTGAGTGTTCCTTGTTATTAGCAGGTACAGATTTAATAATCTTAGATTTGCTAACTCTAGGTTTCTTAGATTTCCTAGCCTTCTTTTTCTTAATAGGTGGTGTAGATTCTAGTTGGCTTAAATCCTGAGGTATTTCTTCACTGATAGGCACTATAGTGGGGGCTGACCTAATTAAAGGGCGCTGTTTCCATACTTGAGTGCGAGTGTTCCTAACTAAAGGACGCTCAGACCTAACCTCAATGGATGCATTCCTAGTTAAAGGGCACATTTTTCCATCTAATGTAAAGGTCCTACCAGTGGGACGCCATTGCCAGCCAACTTGGGCACGAGTTTTACCCGTTGGCTTCCATTCAAGACCATTCTTAATAGCATGCATTTCATTCACGTGATCAATCAGACACAAATCATGACGTTGGGAAAACATACATTCATTACAATTCCAACAATTCAAATCAGAATTCACGAATGGTTTAGGCTGCTGCACAGGCGCAGAGCTTTTAGTCTTAACATGATTCTTTTTATTTAAAACTGAACTAGCATTCCTATTGTGAACTTCTACTTTCTTCTTTTTGGCACTACTAGTGGAGGGCTTGATCTTATCTTTCTTGAGTGGCGACCCTTTAGCCTTAGTAGTCTCTTTTAATCCTGTAGAAGGCAAAGTGGGAACATTAGCAACAGATTTTAAAGGTGCCTTACTTGATTGTGCCAATGACGGTTTCGCTCCTGGAGTCTTATTAAATGGAGTTACAGCAATGGGCCTATTATTAAGTAGTGCAGAACCTGGTGTACCTATGTATTGCAAATATGCTAAGCAATATTGAACTCGCTTAATATATTCATGAGCCGAATAATAGTCGCTACTTGAGGGATCTAAGGCATAAAGATCGTCTAAAATATCCCTAAGAAGATCGACATGCTTAATGGCATTCCTCATATAATCATCATAGGTAACTGGGTTTCTCTTATATAGCGGGTTCTTATAAAGCACTACTGACTTGGTTGTTGGAGCACTAGTGGACGGTGCAGAGTCGGTAGCTAAGTTATCAACAACTTCTTGTCGGGTGAGAAGAAGTGTCTCCTTTAACTCAGCCAAAACCATATTTTTGTCAATGAGCAGGATGTTCAAATCAGAGATTTCCTCGCACTTTTGGTTCAGTTGTTCAACATAAGATTTTTGTTGTGCCGCATTAAAAGCGAAGCGTTCTTCTAGTGAACCATAAAGAGCGGATAGTCCCTGTCTTGTCCGATCCATCTCCCCTAGAACAGACGAAAGTCTAATTTCTAAGACTTGGTTTTTAGACTCTGCAGCCTCTAGTTCCAATTTGAGTGTTTCATTTGATGACACATCTCTCTTCAATCTCATGATTTCTTCCTCTAATGTCTTAACAATTGCAATCATCTTGTCACTCGTCTCAACACCGTTTTCACAACCATTTGATATCAAAAGATCCTCATTTTGAGTTTGTTGTTTTAATTCTAAAGATATACAATGTTGTTCTAGTTGATTAAAGTGTTTTGAAAGTAAATTGTAAGAATCTTGTAGCTTTAAAAATTCAGCGTTAGATTCGTGACAAGAATGATTATCTACCTCATTTACAGTATCAACAACATTTACAGAGAGATCACAAACATCATCACATATATGCACATCATCACAATTAATCATAGCGGATGTAAGCTCATTCGAATAATTAATATTTACAGTAGTAAGCACATCACACGAGATTACTGCAGACAAGAATCGGTCATATTCGGTTAAAATCTTTTCTTTTTCAATTAGTTGTAGTTCGTAAGCGGTGTCCATTTCATAAAACACTTTTTGAACATCACCAATTTCAAACACAAGATTTTCCTTAAGAGATGCAAAAGTTCCTTTTAGACTTTCGACAAACGGATTGATCTCATTTTTAAACACCTCGTTCATATGTTCGAAAGCCCATTCTCCGGCATTTAAGCCATTTGAAGTCGTACATTCCAAAATGACCTTGTCAAAATTAGTAAAGTATTGATTAATCTCTTGCAAGTTTAACCATACAGTGCTAACAGGTGGAAGATCCTTTGGAATTTCCTTAGGACCTTCCATATTGACAAGTGTAGGAAATGTACTAGGGTTTTCTTCATCTAATATGTAGGTCGGTGCTGTTATGAGATCTTTGTCCATATGGAAGCGAATTCTAAAATCCGTTTTTGCAAGCTCCTTATTCAATTTAAAATAATCACACTCGGGATATTTTGCAGAATTGTATGACCGATCCTCATCAACTAGATCCTTACTTGTTCGATCATCGGGAAAAACAATCGGGTCTAAGGCCAATCCTAATTGAGTTGCATTATAAAGTCTAGGACTATGTCTTAAAGCTTGTTTTGCATATCGTGGATTAGGGGTGTTAGAAATACGTTTTAACGTATATTAGAAGTATCGGTCACTCCACAATATGATTTATGTTGTAATAGCTCGTAGTTAGCAATTAGTTAAATATTACTTATTAAGTTAAGTAAGAACCGGTCCATGGGCTTGTCATGGACCGGCCCAAGCCCAATGTTAGGCTTGGAGTATAAATACCCCTTTCCACCATGGAAAGGGGTTGGTTATTGTTCCATTTGCACTTTCATATTAATAAAATCATACACATTTTCTCTCACTTTCTCTCTCTAGTTTCTCTCACTAGAAAACATCAACCCACTTCATAGATTCATAGGTTATCAATATTCTACATTTGGTATCAAGAGCTATGGGGTGATTGAAGGTAAGGATTGTGTTGCTTTTTTAGTTTTTGAATCTATTAGTGATCTTTAGAAAAAATCAATCTTGAATCTTGTTGTTTTTGGTGTTTTTGTTATTGGGATTGATTGATAAGGATTGGGTTTAGCTTATTTTGGTAAAAATCATAAAACTTTTTGTGGTTTTAGATCAAAAATCGGGTTTAAAGCTGTTTTTTTAAGTCTCGGAAACTTATTTCCAGAACATTCCGAATAGGGATTCCGAATAGGAAGATTTTCAGTATAGAAGGTTTATTCCGAATAGGGATTCCGAATAGGAGAAATATTCAGAATAGCAGAAGTTTCCGAATAGACTTTCCGAATAGAAGGGTTTTTTCCGAATAGCAGTTTTTTCCGAATAGCAAATTCTTTCCGAATAGCAAATTTTTCCGAATAGCCAAAAACTTTCCGATTAGCCAAATTTTTTTTCCGAATAGCCAAAATTTTTCCGAATAGGAGAAATATTCCGAATAGCTTTCCGAATTGCCTATTATTCCGAATAGCAAGTTTTCCGAATAGCCAGTTGCCAAAATATTCCGCATTGAAGAAATATTCCGCATAAGGGTTTTTTCCGCATAAGGTTTATTCAGCATAGGGGTTATTCCGAATAGGGCATTTTCAGAATAGGGTTATTCCGCATAAGGGTTATTCAGAATAAGGGTTTTCAGCATAGGATTATTCCGAATAGGTATTATTCCGAATAGGGTTTATTCTGAGTTTGGGTTATTCCGTATAAGCAAGTTCAAGGGGTATTTGAGTTTTTTCGACGATCTTTAGTGGATTTAATCTTGAGTTCAACCAACACAACACAAATTCTCAACCTTTCTTCACTGCTCGATCAACCGATAATCTTTGAGTCTGTTAAGTGATCACAATGAAACCAAGTTCATTAATGCCTCAGATGACATCTCTTACGGATATCTCGATCATAACGGGGACTGATAGTCGTCCACCGATGCTTATTAAAGAGGTGTTTGAAGCATGGCAGGGCCGTATGATGCAATACTTGAAGGGCAAACCAACATACGGAAGGCTTATGGTCAAATCAGTTTTGAATGGTCCACTCGACTATGGTACCATTGTGGCAAATAACGTGTCTCGACCAAGAGAATATGAAGAACTCACACCGGCACAACAACTCATTGCTGATGCTGATGAAAAGGCTCTACAGACACTTCTCCAAGCTCTTCCGCATGATATTTATCGTATGGTTAGTCAATATACGGTTGCCAAAGATTTATGGGAACGTCTAAAGGTGTTGTTACAAGGTACGTCTCTCACCAAACAGGAAAGGGAGTGTCAGCTGTATGATCTGTTTGATAGATTCACGTACAGCCCAGGGGAAACACTACACGATTATTACTTCAGATTCACTACTCTAATGAATGATCTGAATGTATACAGTCTCGTGATTGCTCCTTTCCAGGTTAACACCAAGTTCTTGAATACTTTACCTCAAGCTGAATGGGGTGAGTATATTACCGATGTGAAGTTAACCCGGGATTTGCATAAGTGCAACTTAGATCAAATCTATGCTTTTCTTCAGCAGCATGAGAAGCATGTGATTATGCACCGTTCTCCTCGCGGTATGTACCTAGATTCCTTAGCTTTGATGGCGAATCAACCAAGCTTGTCACACAACAACACACCTTATATCTTGGGACATCAAGCCTATCATCCATCACCTTACATGACACCAACCTTCCCCCAATACTCGATTCTACCGCAACCACCCACCTCACATCAGCAACAATATCGGTTCAATGCACCTTCACCACAGTATGCTTCACAACTTCATCCAGCAAATGTTGCACCTTATGCTCAGCCTTCATATTCTTCTTATCAAGAGAATGCAGCATATCCAACAAGCTACCCTGATCAAATGAGTATTCCTTCTAGTGATTATGCAGCTCATCCAAATCAAGCAATGTATTGTGATGATGAGGAAGTCCCCGTTCCTGTATTCCAACAAGGAGCTGACCCAGTTGAAGTGCTAACTACTATGTCTGCTTATCTCACAAGAACTTTAAGCAAACGAGGATACAGAGGATCAGCTCCTACCAACAATCAGTTGAGGAATTCATCCAATTCTCGTCAACAAGCTACTATTAAGAATGGCAGGGTCATGGTTCAGCCTATTCAACCATATCAGGGGAGACCTACCACATCAACCACCAATGCTCGCACGGTAAATCAGGCACCAATGTCCAATCCTGCTCCACGGGCTAATTCCACGGGCAAGTTGAGAATGATTACATGTTACAACTGCAAGGAAGAGGGTCACATGTCCAGGGATTGTAAGAAACCCAAGAGGAGAAGGGATGGACAATGGTTTGCAGAAAAGATCTATCTGGTTAATGCTCAGGCACAAGGAAGGGAACTTGATGAAGAGGAGCTTGCATTTCTTGCTGATCCAGGGATTGCTGAACAAGACGTTGTCACTACGCAGAATGCAGCTTACCAAGCCGATGATCTTGATGCGTATGACTCAGACTGTGATGACTTTCAATCTGCAAAGGCTGCTCTCATGGCAACTATCTCCAGCTTAGGGCCAGAAAAGAGATCTGAGGTACTTATTAATACCACTGATGCTAGTATTCAACCACATCAAGTTGTGCAAGAGAGTGCTGACTCGAATGAATCTTCGGTGGTGAGTCTTTCAAATGAGGAGACAAACAATGATAGCAATATCAATGTGAGTCCCCAGACTTTGAGTGAATCACAACCGGGACCCATTTCGCAAACGCCTACTCCTGCTCAACAAGATTTGGTCATGGTTCCTGCTACATTACTTAGCCAAATGAATGCTGCTCTCTTAGAAACCTTAGCTAAGAATAAGAATTTGTCTGATGAGCTTACCTTAAGCAACGAGAAAGTTCAAACCTTGGAATTAGTGCCCTCGTCTAGTGTTCTAACTAATCTCGAATATTATCATTTTAGAAACAAACAAATGGGTCACTTGCAAGAAATTGAGAACTTAAGAGCAAATTTGTCTAATGAACTTAAAGAAAAGGAGTTAGTGGTCACTAATTTTCAAAAACTTCAAACAGATTTTGAATCACTCGAGTCTAAGAAGAATGAAATGGAGATTAATGCTACTAATAAGATTAGAAGTCTAAATTATTTGCTTTTAAGACAATACGCTGCTTCTCAACTAGTTCACTTATTTGATGCTTCATTTAGAGAATTTAGCTTATCACGTCAAAAAGGCCTTCCCCCTAATCCACGGTATGCAAAACAAGCTTTAAGACATAGTCCTAGACTTTATAATGCAACTCAATTAGGATTGGCCTTAGAACCGATTGTTTTTCCTGGTGATCGAACAAGTAAGGAACTAGTTGACGAGCAATTCTGCAAAATATCCCAAGTGTGATTATTTTAAATTGAATAAGGAGCTTGCAAAAACGGATTTTAGAATTCGCTTCCATATGGACAAAGATCTCATAACAGCACCAACCTACATATTAGATGAAGAAAACCCTAGTACTTTTCCTACACTTGTCAATATGGAAGGTCCTAAGGAAATTCCAAAGGATCTTCCACCTGTTAGCACTGTATGGTTAAACTTGCAAGAGATTAATCAATACTTTACTAATTTTGACAAGGTCATTTTGGAACGTACGACTTCAAATGGCCTAAACGCCGGAGAATGGGCTTTCGAACATATGAACGAGGTGTTTAAAAATGAGATCAATCCGTTTGTCGAAAGTCTAAAAGGAATTTTTGCATCCCTTAAAGAAAATCTTGTGTTTGAAATTGGTGAAATTCAAAAAGTGTTTTATGAAATGGACACCGCTTACGAACTACAACTAATTGAAAAAGAAAAGATTTTAACTGAATATGACCGATTCTTGTCTGCAGTAATCTCGTGTGATGTGCTTACTACTGTAAATGTTAATTATTCGAATGAGCTTACATCTACTATGATTAATTGTGATGCTGTGAATATTTGTACTGATATTTGTGATGATGTTTGTGATATCTCTGTAAAAGTTGCTGATACTGTAAATGAGGTAGATAATCAGTCTTGTCACGAATCTAACGCTGAGTTTTTAAAGCTACAAGATTCTTACAATTTACTTTCAAAACGCTTTAATCAACTAGAACAACATTGTATATCTTTAGAATTGAAACAACAAACTCAAAATGAGAATCTTTTGATATCAAATGTTTGTGAAAGCGGTGTTGAGACAAGTGACAAGATGATTGCAATTGTTAAGACATTAGAGGAAGAGATAATGAGATTGAAGAGAGATGTGTCATTAAATGAAACACTCAAAATGGAACTAGAGGCTGCAGAGTCCAAAAACCAGGTCTTAGAAATTAGACTTTCGTCTGTTCTAGGGGAGATGGATCGGACAAGACAGGGACTATCCGCTCTTTATGGTTCACTAGAAGAACGCTTCGCTTTTAATGCGGCACAGCAACAATCTTTCATTGAACAACTGAACCAAAAGTGCGAGGAAATCTCTGATTTGAACATCCTGCTCATTGACAAAAATATGGTTTTGGCTGAGTTAAAGGAGACACTTCTTCTCACCCGACAAGAAGTTGTTGATAACTTAGCTACCGACTCTGCACCGTCCACTAGTGCTCCAACAACCAAGTCAGTAGTGCTTTATAAGAACCCGCTTCATAAGAGAAAGCCAGTTACCTATGATGATTATATGAGGAATGCCATTAAGCATGTCGATCTTCTTAGGGATATTTTAGACGATCTTTATGCCTTAGATCCCTCAAGTAGCGACTATTATTCGGCTCATGAATATATCAAGAGAGTTCAATATTGTTTGGCATATTTGCAATACATAGGTACACCAGGTTCTGCACTACTTAATAATAGGCCCATTGCTGTCACTCCATTTAATAAGACACCAGGAGCAAAACCGTCATTGGCACAATCAAGTAAGGCACCTTTAAAATCTGCTGCTAATATTCCCACTTTGCCTTCTACAGGATTAAAAGAGACTACTAAGGCTAAAGGATCGCCACTCAAGAAAGATAAGATCAAGCCCTCCACTAGTAGTGCCACAAAGAAGAAAGTAGAAGTTCACAATAGGAATGCTAGTTCAGTTTTAAATAAGAAGAATCATGTTAAGACTAAAATCTCTACGCCTGTGCAGAAGCCAAAACCATTCGTGAATTCTAATTTAAATTGTTGGAATTGTAATGAATGTATGTTTTCCCAACGTCATGATTTGTGTCTTATTGAGCATGTGAATGAAATGAATGCAATTAAGAATGGTCTTGAATGGAAGCCAACGGGTAGAACTCGTGCCCAAGTTGGCTGGCAATGGCGTCCCACTGGTAGGACCTTTACATTAGATGAAAAAATGTGCCCTTTAACTAGGAATGCATCCATTGAGGTTAGGTCTGAGCGTCCTTTAGTTAGGAACACTCGCACTCAAGTATGGAAACAGCGCCCTTTAATTAGGTCAGCCCCCACTATAGTGCCTATCAGTGAAGAAATACCTCAGGATTTAAGCCAACTAGAATCTACACCACCAATTAAGAAGAAGAAGGCTAGGAAATCTAAGAAACCTAGAGTTAGCAAATCTAAGATTATTAAATCTGTACCTGCTAATAACAAGGAACACTCAGATTCCGATACCTCTACATTGTCTTTGTGTGGTGATATTTTCAGGTGGTCCAAATCATCCTGTGGTATTTGGACTCCGGTTGTTCAAAACATATGACCGGAAATCGCTCGATGCTCCGAAATTTCGTCAGCAAGTTTCTTGGTACGGTTAAATTCGGGAATGATCATATAGCAAAGATTATGGGGTATGGTGAATATCAGATTGGAAACGTGACGATTTCTAGGGTATACTATGTAGAAGGTCTTGGTCATAACTTATTCTCAGTAGGACAGTTTTGTGATTCCAACCTTGAGGTTGCTTTTCGACAACACACTTGTTTCATCCGCAACTTGGAAGGAAAAGATTTGTTGAAGGGATCTCGTGGTGCAAATCTTTATACGTTGTCTCTACAAGATATGATGGCCGCCTCTCCAGTATGTCTTCTCTCTAAAGAATCTAAGACCAAGTCATGGTTATGGCATCGCAGATTATCTCATCTTAATTTTGATGCTATTAATCATCTGGCTAAAAACGAGTTAGTTCGTGGTCTTCCAAAGCTTAAATTTCACAAGGACCATTTATGTTCCGCGTGTTCAAGGGGGAAAAGCACCAAGAAATCTTACAAACCCAAAGCTGAAGACACTAATCAAGAAAAACTTCATCTTTTGCATATGGATCTTTGTGGACCGATGAGAACAGAAAGTGTGAGCGGTAAGAAATTCATTCTGGTAATTGTGGATGATTTCTCCAGGTTTACATGGGTTAGATTTCTACGTACAAAGGATGAAGCACCGAAGGCTATCATCACTTTTCTGAAATTCATTCAGGTACGTTTGAATACCACTGTCCGCCGTATTCGTACAGACAATGGTACAGAGTTCGTCAACCAGACTCTTCGTGATTATTATGAAGGAGTTGGTATATCACATGAAACATCCGCTGCACGCACTCCACAACAAAACGGTGTCGTTGAAAGACGGAATCGTACACTTATGGAAGCTGCTAGGACCATGCTTATTTATGCGAACGCTCCATTGTTCTTGTGGGCAGAGGCTATTTCTACTGCATGTTTCACCCAAAACCGTTCTATCCTTCGGAAACGCCATGGAAAAACACCTTATGAGCTTTTACATGACCGTAAACCCGATGTTTCATTTTTCCATGTGTTTGGTGCTCTTTGTTATCCAAACATCAATAGTGAGAACTTGGGTAAGCTTCAACCGAAAGCCGATATAGGTATTTTCATTGGTTACTCACCGTCCAAAAGAGCATACCGAATCTATAACCGTCGTCTTGGCAAGATTGTAGAAACTATGGACGCAGATTTCGATGAGCTGACAGCGATGGCTTCTGAGCAACACAGCTCTGAACCCGCGCTTCATGAGATGGGAACCGGTGCTATTAGTTCCGGATTAATTCCCAATAATCCTACTTCTACATCATTTTTACCACCAACAAGGCCCGAGTGGGATAAACTGTTTCAACCGTTGTTTGATGAATTCTTCGATCCCCCGACTGATGAAGTTCCAGCACCTGTAGTAATTGCTCCAATACCTGAAGTGGTTGCTCAAGCTAATGAACCTTTATCTAATGCATCTACAATTCACATTGAACCGGATGCACCTTCACCAAGTGATTCTCAAACTACACCTGAATCATCACCCCTACTTGTGCCTAATGATGTGGAAGAGGATTCTACTGATCACGACTTGGAATATGCTCACTTGCAAGAGCTTCCTTTCTTTGGTGTAGCGATCCCTGAAAACCCTTCAGCCGCGTCTACCTCAGAAGAAGCTCCTTCTATTGTTCACTCCAGACCACCTAGGATTGAAAACCATAGCACTAAATGGACAAAAGATCACCCAATTAGGAATGTTATTGGAGATCTAGATCGACCAGTCTCCACACGCCATCAATTACAAGAGAATGCACTCTATTGTTACTTTGATGCATTTCTCTCTGAAGTTGAACCCAAAAATTGGCAGCAGGCTATGACCCAATCATCTTGGATTGAAGCTATGCAGGAGGAACTAAACGAATTCCAACGACTTGAAGTATGGGAATTGGTTTCTCTCCCTGACAAGGTTAACATCCTTACCTTGTTATGGGTTTATAAGGTTAAACTTGATGAGATGGGTGCGGTATTGAAGAATAAGGCTAGATTGGTCGCTAGAGGATATAAAAAAGCCTTGGGTATAGACTTTGAGGAATCTTTTGCTCCTGTGGCTAGATTGGAGGCGATTAGACTATTCCTTGCGTTTGCTGCTCATATGAACATGATCGTCTATCAAATGGATGTGAAGACGGCATTTTTGAACGGTGAACTAAGGGAAGAAGTTTATGTTAGTCAGCTGGATGGGTTCGTCAGTACGGAGTTTCCTAATCATGTGTACAAGCTCAAGAAGGCTCTCTATGGGTTGAAACAAGCTCCACGCGCGTGGTATGATCTCCTGTCAACATATCTCATTTCGGAAGGCTTCTCCAAAGGCAAAGTGGACCCCACTCTATTCACTCTCAAAGAAGGCAACGACATGATTCTGGTACAAATTTATGTTGATGATATAATTTTTGCTGCCACTAACATAGAATTGTCAAACCGATTTGAGAAGATAATGTCCACACGCTTTCAGATGTCGATGATGGGAAAAATTTCATTTTTCTTAGGATTACAGATTTCTCAGAATCCCAGAGGCATCTTTATTAATCAATCCAAATATGCTCTAGAATCTCTTAAGAAATATAACTTTGAAAATTGTGACCCCGTGGACACTCCAATGGTGGAGAAATCCAAGTTAGATGAAGATAGGAATGGGACTATTGTCGATCCAAAACTTTACCGTGGGATGATCGGCACCCTTCTATATCTGACTGCTAGCCGGCCTGATTTGCAATTTGCTGTATGCATGTGTGCCCGGTATCAGGCTCGGCCTACCGAAAAGCACCTACATGTAGTTAAAAGGATCTTTCGGTATCTAAAAGGAACACTTCATCGTGGTCTATGGTATCCGAAAGATTCCTCGATTGCTTTAATATCATACGCATATGCCGATCATGCTGGATGTCAAGACACGAGGCGTAGCACTTCTGGATCTGTGCAACTCCTAGGAGATAGATTGATCAGTTGGTCTTCAAAAAGGCAGAAAAGCGCTGCAATTTCTAGCACGGAGGCTGAATACATCGCCATGTCCGGTTGTTGTGCTCAAGTCCTTTGGATGAGATCACAATTAACTGACTACGGTCTTGGATTTAACAAAATCCCGATGTATTGTGACAACAAGAGCGCCATTGCCCTTTGCTGCAACTATGTTCAACACTCCCGGGCCAAGCACATAGACATTCGCTACCATTTCATTAAGGAGCAGGTGGAGAACGGAGTGATCGAGCTGTATTTTGTCACTACTGAGTACCAGCTGGCGGATATGTTCACCAAAGCCTTAGATCAAGGACGAATCGAGTTTTTGATCGACAAGCTTGGCATGAAATCATTCACTCCAGCGACTCTCAAAGAGTTGGCAGAAGAATCAGCTGAATAGTCGTGGTAAACTATTCAGAGTATCCTTTGTTCGTGATCATGTATATTATAGTAAATATATAAACCACAAAAGAAAATACAAAAATATAAAACCAAGAAAAACCATAAAAAATATAAAACCTAGAAAAACCATAAAAAAAAATATAAAACCTAGAAAAACCATAAAAATTATAAAATCAAGAAAAACCAAAAATATTTTTCGTTTAAAACGGGCATGTCTTTTAGTACGGTAATATTTACGGCCTTAGAAATGTCGATTAATATTGACACGGTGCCATAAATAGAGTCCGTATAAAAGTTGTAATGTTTTAAAACATGCCCATTATGGCTTGTAGTTATTTCTGACTGCAACCCGGTTTTCATATTAAAGTCACGTATTTCCTTGGAAAATGTTGGCTCAGAACGGGAATTAATTTTCTCGGGCGTGATTTACAAGCCAAATCATGCAAAGGGATCAAGTTTACTTTACAACTTGGTCTAACACGAACTAGTGTACGTCTCAGTGCATTAATTTGTTAAAATAAGAGAAATCTTATTGACACCACGAATCAAACTTTTTCAAGATATCAATTGGGAAATGTTTTTCATCATCATGTGCCTCGTTAAACAATGACTACAGCTCTTTAAATAGAAAACGGGTCATCGTTTAAGGGGGAGAAAATGTTACATCATCTTTCACATCAAAAAGATCTTCAAAAAGCTTAGTGGTTAATGGTTGGATTGCTTTGGCATTTGTCTTGTTGTTGCTTATAAGTTTGTCATGAATAGACTTGTGTGTTAAGATAGGTTAATCACTAAGGCTCAGAAATTTAACATAAGATAGGTCAAAATGACAAGATTTAAAACTTGGAAAAACAAAAGAACTTTGTTTGTTGAAAGTAGAAAAATTGAGGGGGTAAAGTTGACAATACATCAAACTTGTAAAAAATTTGACCTAGTCAAATTCACCCACTCCCGTTCCCTTTCTTCTTTCACTGTTTACTCTATCTTTGCCGCCATTGACAAACAAACACACAAACACTTACGGAAATCAAACAAACACGAATTCAATCCATCATTTTCTTGTTCAAGATCTTCAAAAGGTATTCAATCGGATTAATCTTTCATGCACAACAAGTTAATTAACTTTTTAAATTGAAAACAATCGAAATCAGTTTCTGCTTCAATTAGGGTTAATTAAATTGGGGGTTTTTGCCTGGGTTGTATTCGGAATGACTCTAATTGCACTAATTTGGCCTTTTGAACACTTGAATTAAACGATTTCATGCTTAATTAGAAAATATATAAGTGTTGGAAAATTTCCGAGTAAGAAAGACTTTCCGAATAAGGGTTTTATTCAGAATAGAAAGAACTTTCCGCATGGTGAAATCTTTCCGCATAGAAGTTATTTCCGAATAGAAAGGTTTTTCCGCATAGACAAAAGTTTTCCGAATAGGATTATTTTATTCCGCATAGAAAAGTTTTTCCGAATAGAAAGATCTTTCCGTATAGGCCAAAATCTTTCCGCATAGAGAAACTTTTTCCGAATAGACTGAATATTCCGCATAGGCCCAATGTTCCGAATAGGGAATTTATTCCGCATAGGCCCAATGTTCCGAATAGGATTTTATTCCGCACAGGCCCAATGTTCCGAATAGGGTATTTATTCCGCATAGGCCCAATGTTCCGAATAGACATTTTATTCAGAATAGGGATTTCATTCCGCATAGGATAAATGTTCCGAATAGCCTTTTTATTCAGAATAGGGATGTTTTTCCGCATAGGCTATATGTTCCGAATAGACTTATGTTCCGCATAGGATCTATATTCAGCATAGACCTATTATTCCGAATTGAGTGATTATTCCGTATAAAAGATGTTTGAATGGTTTCAAAGCTTAAGGGATTATGTCAAGTGTACAATGCTTAGGGTTAAAGTCATAATGATATTCATACTTGTATGTATCAACCTTTGTGTTTTATTTTAAGCAGAGACGATGACTAACCCTACCGTACAACAAATACAAGACACCAGAGCCGCCGCCATTGCTGAAGCCAAGACTCTAAAGTTTATTCCAAACAACTTCCGTTTGAAGGAGGTATCTCACTCTACCCATAATGGATTTAAGGTAGGTACAACCATGCTTGATAAATCTCATTTCAAGCATGCGCTAAGGAGAAGTGCTTCAGTGCCCTATGAATATCTTTACGAGTTCTGGGCTACCAAAGAGAGGACGTCGAACAAAATCACTTTTTCCTTGGACAACAAGCAGCAGACGCTTACTGTGTCAGACTTCAGGAAGATCTTTGGCTTTCGACCGATACTCAAAGGTCTACCATCATACTCAGCCAACCCAACTAAGGACCAGATCATGGAGATGTTCACCGCCATTGGATGTCTTGACATACGAACCCCGTCTGAGTTTACTACTGCCAAAGTTGGTCAACCATGGAAAGCTATTTTTGGGATTCTAAGCCGATGTTTAACACCCAAAACAACTGGGTTTGATGCTGTTCGTCCACCAATCATCAAGATGTTTTATGGTATGTTTAAAGGTATGGGTATTGATTATGCATCACTGCTGTGGGAGGAGTTTACTTTTCAACTCTTCACAAACACAAAGGGTAAGGTTAAAAGTTACCAGTACCCTAGGTTTATTAAGTTGATCATACATTACTTTATGGAAAACGATGCATCCATTAACAAGCGTGCAGGTAGTCGTCACCACACGATGGATGATGATGATTTGGTAGACTTAAGGCAGGAGACTCATTCGAATACGGTTATTCCTGGTCCCATTCCCAGTCATCTTCTGACCGATGAGATTATTACATCTGATGATTACAAGAACTTGCTAACAGAAATTGAGAATCAACGAGCAAGTATTCTAGTAGGTGAAGACTCATCTACCACGGTTAAGAGCAAGGGTAAACGGAAGCAGACAGCCTTACCTGAACCTAAAGCCAAAAAGAAGAAGACTGCAGTTAAGAAGGGAAAGGGTATGGCGGATGAGCTAGAACTCCACGATGAAGAAGATATTGATGATGCTACTCTTAACAAGGCTGAGAGAAAAGCAATGAAGATAGCTCTCGAAAAGAGTAGGAGAGATACGGGTGGTAGTGGTTCAGGTGCACGGGTAGATATTGAGGAAGAGTACGTGGAACCAGATGATGTATTTGAGTTTGGATCACCTGAAAAGTATTCTACTTCGAAGGAGACATCCACCCCCCCTGTTTCAGCTGGTATTGACAAAGAGTCTACTCAACCTTTGGTAACTCAACTTCAACCAACTCAACCCTTACCAACCAGACCGGTTTCAACACCATTTCCTCCACCACCAATAAAGCCCATCCTTAGTACCGCAGTTACAACTGAGCCTATTCCATCAACCCAAAGTAGCTCTGCAACATCTGCAATGGCCGCATTAGTGATGGCCGAAATGTTGGATAAACATGTGGATACTCACAAGAGAGAAATGGATGAACTTCGCCAAGAGCTAAATAGAAGAGCTCAAAGTGAAGAAGCATCAAGGAAAGCTCAAGAAGAGTTGATTGCCAAGTTCGCTGCAGACATGGAATTTACACGTAAAGCTCATGCAGAAGAACTTGCTAGGGTTAAAAAGGCTGAAGCTGATAGGCATCAAGCACGAATTACGAGACTTAAAGCTATTAAGGATGACCTTAAAGAGCAAAAAGCAGCTCTTGAAGCTTCTATTGAGCAGAGAGTGAAAGACTCCGTTGAATCCCTAATGCCTAAACTGCGTGATGATTTGAAGACACTTGCTGCTGATAACTTAATGATCAAATCATCCAATCCTTCAGAAGCCGCCTACAAGATTGCTTATGACTTGACGGATTTTGAACTTAAGAAGATCCTCAAAGCTCGAATGAGGGAACTTGGATCGTTTGATAAATCGAGGATTCAACGGGCTCTCTTCAAATCCCTGAATGACGCGATCATGGAGGATGATAAGTTGTTCAAGACATTTGGAAGTGTGGTACCCTACCACATTCTCCCTGAGGAAGAAAGGGAAGAGAGTGAAGAAGAAGAGGGTACTGGTGGAGAAGAGGAAGAAGAAGAAGAAGAAGAAGAAGATAAGAATGATGATGATGATGAGGATGATGAGGATCAGAATGATGAGGATGATGATAATGATAAGGATGATGATAATGACGATGAGGATGATGATGACGATGATGATGATGGCGATGATGGTGGTGATGGTAATGAGGAGAGTGTTCGAGGGAGCAACGGGGATGATAATGAGGATGCTGATGGGGGTAAACAGCCTGAGAAAGGGGATAAGGCTGCCAGCTCAAAGAAAGTGGTTAAGTCTGGCACCAAGTCAAAGAAAGATGCAGCACCAAAGGAAAAATCTACATCCACGGAATCCAGACGATCGAAGTGGCGCCACGATGTGAATGCCACTACAGGGTCATCTATTCCTGGTACATTTATTGCTGCATCCATACCTGTTACCACTAACCCCGTTAGTTCTATTGTTGTTGCCCCTGTGATTGCAGAATCGGTAACCGAACCTGAAGCTGCACAACACTCACCCGTTCATGACACTGCCGACATGCCTGAAACAGAACAAGCAGATGTTCACGTCTCCACTCCTCTGCAACAAAACCCACAATCTACTATTCCAAGCACAAGGGACTGGGCGGACACGTTGGAGATCGACGAGACTGCACCACCACAGGCTTGGATCACGGCAGCGGCGCAATATGATCCGATCACCGACGCTGACAAAGATGTCTTGTATCTTCGTATCCGCAGTCCGATTGACTTATGTGCATTTCTTGCTCATGAGTATAAGACTTCGGTTACTCCATCTTTGGTGAAGAAAGTACTGAAGGATAAAAGACTTCGCGCCAAAACCCGGTTGACCCAAATGGAGTTCGAATATTATGCCGATGAGATCCTGAAGGCTCTGAATACCGTTCAACGGCCAGGTCTTCATGAATCAGAAAGAGCTCCACCTCCAATGGATCCTACTCAAGATAATCAGATTGCTCTTGACTTCTTCGTCACCAATGATCTTGTGTATCTACTGAAGGGGTCATCAAAGTACGCAACCTCCCTGACCTTGTTGAAAGCTGCCAACTGGGGGACAATACCCTTTATCAAGGAAAAGGTAAATCGACTCTGGGTCCCAAAGATAAATCGTAATTATGATATGTATGCTGTCATAGGTGCATCTCATTGGGACGAACGAGTCCGAAGGGCGTACAGGGGTTGCTGCCTAGTCAATTCTGGAAGCAACGTTAGATCCGACATCCGCATCTCCAGCATTTTAGGGATGAAAACTGAAGCCAAGAATGGCTATTATCATGTGACGGAGATTCGTTTGAAAAGGGAGGATGACAGGGAATACAAAATCCAGCAGGGAGATTTTTCCATCATTCGCCTTGAGGATATCGAAGATATGCTGCTTCTGATGACCAGAGATCAACTCACACATATTCCTCGTGAAGACCTCATTGCTTTGAATACAGCACTTCGTATGTTCACACGAAGCGTTGTCATCAAGACACGAGTTGAAGATCTTCAGTTGGGAGTCGAAAGCTATCAAAGGAAGCTTAACCTAACCCGTCCAGTGAATAAAGTGCTACCTCAACATGTAGAAAGATGTCCCTATACCGGTATTTCTGTCCCGAATTACGGCATCTTCTACTTGAACAGTCGAGGTTTAATGAAGTTTATGAGGGTGGGTGAGCTTCATAAGTACAGTGATGGGACTCTTCTACAAGTCAGAGGAAAGTTGGAGCATCTGAACTCGGGTGGGACTTTGCCAGAAATGACGGAGGATTGGCATCCGGGTTACCGGCAGATGGCGAAGTACGTGATCAAGAAGATAGATCAAAAGCTCCGTGAACGTAGATTGATGAGGAGTTTGGAAAGATTCGTTGGTGGTAGACCATATGGAGTGCACTACAGGACACTGCAACGATCCATCTAATCGGTCGTACATTTCAGGTCACTCTATATTGGTATTATTTGTGAATATGTATATTTGTGAATATTGTGCTGTAATGGCTTGATGTAGTGTTAAGGTATGATAATTTTTCAAGAATTTCTCACGAGATTCTAAATCTTTCAAAATATATCATACTAAAGCACTACAACTATCCCTTATTAAATTAAGAGGGAGCAATAACTTGTTCTATGGCCAAACATCGATTTCATTTTTACCCAAAGAACGGTTAATCCATTCAATATCCCAAATATTAATGGTTAACATTTTGGATAAGGGGAGAAAATGGGATTAAGGAGACTTAAGTGATACTTGGCTAAAAGCACGTGTTAAGGGGGAGCGTTTTTGATGAACAAAACACCTAAGGTACAAAACTTTTGATTTTAATATCACAAGTACCTTATGTGATTTTCAATGATTTTTCATGGTGGCAATTCCTTCCCAAAACACGCTTAATTCACGACGAATGTGGTGACAAAAGGGTGGTAGGAATAGGTTTAGTCCAATGATTCATCAGAGCCGATGGAATCTTCCCAAGGACAATTCCCTAGATAGAATTAGAAGTCCTAGGAAAGATGGAGAAAGAATGTGAACGTAGCTGAATGCCGACCAAGTACTTAAGCTAGCACTGGAACAATCACAACAAGGTGCTAGTGATGACGTATTGGTAAGCATTGAAGGGGTTAAAGAATGAAAAAGAATTGTAAAGATAAAGGGTGTAAAGAAAGAAGCCCTCCTTACAACTTTAGGCAGAAACCGGGTCAATACATATGCTATTGAGGTCATTTTTGCTAATGATTCTCGGTATTGAAGAAAGACATCATGGACCCAGTGATGCAATGCACAACCCTTCCCAGCTAACTCAAATATCTCTCAAAAGGTATTTGTTTTAATCACACGGAGATCAACATGTTATCTATTGGTTTATTCACTCCGAATAGACTGGTATTGAAAAGGTGGCACTCCTCTCCAGCCATCGCTCACAAAATCAAAACGCACAATCGAGTCTAGAGCCAAGAGATCATCAAAAGTCTCATTAGGACACTTTCCATTTATTCCTTGCTTTCTCACACACTGTGAAAAGTAAGAGATTTTCATGAGTCCTACGCAGTATTCCTGTAATATTGCCAGAACATCCAAGTAATACGCAAGTATTACAATGAAGATGGAAATCCTGCTTGAGCCAACATCAAACAAGCTCATGGTAGGTTACACGTGCGGTTCTTTTAGAACCAATCTTGTGAAAAACTGGAAGGTAACAGTGGTTTAATTCTTAATTGAACTTAAACTCGTTCCAGGCCTCTTCGCATTATCATATGATCTTGCCAGAACACTCAGAGTGACTCTTTATTGACCACAGTGACGAGTGGAAATCCTTCTAGTGTTAACATCAAACAGCACTTGGTAGGTGACGTGCAAGATTCTTTATGAATTGAGCTCGTGACAACTGGAAAGCAACGATGGTGAAAATCTTAATTGAAATTCACTTGTTCCAGGTTTCATGAATTGACGGCTTCAAATCACAAGGATAATTTATCCAAGTGATTTACTCTTTATGTTCGCAGTCAGCTTTGGACGGTCGAATAAAGAGAACGGGTTTACCCGCGAAATCCTGTCAGGAAGTTACTTAATTGAAACTATCCGTCACGGGTACGATATCTAATATCGTCCAACGGTCTTCACCGACCGGAGGTAAAATGCTACCGAATTAGAATAAAATGTTCAAAGCCATTTTATTCGTGTCGTTGCTGTGTACCTGTTAAAGACGGTGGCGTTGCTGTGTACCTGTTGAAGACGGTGGCGTTGCTGTGTACCAGTGAAGACGATGGTGTTGCGGTGTACCTGTAAAAGTCGTTCCCACATGCTTATGTCTTTTGCAACAAAGTTCAGCAAAAATTCAAGAAAGTACAAGATGAAGTCTTCCGCTGTACCAAACTCTGAAGCTTTCGAGAATTCAACAAAAAGACGTAAGTGTGTGGAACATGAAGTCACGAGGAGGCAAAGTTCACAAGAAAGGCAAAGATCGCACGTGAAAGGCCAAAGAACAATGCTCTCAAGTCAAAGCCAAAAAGATCAAACCAACATATTCACAACAAAAGAAAGAAAAGAAGAAAAGACTACGAGCTAAAGAACGAAGACTTAGTATAGTATGCTAGGTTTAGGACTTTGTAACGTGGAGTGACCTCCCTTAGGGGGAGATTGTTAGAAATACGTTTTAACGTATATTAGAAGTATCGGTCACTCCACAATATGATTTATGTTGTAATAGCTCGTAGTTAGCAATTAGTTAAATATTACTTATTAAGTTAAGTAAGAACCGGTCCATGGGCTTGTCATGGACCGGCCCAAGCCCAATGTTAAGCTTGGAGTATAAATACCCCTTTCCACCATGGAAAGGGGTTGGTTGTTGTTCCATTTGCACTTTCATATTAATAAAATCATACACATTTTCTCTCACTTTCTCTCTCTAGTTTCTCTCACTAGAAAACATCAACCCACTTCATAGATTCATAGGTTATCAATATTCTACAAGGGGGAAGGCCTTTTTGACGAGATAAGTTAAATTCTCTAAACAAAGCATCAAATAAGTGCACTAGTTGAGAAGCAGCGTATTGTCTTAACAGCAAGTAATCTAGACTTCTAATCTTATTAGTAGCATTAATCTCCATTTCATTCTTCTTAGACTCGAGTGATTCAAAATCCGTTTGAAGTTTTTGAAAATTAGTGACCACTAACTCCTTTTCTTTAAGTTCATTAGTCAGATTAGCTCTTAAGTTTTCAATTTCTTGCAAGTGACCCATTTTTTTGTTTCTAAAATGATCATATTCGGGATTAGTTAGAACACTAGATGAAGGCACTAATTACAAGGTTTGAACTTTCTCATTGCTTAAGGCAAGCTCATCAGACAAATTCTTATTCTTAGCTAAGGTTTCTAAGAGTGCAGCATTCATTTGGCTAAGTAATGTAGCAGGAACCATGACCAAATCTTGTTGAGCAGGAGTAGGCGTATGCGAAATGGGTCCCGGTTGTGATTCACTCAAAGTCTGGGGACTCACATTAATATTGCTATCATTGTTTGTCTCCTCATTTGAAAGACTCACCACCGGAGATTCATTCGAATCAGCACTCTCTTGCACAACTTGATGTGGTTGAATACTAGCATCAGTGGTATTATCGGTGGTATTAATAAGTACCTCAGATCTCTTTTCTGGCCCTAAGCTGGAGATAGTTGCCATGAGAGCAGCCTTTGCAGATTGAAAGTCATCACAGTCTGAGTCATACGCATCGAGATCATCTGCTTGGTATGCTGCATTCTGTGTGGTGGCCGTGTCTTGTTCAGCAATCCCTGGATCAGCAAGAAATGCAAGCTCCTCTTCATCAAGTTCCCTTCCTTGTGCCTGAGCATTCACCAGATAGATCTTTTCTGCAAACCATTGTCCATCCCTTCTCCTCTTGGGTTTCTTACAATCCCTGGACATGTGACCCTCTTCCTTGCAGTTGTAGCATGTAATCATTCGCAATTTGCCCGTGGAATTAGCCCGTGGAGCAGGATTGACCATTGGAGCCTGATTGACTGTGCGAGCATTGGTAGTTGATGTGGTAGGTCTCCCCTGATATGGTTGAATAGGCTGAACCATTACCCTGCCATTCTCAATAGTAGCTTGTTGTCAAGAATTGGATGAATTCCTCAACTGATGGTTGGTAGGAGCTGATCCCCTAAATCCTCGTTTGCTTAAAGTCCTTGTGAGATAAGCAGACATAGTGGTTAACACTTCAACTGGATCAGCACCTTGTTTGAATACAGGAACGGGGACTTCCTCATCATCACAGTACATTGCTTGGTCTTGATGAGCTGCATAATCACTAGAAGGAATACTCATTTGATCAGGGTAGCTTGTTGGATATGCTGCATTCTCTTGATAAGAAGAATATGAAGATTGAGCATAAGGTGCAATACTAGCTGGGTGAGGTTGTGTAGCATATTGTGATGAAGGTGCACTAAACCGATATTGTTGCTGATGTGAGGTGGGTGGTTGTGGTAGAATCGAGTATTGGGGAAAGGTTGGTGTCATGTAAGGTGATGGATGATAGGCTTGATGTCCCAAAATATAAGGAGTGTTGTTGTGAGACAAGCTTGGTTGATTCGCCATCAAAGCTAATGAATCAGGGTACATACCTCGTGGAGAACAGTGCATGATCACATGTTTCTCATGCTGCTGAAGAAAAGCATATAGTTGATCCAAATTGCACTTATGCAGATCCCTGGTTAACTTAACATCGGTAATATACTCACCCCATTCAACTTGAGGTAAAGTATTCAAGAATTTGGTGTTAACCTGAAATGGAGCAATCACCAGATTGTATACATTCAGATCATTCATGAGTGTGGTGAATCTGAAGTAATAATCGTGAAGCGTTTCCCCTGGGTTGTAAGAGAATCTGTCAAACAGGTCATACAACTGACATTCCCTTTCCTGTTTGGTGAGAGACGTACCTTGTAGCAACACCTTAAGACGTTCCCATAAATCCTTTGCCACCGTATACTGACTTACCATCCTATAGATGTCATGGGGAAGAGCTTGGAGAATTGTTTGAAGAGCTTTCTCGTCTGCATCGGCAACAAGTTGTTGAGCTGGTGTAAGTTCTTCAAATTCTCTTGGTCGAGACACATTGTTAGCCACGATGGTACCATAGTCAAGTGGACCATTTAAGATTGACTTAACCATAAGCCTCCCATAAACCGGTTTTCCCTTAAGATAAGACATCATTCGGCCTTGCCATGCTTCAAAAACTTCTTTGATGAGCATCGGCGGGCGATTATCCGTTCCCGTAATGACGGAAATATCCGTAAGTGATGTCATCTGAGGCATTACTGAATTCGGATTCATTTTGTTAACTTCAAAGAGACACAGATTATCGGTTGATCGAGCAGTGAAGTAAAGCTTGTGAATTGTGTTGAGTTTTTGTTGTAAGAAACCAAGATTAAATCCTCTAAAAATCGTCGAAAAAAACAAGCAAAATAACCCTTGATTCGGAACTTTTGTTGATTCGGAAGTGTTGATTCGGAACTTCTTGGTTCGGAACTTCTTGATTCGGAACTTCTTGATTCGGAACTTTTAGCTTGATCCGGAACTTCTTGGTTCGGAACTTTTTGGCTTGATCCGGAACTTCTTGGTTCGAAACTTTTTCTTGATCCGGAACTTCTTGGTTCGGAACTTCTTGGTTCGGAAGTTCTTGGTTCGGAACTTTCCTTGGTTCGGAACTTTCTTGATCCGGAACTTTTTCGTTCGGAACTTCCTGGTTCAGAACTTTTTGGTGATCCGGAACTTGTTGGTTCGGAACTTTTGCTGGGTTAATCAGAAACCTTGTTCCGATGAACAGTCGACCACTAAAATGAAGATTAAACCCAGATTTTGACCAAATAACCCAAATTTTTTTTTGTGATTTCTACAATAATAAGTAAAAACTAATACTTATCCACTAATCCGAATCACAAAAACACCAAAAACACCAAGAATCAAGATGAATCTTCTTAAAGAACACTAATACAATCAAAGACTAAAAAAACCACACAAATCACTACCTTAAATCACCCCATAGCTCTTGATACCAAATGTAGAATATTGATAACCTATGAATCTATGAAGGGGTTTGTTGTTTTCTAGAGAGAGAAACAAGAGAGAGAAAGTGAGAGAAAACTATGTGTTATTTCAATAAATGAAACTAGCAAAATGACAACAACCAACCCCTTTCCATGGTGGAAAGGGTTATTTATACTTCCAAGCTTACATTGGGCTTGGGCCGGTCCATGACAAGCCCATGGACCGGTTCTTACTTAACTTAATAAGCAACTAATAACTATTTGTTAACTACGAGCTATTACAACATAAATAATATTGTGGAGTGACCGATACTTCTAATATACGTAAAACGTATTTCTAACACGTGTTTTGGTTTTACATAACCATATTCATATAACGATTTTTATTTAGCTTTATACAACATTATAAAACGTATTGTATGATGTTTTAACGACAATAGTTCGTATAATGATTTTGAAGGCGAAAGCCTATATTATGATTTTTGATAAAGATTTATATAAAATGACTTTGGCTATTTTATGGCCTATTACAAAGATTTGTACAAAATGATTTTCGGTAATAATTTTATACCGATGTTATATTGATGGATTTCATTAAACTCTATGAATTCACTCGGCGTTATCACTGACCTTTTCTCTTAACATGTTTTATCTCAGGTACTTGAAGGTAATTCTCGGGAAGACATCAAGAATTCATGGCCCGCACTTAAATAATAATTTCCATTCAAATACTTTGTAAAACATGTATGAAATACAATGACTTGGGACCTATGTAAAATTTGATATTTATGAATGGAAATGCTTTTATTATTAAACAACGCGATTTTTATGTGTTGTCTATGATGTGAGTAATGTGCTATCCCGTAACACCAACGAGTCTTCCGCTGTATTGAATTGTGTATATTTGGGGGTGTTACAGTTTGGTACCAGAGCTCTCGTTATAGAGAACAAAAGATTTTTAAAACCAAGGTTTTGAATAAAACATTTCAAAATCTTTTCACTATAAACATTTTTCTAAAAATGTCTAAAAATCTTTTGATTATAACGGTGCCGAAGAATTTCCGAGTTACCGACAAGGCCAGACTGAGAAGTGTTATTTTAATATATATATAACTTAGATTATATATATATATATATATATATATATATATATATATATATATATATATATATATATATATATATATATATATATATATATATATATATATATATATATATATATATATATATATATATATATATATATTGTAATTTTATTACATGATTGTTTGATGATTATTTTGATATTTATACGAGGTATTTATACGACGTAGATTGTCACAAGGAACCCTAAATCCCCTAGTAAATTAATCGAAGCTATTCTCGTAGGAATTCTAGCTATCCTAGATCTAAACCAAGTTGTGGATATCTATGATCCCAACAAAATGGTTGATATTCGTAGAAATGTAGATATTAGTTGATTGTAATCTTGAAGAAGAATTGGCGAGATTAAATCTGATATCGATGACATGAAGATCTTTCCTTATAGAGTGGAGTTTGATAAAACGTTACCACCTGGAAAGGTGTCATCTGATTTGTTGTCACCCAATTCATAAATTGAAATCGAAAGGGTGAATGTTGCACTTGAGGCTGTCATTGAAATCATTACCCAAAAGCCTCATGCCACCTTTCCGAGAAGTCTGATTGAATGTGTTAGTCATTTAATACTTGTGACTCATTTGATAATTGTTGTTGTAAGAGCTATAGGATTGGAAATTAAGTGTTGTTCATATCGAGCTTTTATTGCTCTATTAAGGTCTAAGAATAAAGTTGAAAGTATTGGAGAATGAGGTAGGATATCGAATTGAGTATAAGATTGATTGAAACTTGAATAAAATAAAATTTAACTTGTATGGAATATAAGATTGTTTAGAGGAAGTCGTTAAGTTCTGTGATTGAATTATAAGGTTTTAAATGATTGTTAGTTTGTGTTAAGAGTTGTTCCTAGGCCATTGTCCACTAACGAGGATGCCCAGTGTCCAAGAAATAAATTGAAGAAATCTTCTTCTGAATTGGGACCGATGGATCTTCCGGGACAGGTGGAACTCCCATGACTCATGTATATTAGTATTCATTATGGTATCTTTTAAAAATAATCCCTAACTTAACTGAGACATCAGTTGGTAGGATGAGTTCTTGGAATTGTAGGACATAGTGACACGTAATGTGTTACGGTACAATTTTGACTTGTTTGTGATTAACAAAAAGACTACCTTTGATTGCTAAATTCTACATGTATCGATATTATCTATCTTTTATTGCTTCATCCTAATGCTCGCATTCGTGATGCAACCATTGAACAAGTACTCATCTCGATTTGAGTTACATTGTGGATTATTCTTTTCGAGCGCCAGCAAGGTCATGAACCTCATGATTATTTGGCTAAAGCTCATTTCCTATCATATTGTAGTTAATTCTTGGTGAACGACTTTTCATCACTCTTTTGCAGATCACTCATTGTTTTATAAGTTGAAACAGTATTACTTGAGAAAAATTGAATTTTCATCACTATAAGGATTATTCAAAGTGAGATTTATAAGTAATCGTTATTGAAATAAAGTTGTTTATGAAACACTTTGGAAAAATTAATTGTTTTCATAACAAAGAAAATCTTTGTAAATTTATTTTTGATTCTTGTTTAAGAATTAAGCATGAAAATGTTTTTATTATAAACATGATGATAAAATTTTGACGAACTGAGTATTGCATCATTAATCTTGAAATTGTATATAGTTGCACGCCTACATACAATTTGGAATGGACCATGCAAGGCTGATTAGTTGTCACCATAAAACTAATGAATAAACACTACATTTTCTTTAAGGATTGTGAAAGATTAAATTTTATGAGATCTATAAGAAGTGAAAAATAGGGACATAGTGTTAGGGACACCTACATATGTGCCTGTAGCATCTCTTCTTCTGAGTCGAATTTACTCATCTGTGGAAATTGTCTTATTTGACAATTGAAAATTCTTTCTTGTTCTATTCTTTCATGGAAAGATTCTTTGGAAAAATATCTGATTACCGAGTGTTGATACCCGACTGGATGTAACGACGTTCCTATCATTTCTTTTGATTTGATTTCATTTGAATGACCTGGGTAACGATCCGAGGAGCTTTCGAATGCGTACTCAAATTATGAAAACATGGGATATATTCATTAAATGTTTTCGTCTGTATCCGATTTGAAATTCTCTCGCATAGATTATGCGTTAACCTTACTCTTTTAATGTTAGTTATGTCTCCTAATATCCTTGAATTTGTGAAGGATTATGAGTTATTATCAGTCTTTTGAGAAGTTCACATCTTATCGACGGCAATAAATTTGAAAAGTTGATAGTGCCAGTAGAATGGATTGATTGATTATGACATGACGACATTGTCTTAATTGATAGGAACTCGAGTAGAATTCCCCTAAAAGATAAGATGTTGATTATCAAAAGTGATCTAAATAATTCTTGATGGATGATCGTATCCTGCATCTAGACTTGAAATTATACCGTGAATGGTTGTGAATTAGTCATAGATATTATAATCTAGAAAAAACTTAAAATAAATTTGTTAAAAGATGTTTCTGTTATCTGAAACTTTAGGAGGTATTTGCTGGTGAATTACCTAGGCTTTCGTCATTAAGGCAAGTTGAATTTGGTACTGATTATATTCCTGGTGTTGCACCCGTGGCGTGTGCACTGTACGTCAGCACCATCTGAATTAAAAGAATTACCGTACAACTGAGAGAGTTGTCAGGAAAAGCTTTTATTCTACCAAGCTCATCATCATGAAGAGCTATGGTGTTATCATTCCTTATGTTTATTGATTACCGTGAACTAAGTAAATTGACGATTAAAATCTATATCCACTACCCAAGATGATAGATTGTTCGATCATTTACAAGGTTCTAGCGTATGTTTTAAAGATTTTATCCTCGGCATGGTTATCATCAACTTCGCGTTTGCGAAAAAGATTATCTATTCAAATCACTACATCCAGAACTTGTAATAAACATTATGAGTTTCATGTGATGTCGTTTGGATTGACCAATGCACATGTAGCATTCATAAATTTGGTGAATCACGTGTGTAGGCTGTAATTTGATAAATTCATGCTCGTGATCACTAAGAACCCTCTGTTTGTTTATAAGAATAAGAATGAGTTAATAATTATTTATAGACTGCCCTAAATTGGTCGAACAACGAAAACCTGTACCTTGAATATATAACGTATGATTTAAGGCTTAACCCTTTACATAAAATGATCGTTTGATTAATGATGGTAAGATATATATATTTATTGACTCTTCAAAAATTATAAGTCATTTAAGACTTTTGGCCTTACAAAAAAGGAGGTGCAAATATGTTTTGACAAATGTTTTAACAAAGGATTTTTAAGGGATTATTTCCTTATACCCAAAACATTTAACTAAACTCATGTTTAGGGGTAAATATTTGTGTATACCTCAAGACAACCTAAGAGGGATTGAGGAAACCATTTAAACCATGACTTGGAATTTGAAACGACAATTTTTGCTTTTCAACTAAGAAAATTTTGACCAAAGTATAACCAAAGATTTATCAAACATTTACGAATCTTATTAATTATTTTCGATAAATCAACAAAAATCGTGTTAATTAAATTCAAATTTGTTTTGAACATTTTATTATAGTTGGTCGAACTAAGAAATTTAAACCTTTAACGTTTACGTTTCATAAAAACTTAATATTTATTGTTAATTTACGTGTAATAATTATCGACGCTTTAAAACGTCGGATCAAGCAAAACTGATAAAAATAATAGTTGACATAGAACTAAGACTTAGAAAATATGAAGGAATAATTTCTGAATAAATACGGTCATGATATTTATTTCCTCAAGGAATGGGAATGTAGATACTAACACATTATGCAGAAAAAAATTAGGACATGTTCCTTAATAATGAAGGTGCAAAATAAATTGCCGAACGATATAAAAATAAACAATGTTTGTAAAAAGGGATAATATCGATAATAAAAGGGGTTTGCGGCTAATGTGAACCATTAGAATTGAGAAGCCGATGGCGTTAAATGTTTTAAAGGACACTTGAGGTTGCCTAAAAATGGAGATTTTGAGATATAGTTATGTTGGAATCCTGTAAGTATAAGTATTCTATTCCTGTCATTTCTGATTTAATGTATCATTATCAGAAGAAGTTATACTGATGGCAAATTATGAAGGCAAACATCGCCTCATACATTAGGAAACGTCTAACTATTGCAAAGGTCATCATCTGAATTTAATTTGATTTGAGTCATCGTCGACAGACTGACCAAATCTACTAATATCATTCCTGTTAATGATAGATTCTCGATGAAGAAATTGACTCTTTTGTAATTAAAGGAGTTACGTAAACATGGTGTGCATGTATCGATCATCTCTATCAAGATCCTCGCTTCGCATCGAATTTCTAGAGATTTGCTCAGAAGTCATTGAGAACGAATCTTGATGAGAGTACTCTGTACCACCCCAATCGAAAGGACAAGGTAAAGTAACGATACAAAATACTAGAAGTCTTGTTTTATGTTTGAATGATTGACCTTTGGTAATGAACTGTATAATCTTTTTCCTTTGGAGAGATTATCATTGAAAACTATCGTATTAGGATCGAGATCGAATCTTGTGAGGATATATATTAGAGCATCTGTAAGCCGGAGTTGGGATGAAGACACCCGACATACACCCATTGTGAGTTAGACATGTCTTTTAGGCTTAAGGTTTCCTATGATGGCGAACCTAACCTTACAAAATACTCGACCCGCGAGACCTGAAATGATTGTTGAAATTAGGATCTGATTATTGACTGCCGGTGGGCAGGAGGTTATGTGAATATGAAATGTAGATCTTGAAGTGCCAGATGGGTAGCGAAGTTATGCCAAAAATTTTAACCATGGAAAAATGAATTGATGATCTGAAAGATCATGGGATATAAGTCCCCGTTTTATGGGACCATTGAGATGATGAAAAAGATTGGTTTGGAAGGCATATAAGCTGGATCTACCCTAGGACTTCAAGAGCTGCGTGAATTATGTTTCGTATATCAAACTTGATAAAATGCCTATCAAGTGAAAATCTGACTATTCCTTAATGAAGTTTAGATCGACGAAAAGTTGCATTCATCAAAAACCCGTGAACATCATGGATAGAGAAAGTAAGTCAACATTAAGCCTGATCTTATTCCTGTAGTTATATTTGATGAAACTCGCGTATTGTAATAGATTACACTTGTGAGAAAAGACCGAATGTGGAGGAAATACCCACATGGCTTTAACTCTATAAGAAGCGAGTAGTAAGATAAGATGATCTTTGAGGACAAAGATCCTGTTTAGGGGTAAATGCTGTGACAATCCGTCAATTTATGGTTGATATTTTATTCTCAAATATTATTTAAAAATATTATTTTAATGATATATTATGAACTCACTTATTTTTGGGAAGTAATTTAGATTTACGTCTTGAAGTAGCATCGACTACGTCTAAATCGGAGGATTCAACGTTACGTGCTTACGTTTACATACACCGTTTTGGTGACAGTCCGACATTTCAGAAAATAAATTTATCCGTGAATATTATTTTGGGATTTTAAATTTGTGTTGGTTCATAAACTCACAAATTTACGAGAAGGGATTAGGACTTACGATTATAATTTAACGTCCTTTACGACTAAACCGGAAACCTTAGGATTACGTATTTACGTTTTTGAACTCCGTTTTTGATGAGACAATTTTTATTAGATTCGTTTTGTGCCGTTGATTCATAATTTATAAAAAACGTTTTTCGTAAAACGACCCGAGGGCACGCAAATCGAGGAAACTAGAATCGAGGAATACCCGTAAATTAGTGGGATGAGACAAAACAAGTTTTTCCCCACCCCACTAATATGGGACGGCAACATGTAAGCTACCACACCATTAGGTGTCAAATCTTCACAAGGAAGCTTGCACACTTGTTGCTTAAAGCTTAACTTGTAAGCTATACACCACAAAACCACTTGCAACATACCATTTACTCCATTTTTCACATGCAAAACAACACACACATCTCTCTCTAGCCACTTTGGCCGTCCACTTCCACCATTAAACCACCACCATTTGATCAATTTTAACCACAAACCATGTGTTATCTACACATATGGTGAAGAACCTTTGAAGCCTTGAAGATTGGAGGTGATTCTAACATCCAAGGAGGTGATTTGGTGATGTCCAAGGGCTGATTTCTATAAGGAGTTTACAAATATTGCTGGTATTGAAGATTGGTGTTGATCTATCACAAGTTCTTCCATCAAAATCCAAGCCTTGATGAATACCTACATAATCTTGGTGGTATAAAGATTGTTCTCCCCATCCTCTTGTTATTTTGATTATGTAATCATGTATTTTCTTTCTTATTGTATATGTATATTATGAATATATGATGATAAAAATGTTGTGTGGGGATCAAGTGTTGATAAATATGATTAAAAAGATGAAAAACCATAAGAAACAAGGCTAAAATCTTGCTTAAATTGTTGGCTGTATAAAAACAGTAAGTAACCAAGTTATGAACTGATAAAATTACATGGTGGAATCCATTTACAGTAAGTGTTATATGTCATACACATGTGAGAGTTGGCCATGCAATGGAATCATCAAAATGAGTGAGATATGATCAAAACAAGATGAGTGTGCTAATCTGAATAGTCTGTTTTGTAGGGACTGTTAAGGATAATTAGACATGGAATGAGCAGTAGTTATAACTTATAACTAACTTAATTGTATCACATAATATGAAGTTTATGCCATCCAAAAATGAGCTTCTATCTCCTTATAGAACTCAAGATATGATAAAAATAGTGAAGAAGAAACTAAAAATCAGATTTTGAAGAATTAATGTTTAATAGTATTATATAAGCACTCAAACTAATATAGTATAAAATGTGAATTAAAACCCACTAACTTATAAATTTCATTTATATAAATATATATATGGTTAAATAAATGGACACTTTATAAAAATGGTAGTTGAATAAGATTTATAAGTTATAAAAACTATAAACATGATTTTACGACTTTTTCGGCTATTACCGTAAAATTAACGTTTTTCGCCAATTAAAACTTAGACGATCAAACCCGTCTAATGTAAAGTTTTTAAAAGTCATATACTGATATATAAGCACCTAATACAAGTAAAAACCGATAAAACCCGAGCTTTACAACATATAGACATTAACAGGCCAAAGTAGCCTTCATGGACAATAAACCCGACTAATTTGGTAAAACACTTATAAACTTATTTATTGGGCTAAACCCATTTGGGCCCAACATATTAAGTATAATACTGATAATAAAAGCATAATTGGGCTTGTAATAGGCCCATTGGGCTTCAAAATGTAAACAAGATTGAACTAGTGTAACTAGTCTTGAAAATTTCCAACACATATACACTATAATGAATGAGTAAAGATGTATAAACCCACTTGATCATCATCATATATATAAAATCATCATATGTATACATAATTGTTATTTTTATAAGTCATTGGACAAGAGTCTAAGACAAGTATTATTTGTCTAGGTTTCCGTGATTGAAGCACGTACCGTACATCCGAATTGCCGATAACCCGCTTTCCCACATCCATGTGAGTTCATAGCCTCGCACTCTTTTAAATGTTTTTATGAAATGTTTTATAAACCCGCGAGGGAGATAACATGTTAGTTTTGATAAAATAGGACACCATTTGTCCCGATTGTTTGTTTATTGATTTGGACCCGAATGATTGTATGACCCGATGAATGATTAAATGACCCGATAGATGAAATGAAATGGATTATTAAAGTTAGGTTATGTCACTAAAAGTCCCATTAGCATGAATTATGAACTACTGGGATTTGGTAGACGCTTATGCATATAATAGTACTATTTGGGGACGATCACCCCAGTTCGCGCCTTGACGGTTGATCCCCGTCGTGCCACATTGATTGGTAAGCGAATTTATGTATGAGAAGATTTACACAAGAGTGATTATTGTGACGACACGCTAATTTAGATGGGCAAATGAGTTTCGGGCTAGCTACCCGTTGTTTGTTGTAGTAAGGTAACAATGTCATGCGACTTATAATAATCCAATTAACAAAATACTGCTATAAGCACCGAATTACGATATATTGCCTGACTAGCAATACGGGGTCTTATTATTGATTTTATGTTTGTGTTTTGGTTTTACATAACCATATTCATATAACGATTTTTATTTAGCTTTATACAACGTTATAAAACGTATTGTATGATGTTTTAACGACAATGGTTCGTATAATGATTTTGAAGGCGAAAGCCTATATTATGATTTTTGATAAAGATTTATATAAAATGACTTTGGCTATTTTATGGCCTATTACAAAGATTTGTAAAAAATGATTTTCGGTAATAATTTTATACCGATGTTATATTGATGGATTTCATTAAACTCTATGAATTCACTCGGTGTTATCGCTGACCTTTTCTCTTAACATGTTTTATCTCAGGTACTTGAAGGTAATTCTCGGGAAGACATCAAGAATTCATGGCCCGCACTTAAATAATAATTTCCATTCAAATACATTGTAAAACCTGTATGAAATACAATGACTTGGGACCTATGTAAAATTTGATATTTATGAATGGAAATGCTTTTATTATTAAACAACGGGATTTTTATGCGTTGTCTATGATGTGAGTAATGTGCTATCCGGTAACACCAACGAGTCTTCCGCTGTATTGAATTGTGTATATTTGGGGGTGTTACACGATGTAAGGACGAAATTGGAGAAAGGGATACATAATGGGGTGGAGGAATAAGTACGACGAGAGTTGGGTGATAGTCGATAGACTAACTAATTCATCTCATATTTCAAGAGGAATTGAGAAGTCACGTAGTTGAGAAGTTGGAAGGATTGCGTACGGATGTGATGGAATAGAGGGTTTTGCGTAAAAGTTAGCCTAATATGTATGGAATGCCTTATGAAGGATTATGGCAAGGGAAGAAACGATGGGAAGCATCACATCGTGATGTATGGTAGGAGTTGAGGAAGAAGAAGGAAGTGTGTATAGAAGCGAAGCATGAATGAAATAGGTCGAGATAGGAACCGAAGGTAAAACTTTGGTAGAGATTAATGAGTAGAATAAAGCACAACTCAGGCTAATACTATCATAGTGTGGAAAAGGAAATGGCACTGACCTATACTGATTGTTTGGGAGGCTTAGTATCGATAATCGAATGGATGAGGAGTTATATGTGTGATGTGCCATAGGGACGAAGGGCTTGGTCTAACTGAGACAAGATGAGGAGCAATATGACCTTGAAGGTAGGAAATTGTGTAGGTATAAAGGAAGTGTTGGGTATAAAAAAAATCATGAAGAAAAGTGAGAAAGAAGTGTATAGGTGCTACTAGTGAGCTATCCAAATTTAATGGAAGTAGTTGTAGCATGGGTTTTGGATGGCAGTTGATAGACTAACTGAGATAACCGTCCTTTTGATGATGTGTATAGATCATAAGTTGATTTGGATTGGAAGAACTAATGGATATGTGAAAGACCGTCATAGGTCACTTTGTAAGGAAATTGGAATTTTTAAGTAGTTTGGGGTACGGACTAAAGGGAGTTGATGAACATGATTGGATATGAGTGTATCCAGCTAACTATAAAAGGATGGGCAAGTGAGATAAATATACAACCTTAGGAGTTACACCGAGGGCATGAGTGATTGATTTAGAGGGAGTTAGGAAACTCTTTAGCGATGGCTGAGTTTTCATATAATGATAGTTATCATACTAGAAGTCGATAAATGCCATTTGAGGTACTGTATGAAAGGATAGGGTGAGTTGTCCCCATTGTGGACTAGAATTGGTAAAAGAGGCTACTAATGTGGTAATGGTGTTTGCGGAAAGGATGAGAGCAACAAGGGATGCTATGTTGAAAAGGAGGAAACCACTAGAGTTTAGTGACAAAGTTATGTAGGAAGTTTCACCCATAGTAACGGGTGGTATGTTTTGGTAAAATGGAAGAGTTGATGTAGAGTTTTGTAGGTCCATTTATGATCTTTGGAAAGATCGGACCAGTAGCTTATGAGCATAGAATTACCTGGGGGGAAATGAGTGGTATACATGTTATATTTTGTGTATTAAGATTGGTAAATATTGTTTGAGAATGCATATTTGCATGTACGGTTATTTGGGATTTGTGTTAATAAGGGTTTGTGTTATCAAAGAGTCATTTGTGAGATTTATTGACTGTGAGGTCAAGAGTTTGGCAATGAATTTACATATTGTTGGTTAATATATGTGGTAATTTGAGACTTGAACTAAAGTTCACGTGGAAATGAGAGGAGTTCATTTAGAACAAGTATCCTCAGTTTTTTGCTAATGGTATGCTTGATTCTAAGGAGTAAATCTCGGGACGAGATTTCTATTAGGAGGGAGTGATGTGACAACCGTGGTTTTGAGGTTCGTCACTTAGTTTTATTTTTTGCTAGTTACGTGTCTTTACGTGTTTATGTGCTAACTGGTGTGTATAGATTGTGGTTTGGATATCGTTTCCGGTACGGGGTACCTTCTGAGTGAAACGATGTGTGATGATTTCATGTTCATGAGCTCACATGGTAGTGACTATGAAATGAGATGGTGTTATATAGTGGTTTACGTATACGTATATGTATTATAGAAAATCGTATTTTTACGATTTACGGTTTAGCATTTCGAGGTCTCGGATGAGATATTTAGTCACAGGAGTATTTTTCGGGATGGTTTTAAGTCATTTAGGACTTAGTTAATTAGTTTATTTCATATTTCAAGAGTTTTTATAAAACTGTATATTTTACGTCTTTTACGGTATACGCGTAAATTTGACTAGTTTTACGGTTTTGAGGTTCGGGAGGCTTTAGGAGCTGAAATAAATTAAGGGAATTTAAGGTAATAATAATTAATAGTTAATTTACTGTAATATAGTTAAAAAAAGTCGGCCATAGGGTGTTGGGCTTGGTTTTGGGCCAAATTTTGCTTAAGGAAAGGAAGGGGAGCCCATTTTGAGTACTATTAGGCTTCCTGGTTAGTTTTAATTACCCATACTAATCCGTTTACCCCCAAAAAAGATTTTAGCATTCCCTAAACCTAATATCAGTCATTTCTATTAATGGAGGAGCAAGAAAACCCAATAATTCAATTATGATTTAAGGTATGCACTAAAACTATGCTTAATTAACGTTTAATTTACGTATGTAACCTAATATGATGGATTAGGGCTTAACATTCATAATTTTTATTTAGTTTTTGTTAATAATGTACTTAATTGGTTTTTATCATTGGAAATCGTTTTTAGGTTTTAATTAGGGTTTATGTATGATTAATTAGATTAATTATGAGAAAATCGGTTTTTTAAAAACTAGGCAGAATTTTAGGTCATTGTTTTGACCATATATAGAGTTCTACAAACTCTTATTTTTTGATCCAAGTATCTCTAGAAATTTAATTGAGTTGGCTTTCAAATTCAAGAAACGAGAACTAAATTGGAGGTCGGGAGGTGGGTCAAAAACATGTTACATCAGTCGGAGGTCAAAATAGTTTTGAAATCAGTCGGGTTTAATTTATTGTTTTAAGGTGATTGGGGTACTTAGGAGTATACTTGAGCCCTATAATGATCATGGGCATTGTTTTATATATTAAATAAGAGACCTGAAGGGTGGCTAAGCAAATGGGTTAGGGTAAGACCCCCTAATCATAACAAACTTTTTGTATGTTCAAAATCGGTAAAATACGGATAGGCAGAAGTATATATATATATATATATATATATATATATATATATATATATATATATATATATATATATATATATATATATATATATATATATATATATATATATATATATATATATATATATATATATATATATATATATATATATATATATATATATATATATATATATATATCGGGGCCTTAACAGTAGCTTTAAGGTTGGGGCAAAAAGGAAGAGTTAGATAACATATGTAAGGGCATAGTGTTTCCTTTACAGAGGTCATGGGTATGGTTAGGTGGGCGTTTGGCTGATAGTTTGGAGACCTAAAAGTTGGGACTGTTTTGTGTAAAATATGAACGGGATAGGTATCAAACACAACCAAGTTAAGGACTTGTTAGGGAAGGGTAACGGGGTGTTTAGAGCATATTAATGAGGGTCATATATGGTAGAAGGCTAGATGTCCATTATAGGTTGATGAGGCATTTTAGTGATTGGTTCATGTGTTGATTTTGTGTTTTTGTTTGTTAGCTTTTTGCTAGTGCGCGGACTTTTGGAGAAGCTCAATCAGGTGAGTTTCATAGTCCCATGTTTACTAATGATTTTGAGTTCCAGATGGGATGGAAGAGACACTGTCTTGTTTTAAAAATTATGTTGTGAATGTTTTGTGTTTGGTGATGGACTTGTGCATACTTATGTGATTAACTGCTAACTGATTCATGATTGTTTTGTGATTTGACTTGGTACCAAGGGGATGTTGACAAGGCGGGGACTTGGGGAGGTACATATATGTGTGAGCATCTATGGGACCAATGGATAATGACAAGGCGGGGACTTGGGATTGGTACATAGGTGTATGGGCGCCTATGGTACCATGGTGTTTGGTAAGGCTGGGAGCCTTGGATTTGGTTTGGTTTGTTAAATCTTGAATATTAGTTGTTAATGCATGTTTTTATCACATTGTCCATATGTTCATTTGTTAGTGGTTGTTGTTCACAGCTTATGGTTTGATTTTGGCGTTGGAGTCTAAACCTATGACTCTCACCAACTTTATGTTGACGTGTTTTAGTGTCTCTTTCAGGTGATATTGTGGTCAAGCGTGAGAACATATGTGGCTAGGATTTGGAGTTGCGTAGGAATGCTTTTAGAAGGAGATCCTCGTTCCTTCTTAGTTTCTTTTGTTTGCTTAATAAGTGATACTGTTGACACCTATATGTTTGCTTTGTTTATGTTATTGTTTGTCTCGGGTAAGTGGTAGGACTGTTACCTACTTACCTAGACTCCTGCATTGTTGAGATATTGTCATGACATTTGTGTCACCATTTTATGACAGCTCTTATTTCATTTTGTTATCTCTATAGACACGCCATGTTGTGATGATATCCATACGTCGCGCTCCATATTCCGCCATGGTGGGGTGTGACAATTGCATAAGCCCAAAGGCATTCTTTTGTAAGCAAATGTTCCATAAGGACAAGTGAATGTGGTTTTCTCTTGGTCTTTGGGATCGATGGGAATTTGAAAATACCCGGAGAAACCGTCTAAGAAGCAATAATAATCATTACCCGCTAAACGCTCGAGCATTGGATCCATGAAAGGAAGAGGAAAATGATCCTTGCGAGTGGCATCATTGAGCTTGCGATAGTCTATGCAAACTCGCCAACCCGTGACGAGACGAGTAGGAATCAACTCGTTGTTTTCATTGGGCACAACGGTGATTCCGCCTTTCTTAGGCACACAATAGACCGGACTAACCCATGGTGTATCCGATATAGGGTAGATCATTCCCGCATCAAGAAGTTTGATAACCTCTTTCTTGATAACGTCATGGATCTTGGGATTCACCCTTCTTTGGTTTTGAATAGTGGGTTTAAAGTCGTCCTCCATGAGAATTTTATGTGTGCAAAAGTGAGGATCAGTTCCACGAATATTGGAGATTTTCCAAGCAATCGCCTTCTTATGATTCTTCAGCACGTTGATAAGTCGAGATTTTTAGTCTTCTTTCAAATCCTTTGCGATGATGACGGGTGACTTCTTATTGTCTTCAAGGAAAATGTATTCGAGATGAGACGATAGATCCTTAAGCTCTAAATCCGGAGGATTTTCGATGGAAGGTATAGTCAAATTTGGATCATCGATAGAGATTTACTTAGGAGATGGTGGAGAAATATGGTCCTCATTGAGAAGTTTCTCAATGGTACGAATGTCTTCATCCCAATTGGAGGGAGAATCGTCATATTGTAAGTCCACATCTCCCAAAGTTGCTTCAAATTCTTTCAAAAGGAAATCACTTTCTCCAAATGGAGTTAGTGAGGGAGCAATAGAGGCAATGGTCTCAACAATGGGTAGAGAAGAAGAACCACTTTTACAAGCGTCTTTGAAATGTTCTTCACAAGCCTCATCAAGAACGTCAATGAAATTAACGCTCTCGTTTTCAGAAGGCTGCTTAGAAAGTTTACCCATGTTGAAGACGATTTTAGCGTCACCAACTCTCATGATTAATTCGCTCGCGGCTACATCAATCAGACTGCGACCGGTCCTCAAGAATGGACGTCCAGTGATTAATGGAACACGGGGATCCATCTCGTAGTCAACGACAACAAAATCCGTCGGAAAGGTGAATTTGTCGACACCGACGAAGACATCTTTGGCTATCCCCACTGGATAAGAAACCGTACGGTTAGCTAATTCCAATGTCATTCGTGTGGGGACTAGCTCGGGTAGAGACAGTTGTTTCCAAACGCTTAGGGGCATTAGGTTCATACTAGCACCTAGATCGGCTAGGGCCATACAATTCTCTACCCCGGGGAAGTTGCAAGGAATGAGAAAACAACCCGGATCACCAAGTTTGGTTGGTAATTTCCTTAAGTGCACTACGGAACAATTCTCATTAAGTTGGGTCTAAGCGATATCAAGGAGTTTCTCCTTATCACTGAGAAGATCTTTAAAAAATTTCGCATACTTCGGCATGTGAGCGAGAGCCTCGGCAAAGGAGATGTTAAAATTCAGTTGTTTAAACATTTTAAGAAAGTTAGAAACCTGAATATCATCCTTGTTCTTCAACTTCTCTTTCCTCAACCTTGAGGGATAAGGTATATTGGGTTGAGATGAAGGCTTTGGAAAGGAATTCTCACTCACATCCTTGGGTGGTGGAGGGGTAGAAGTAGAAGGTGGAGGAATTGGAGGAATAGAAGGTGGAGGAATTAGAGAAGGGGACTCGTTTTCCTTTGTCACAATCACCGGTGTAGATGTAGGACGCTCGGGTTCCTTTAAACCTTTTCCACTTCGAGTGGTGATTGCTTTCATCTCCCCTCTTGGATTTGTAACGGTGTTACTCGGAAGAGAACCCGAACCAGAGGCTTGATTACTTTAGAAGAAACTAGCCATCATATCCCTTAAGTCATTCGTTTGGCTGGTCAAAGAGTTTCGCATATCGGCTCAAAGATCATTCCCTTGTTTCGCCATATCTCCTTTCAAGTTGATGATTTGCCGTTGAAGATTCTGCACTATTGCATCATTAGTCCTCATGTAAGTGTCAACCTCTTGATTAAATGCGGTGGGTTGGGTTGGAGGAATAGCATGGTAGGCAGGTGGTTGATAAGCGGGTGGTTGGTGAACTTGATTGTTTCGTTGAGGTGGATATGGGTTTCTTTGGGTTTGATATTGATTTGGAGCTCGAGGTTGGTTTTGATTGTTGCGATTGAGGTTGTTTTGGTTTTATGGGGGGAAACCGGGTGGTGAAAGGAAGTTGTTTGAATGATAACTGGGCAAATTGCGGTCACCTTGAGGAGGTGCTTGATAGCCTCCCGTAGAAAAGTTACCGTTGGCGGCATACACATTTTCCGGATTGTCATGAGTCGAAGGACAATCGGTGTATGAATGAGAACCCCCGCATATTTCACATGACTAACTCATAGCATTAACTTGTGCATTTATGGCTTTGGTATTGTTAGCGGTTTGTAGAGCAAGTGTTTCAACAAGTGATGTGAGCTTATCAATTCTCTTGTCGTTTTCACTAGTACTAGCACTAGCCACATTAGTCTGAACACTCTTAGTCTGCACTCTAGACTTGTTCTCAATAATATCCCATGCGGCATTAGAAGACTTAACTAAAATATTACCCCCCGAGGCACTATTTAGTGAATCTTGGTCATTCATGCTTAAACCATTGCAAAAAGTATTAATTTGATGTACTTTTGTGAAACCATGTTGTGGACACTTTCTTAAAAGTTCCTTAAAACGGTCCCAAGATTCACTAAATGTCTCACGATACTTTTGTTCAAAGGTAATGATTTCATTCCGCAAAGCGGTAGTACGTGAGGGTGGGAAAAAGTAGTTGATGAATTTAGTCTCTAAATCCGACCACGTAAGAATACTTTGTGGCGGTTCCTTATCAAGCCAATGCCGGGCTAGTCCCTCTAAGGAGAAAGGAAAAAGTTGCAGGCGAATCACCTCTTGTGAAACCCCATTATACTTAACCGTATTAGTGAGTTGAAGAAACCTTTTTATAAGGTCATGAGGATCATCAAGTGTACGTCCCAAGAAAGGTTGAGCAGAGACCATTTGAATGAAGCCGGATTTGAGTTCAAAGTTGTTGGCTCCAATCTCGGGTATGACAATAGCATCGGTGTTGCCCTCAACTTGCGATTACAAAAGCTCGATCATTGGTATTGTCCATGGTGACAATAGGTGGAGTAATGACTTCGGCTTGAGCTGCTTTCTTCTTACGAGAACGGGTACGCATACACACCTACAAAAGGAAAAGAAAGATAGACAAGAAATATTTTTAGTTTTTTATGTTTTTCTATTTTTTGGATTTTTGAAAAGTTTATATATTTTTATGGATTTTTGAAAATTTTTAAGCAAGAAAAATAACGTTAAAAAATGAACGGATCCCAAAATCCAACGTGTCTCTCACTAAAAACCGTTAATCTTAACGAAAGAGCCGGCAGCGGCGCCATTTAATAACTAGATTTTACTTAGTTATAAAAGTTCGTTATTCTAGTCTTTTTGAATTGATTACTAGTAGAAAGTGCGACTCAGTCGTTCTTGGTGGAAAATTAAATAGTTTGGTTATCTATTTTAAACTAAAAGTAAATCTGAAAATGTCGTTGAGTAAAATAAAAGCTTTAAAAATTAAACTAAAAATTACTAGAAAAACACGTGGTAAAAACAGAGATTTCGGGAAGCGTGCAATTTTTGGAAATTAAAACGTAATGAATTTAAAACTTGAAAACTTTGTAAAACTAAAAACTTTGTAAAAACAAAAACTCAAACCCATCGGAATAATCTTAGTTGGAATCCCATCGGAATACGATCGGAATACAACCTATCGGAATAGTGGCAACCAACTTATATCGGAATAACAACTAACACAGCCGTTAGAATCTTATCGGAATGCATACAAAAGGAATATGATCGGAATACTGGAAAACAATAGCTATCGGAATATCAAAATAATTCCCATCGGAATCCTAATCGGAGTCCAGATTGGAAAGTAAAACCCTATTCCGATCCTTCATGATCAGAATACTTGTGAAGCTGTCGGAATAAAATGGCCTAATCGGAATGTATGGTCGGAAAAGGGGAAACCCTTTTCCGATGGTATGTATTTTGCAATAAGCCAAGTTAATGAGCTATTTTTATAAGCTCAAACTACAACTTAACCAAATTTATAACGAAAAGAACTAATAAGCACAAATAAGAACTTTTTAAACTTTAAATAAGCAAACTTTTTAAATCAAACCATAAAAAGATTAAACTTTTTAGAAAAATGAAAAGTAAATAAGCTAAATACAAAATAAGCCAATAAGCATGATAAGCTCAAAGCTTAATCCGTATAAAACTTAGATATAAACTAAAAGATAAACTTTTTATCAATCAAACATCAAGATTAAACAAAATCAAAGATGATTTCGAATCAAATATAAGTAAAAATCAAGAAAGGTAGAATAAGATTAAAGATGAAAAGATTAAACTTGAACTTGCAGATTAAAGATTTCAAAATACAAGATTGAAGTAAAGCTTAAACATGAAAGAAAGAAAAGATGAAGTTTTAGTGAGAGAAAGTTAAACACTTTCTCTCTCTAAAAATAAAACTACAATAATGAAAATAAACTAGCTAACACCCTCCTAATGTGTCATTAGGAGGGTATTTATAGGAGTGTATTTATGTGCATGTGTTGCTTTCTTCTTTCTTTCTTCTCGACTCGATTTAAATTCTTTGTCTTTCTTGACGTTGTCTCAGGATTTGTCGATATAAATTGAACTTGTCTTATAATTTTCTTCTTCCATTAGACTTGAGTTCTTCGACTTCATTAAACTTCCGTCTTTAGACTTTTTCTTCGATATATCTTCAGAATATGCCTTGGACTTCCGTTCTTTTTACACTCTTGATCTTTTGACTTCGTCTTTTCTCGTTTTCTTCGATAAAAGCCCGTGATAGCCCATGTTTTCCTCCTTTTTCATATTTTTATCCTGAAACACAATAAAAACACAAACCACGCATATTCATATAACGATTTTTATTTAGCTTTATACAACGTTATAAAACGTATTGTATGATGTTTTAACGACAATGGTTCGTATAATGATTTTGAAGGCGAAAGCCTATATTATGATTTTTGATAAAGATTTATATAAAATGACTTTGGCTATTTTATGGCCTATTACAAAGATTTGTAAAAAATGATTTTCGGTAATAATTTTATACCGATGTTATATTGATGGATTTCATTAAACTCTATGAATTCACTCGGCGTTATCGCTGACCTTTTCTCTTAACATGTTTTATCTCAGGTACTTGAAGGCAATTCTCGGGAAGACATCAAGAATTCATGGCCCGCACTTAAATAATAATTTCCATTCAAATACATTGTAAAACCTGTATGAAATACAATGACTTGGGACCTATGTAAAATTTGATATTTATGAATGGAAATGCTTTTATTATTAAACAACGGGATTTTTATGCGTTGTCTATGATGTGAGTAATGTGCTATCCGGTAACACCAACGAGTCTTCCGCTGTATTGAATTGTGTATATTTGGGGGTGTTACACGATGTAAGGACGAAATTGGAGAAAGGGATACATAATGGGGTGGAGGAATAAGTACGACGAGAGTTGGGTGATAGTCGATAGACTAACTAATTCATCTCATATTTCAAGAGGAATTGAGAAGTCACGTAGTTGAGAAGTTGGAAGGATTGCGTACGGATGTGATGGAATAGAGGGTTTTGCGTAAAAGTTAGCCTAATATGTATGGAATGCCTTATGAAGGATTATGGCAAGGGAAGAAACGATGGGAAGCATCACATCGTGATGTATGGTAGGAGTTGAGGAAGAAGAAGGAAGTGTGTATAGAAGCGAAGCATGAATGAAATAGGTCGAGATAGGAACCGAAGGTAAAACTTTGGTAGAGATTAATGAGTAGAATAAAGCACAACGCAGGCTAATACTATCATAGTGTGGAAAAGGAAATGGCACTGACCTATACTGATTGTTTGGGAGGCTTAGTATCGATAATCGAATGGATGAGGAGTTATATGTGTGATGTGCCATAGGGACGAAGGGCTTGGTCTAACTGAGACAAGATGAGGAGCAATATGACCTTGAAGGTAGGAAATTGTGTAGGTATAAAGGAAGTGTTGGGTATAAAAAAAATCATGAAGAAAAGTGAGAAAGAAGTGTATAGGTGCTACTAGTGAGCTATCCAAATTTAATGGAAGTAGTTGTAGCATGGGTTTTGGATGGCAGTTGATAGACTAACTGAGATAACCGTCCTTTTGATGATGTGTATAGATCATAAGTTGATTTGGATTGGAAGAACTAATGGATATGTGAAAGACCGTCATAGGTCACTTTGTAAGGAAATTGGAATTTTTAAGTAGTTTGGGGTACGGACTAAAGGGAGTTGATGAACATGATTGGATATGAGTGTATCCAGCTAACTATAAAAGGATGGGCAAGTGAGATAAATATACAACCTTAGGAGTTACACCGAGGGCATGAGTGATTGATTTAGAGGGAGTTAGGAAACTCTTTAGCGATGGCTGAGTTTTCATATAATGATAGTTATCATACTAGAAGTCGATAAATGCCATTTGAGGTACTGTATGAAAGGATAGGGTGAGTTGTCCCCATTGTGGACTAGAATTGGTAAAAGAGGCTACTAATGTGGTAATGGTGTTTGCGGAAAGGATGAGAGCAACAAGGGATGCTATGTTGAAAAGGAGGAAACCACTAGAGTTTAGTGACAAAGTTATGTAGGAAGTTTCACCCATAGTAACGGGTGGTATGTTTTGGTAAAATGGAAGAGTTGATGTAGAGTTTTGTAGGTCCATTTATGATCTTTGGAAAGATCGGACCAGTAGCTTATGAGCATAGAATTACCTGGGGGGGAAATGAGTGGTATACATGTTATATTTTGTGTATTAAGATTGGTAAATATTGTTTGAGAATGCATATTTGCATGTACGGTTATTTGGGATTTGTGTTAATAAGGGTTTGTGTTATCAAAGAGTCATTTGTGAGATTTATTGACTGTGAGGTCAAGAGTTTGGCAATGAATTTACATATTGTTGGTTAATATATGTGGTAATTTGAGACTTGAACTAAAGTTCACGTGGAAATGAGAGGAGTTCATTTAGAACAAGTATCCTCAGTTTTTTGCTAATGGTATGCTTGATTCTAAGGAGTAAATCTCGGGACGAGATTTCTATTAGGAGGGAGTGATGTGACAACCGTGGTTTTGAGGTTCGTCACTTAGTTTTATTTTTTGCTAGTTACGTGTCTTTACGTGTTTATGTGCTAACTAGTGTGTATAGATTGTGGTTTGGATATCGTTTCCGGTACGGGGTACCTTCTGAGTGAAACGATGTGTGATGATTTCATGTTCATGAGCTCACATGGTAGTGACTATGAAATGAGATGGTGTTATATAGTGGTTTACGTATACGTATATGTATTATAGAAAATCGTATTTTTACGATTTACGGTTTAGCATTTCGAGGTCTCGGATGAGATATTTAGTCACAGGAGTATTTTTCGGGATGGTTTTAAGTCATTTAGGACTTAGTTAATTAGTTTATTTCATATTTCAAGAGTTTTTATAAAACTGTATATTTTACGTCTTTTACGGTATACGCGTAAATTTGACTAGTTTTACGGTTTTGAGGTTCGGGAGGCTTTAGGAGCTGAAATAAATTAAGGGAATTTAAGGTAATAATAATTAATAGTTAATTTACTGTAATATAGTTAAAAAAAAGTCGGCCATAGGGTGTTGGGCTTGGTTTTGGGCCAAATTTTGCTTAAGGAAAGGAAGGGGAGCCCATTTTGAGTACTATTAGGCTTCCTGGTTAGTTTTAATTACCCATACTAATCCGTTTACCCCCAAAAAAGATTTTAGCATTCCCTAAACCTAATATCAGTCATTTCTATTAATGGAGGAGCAAGAAAACCCAATAATTCAATTATGATTTAAGGTATGCACTAAAACTATGCTTAATTAACGTTTAATTTACGTATGTAACCTAATATGATGGATTAGGGCTTAACATTCATAATTTTTATTTAGTTTTTGTTAATAATGTACTTAATTGGTTTTTATCATTGGAAATCGTTTTTAGGTTTTAATTAGGGTTTATGTATGATTAATTAGATTAATTATGAGAAAATCGGTTTTTTAAAAACTAGGCAGAATTTTAGGTCATTGTTTTGACCATATATAGAGTTCTACAAACTCTTATTTTTTGATCCAAGTATCTATAGAAATTTAATTGAGTTGGCTTTCAAATTCAAGAAACGAGAACTAAATTGGAGGTCGGGAGGTGGGTCAAAAACATGTTACATCAGTCGGAGGTCAAAATAGTTTTGAAATCAGTCGGGTTTAATTTATTGTTTTAAGGTGATTGGGGTACTTAGGAGTATACTTGAGCCCTATAATGATCATGGGCATTGTTTTATATATTAAATAAGAGACCTGAAGGGTGGCTAAGCAAATGGGTTAGGGTAAGACCCCCTAATCATAACAAACTTTTTGTATGTTCAAAATCGGTAAAATACGGATAGGCAGAAGTATATATATATATATATATATATATATATATATATATATATATATATATATATATATATATATATATATATATATATATATATATATATATATATATATATATATATATATATATATATATATATATATATATATATATATATATATATATATATATATATATATATATATATATATATATATATATATATATATATATATATATATATATATATATATATATATATATATATATATATATATATATATATATATATATATATATATATATATATATATATATATATATATATATATATATATATCGGGGCCTTAACAGTAGCTTTAAGGTTGGGGCAAAAAGGAAGAGTTAGATAACATATGTAAGGGCATAGTGTTTCCTTTACAGAGGTCATGGGTATGGTTAGGTGGGCGTTTGGCTGATAGTTTGGAGACCTAAAAGTTGGGACTGTTTTGTGTAAAATATGAACGGGATAGGTATCAAACACAACCAAGTTAAGGACTTGTTAGGGAAGGGTAACGGGGTGTTTAGAGCATATTAATGAGGGTCATATATGGTAGAAGGCTAGATGTCCATTATAGGTTGATGAGGCATTTTAGTGATTGGTTCATGTGTTGATTTTGTGTTTTTGTTTGTTAGCTTTTTGCTAGTGCGCGGACTTTTGGAGAAGCTCAATCAGGTGAGTTTCATAGTCCCATGTTTACTAATGATTTTGAGTTCCAGATGGGATGGAAGAGACACTGTCTTGTTTTAAAAATTATGTTGTGAATGTTTTGTGTTTGGTGATGGACTTGTGCATACTTATGTGATTAACTGCTAACTGATTCATGATTGTTTTGTGATTTGACTTGGTACCAAGGGGATGTTGACAAGGCGGGGACTTGGGGAGGTACATATATGTGTGAGCATCTATGGGACCAATGGATAATGACAAGGCGGGGACTTGGGATTGGTACATAGGTGTATGGGCGCCTATGGTACCATAGTGTTTGGTAAGGCTGGGAGCCTTGGATTTGGTTTGGTTTGTTAAATCTTGAATATTAGTTGTTAATGCATGTTTTTATCACATTGTCCATATGTTCATTTGTTAGTGGTTGTTGTTCACAGCTTATGGTTTGATTTTGGCGTTGGAGTCTAAACCTATGACTCTCACCAACTTTATGTTGACGTGTTTTAGTGTCTCTTTCAGGTGATATTGTGGTCAAGCGTGAGAACATATGTGGCTAGGATTTGGAGTTGCGTAGGAATGCTTTTAGAAGGAGATCCTCGTTCCTTCTTAGTTTCTTTTGTTTGCTTAATAAGTGATACTGTTGACACCTATATGTTTGCTTTGTTTATGTTATTGTTTGTCTCGGGTAAGTGGTAGGACTGTTACCAACTTACCTAGACTCCTGCATTGTTGAGATATTGTCATGACATTTGTGTCACCATTTTATGACAGCTCTTATTTCATTTTGTTATCTCTATAGACACGCCATGTTGTGATGATATCCATACGTCGCGCTCCATATTCCGCCATGGTGGGGTGTGACAATTGCATAAGCCCAAAGGCATTCTTTTGTAAGCAAATGTTCCATAAGGACAAGTGAATGTGGTTTTCTCTTGGTCTTTGGGATCGATGGGAATTTGAAAATACCCGGAGAAACCGTCTAAGAAGCAATAATAATCATTACCCGCTAAACGCTCGAGCATTGGATCCATGAAAGGAAGAGGAAAATGATCCTTGCGAGTGGCATCATTGAGCTTGCGATAGTCTATGCAAACTCGCCAACCCGTGACGAGACGAGTAGGAATCAACTCGTTGTTTTCATTGGGCACAACGGTGATTCCGCCTTTCTTAGGCACACAATAGACCGGACTAACCCATGGTGTATCCGATATAGGGTAGATCATTCCCGCATCAAGAAGTTTGATAACCTCTTTCTTGATAACGTCATGGATCTTGGGATTCACCCTTCTTTGGTTTTGAATAGTGGGTTTAAAGTCGTCCTCCATGAGAATTTTATGTGTGCAAAAGTGAGGATCAGTTCCACGAATATTGGAGATTTTCCAAGCAATCGCCTTCTTATGATTCTTCAGCACGTTGATAAGTCGAGATTTTTAGTCTTCTTTCAAATCCTTTGCGATGATGACGGGTGACTTCTTATTGTCTTCAAGGAAAATGTATTCGAGATGAGACGATAGATCCTTAAGCTCTAAATCCGGAGGATTTTCGATGGAAGGTATAGTCAAATTTGGATCATCGATAGAGATTTACTTAGGAGATGGTGGAGAAATATGGTCCTCATTGAGAAGTTTCTCAATGGTACGAATGTCTTCATCCCAATTGGAGGGAGAATCGTCATATTGTAAGTCCACATCTCCCAAAGTTGCTTCAAATTCTTTCAAAAGGAAATCACTTTCTCCAAATGGAGTTAGTGAGGGAGCAATAGAGGCAATGGTCTCAACAATGGGTAGAGAAGAAGAACCACTTTTACAAGCGTCTTTGAAATGTTCTTCACAAGCCTCATCAAGAACGTCAATGAAATTAACGCTCTCGTTTTCAGAAGGCTGCTTAGAAAGTTTACCCATGTTGAAGACGATTTTAGCGTCACCAACTCTCATGATTAATTCGCTCGCGGCTACATCAATCAGACTGCGACCGGTCCTCAAGAATGGACGTCCAATGATTAATGGAACACGGGGATCCATCTCGTAGTCAACGACAACAAAATCCGCCGGAAAGGTGAATTTGTCGACACCGACGAAGACATCTTTGGCTATCCCCACTGGATAAGAAACCGTACGGTTAGCTAATTCCAATGTCATTCGTGTGGGGACTAGCTCGGGTAGAGACAGTTGTTTCCAAACGCTTAGGGGCATTAGGTTGATACTAGCACCTAGATCGGCTAGGGCCATACAATTCTCTACCCCGGGGAAGTTGCAAGGAATGAGAAAACAACCCAGATCACCAAGTTTGGTTGGTAATTTCCTTAAGTGCACTACGGAACAATTCTCATTAAGTTGGGTCTAAGCGATATCAAGGAGTTTCTCCTTATCACTGAGAAGATCTTTAAAAAATTTCGCATACTTCGGCATGTGAGCGAGAGCCTCGGCAAAGGAGATGTTAAAATTCAGTTGTTTAAACATTTTAAGAAAGTTAGAAACCTGAATATCATCCTTGTTCTTCAACTTCTCTTTCCTCAACCTTGAGGGATAAGGTATATTGGGTTGAGATGAAGGCTTTGGAAAGGAATTCTCACTCACATCCTTGGGTGGTGGAGGGGTATAAGTAGAAGGTGGAGGAATTGGAGGAATAGAAGGTGGAGGAATTAGAGAAAGGGACTCGTTTTCCTTTGTCACAATCACCGGTGTAGATGTAGGACGCTCGGGTTCCTTTAAACCTTTTCCACTTCGAGTGGTGATTGCTTTCATCTCCCCTCTTGGATTTGTAACGGTGTTACTCGGAAGAGAACCCGAACCAAAGGCTTGATTACTTTAGAAGAAACTAGCCATCATATCCCTTAAGTCATTCGTTTGGCTGGTCAAAGAGTTTCGCATATCGGCTCAAAGATCATTCCCTTGTTTCGCCATATCTCCTTTCAAGTTGATGATTTGCCGTTGAAGATTCTGCACTATTGCATCATTAGTCCTCATGTAAGTGTCAACCTCTTGATTAAATGCGGTGGGTTGGGTTGGAGGAATAGCATGGTAGGCAGGTGGTTGATAAGCGGGTGGTTGGTGAACTTGATTGTTTCGTTGAGGTGGATATGGGTTTCTTTGGGTTTGATATTGATTTGGAGCTCGAGGTTGGTTTTGATTGTTGCGATTGAGGTTGTTTTGGTTTTATGGGGGGAAACCGGGTGGTGAAAGGAAGTTGTTTGAACGATAACTGAGCAAATTGCGGTCACCTTGAGGAGGTGCTTGATAGCCTCCCGTAGAAAAGTTACCGTTGGCGGCATACACATTTTCCGGATTGTCATGAGTCGAAGGACAATCGGTGTATGAATGAGAACCCCCGCATATTTCACATGACTAACTCATAGCATTAACTTGTGCATTGATGGCTTTGGTATTGTTAGCGGTTTGTAGAGCAAGTGTTTCAACAAGTGATGTGAGCTTATCAATTCTCTTGTCGTTTTCACTAGTACTAGCACTAGCCACATTAGTCTGAACACTCTTAGTCTGCACTCTAGACTTGTTCTCAATAATATCCCATGCGGCATTAGAAGACTTAACTAAAATATTACCCCCCGAGGCACTATTTAGTGAATCTTGGTCATTCATGCTTAAACCATTGCAAAAAGTATTAATTTGATGTACTTTTGTGAAACCATGTTGTGGACACTTTCTTAAAAGTTCCTTAAAACGGTCCCAAGATTCACTAAATGTCTCACGATACTTTTGTTCAAAGGTAATGATTTCATTCCGCAAAGCGGTAGTACGTGAGGGTGGGAAAAAGTAGTTGATGAATTTAGTCTCTAAATCCGACCATGTAAGAATACTTTGTGGCGGTTCCTTATCAAGCCAATGCCGGGCTAGTCCCTCTAAGGAGAAAGGAAAAAGTTGCAGGCGAATCACCTCTTGTGAAACCCCATTATACTTAACCGTATTAGTGAGTTGAAGAAACCTTTTTATAAGGTCATGAGGATCATCAAGTGTACGTCCCAAGAAAGGTTGAGCAGAGACCATTTGAATGAAGCCGGATTTGAGTTCAAAGTTGTTGGCTCCAATCTCGGGTATGACAATAGCATCGGTGTTGCCCTCAACTTGCGATTACAAAAGCTCGATCATTGGTATTGTCCATGGTGACAATAGGTGGAGTAATGACTTCGGCTTGAGCTGCTTTCTTCTTACGAGAACGGGTACGCATACACACCTACAAAAGGAAAAGAAAGATAGACAAGAAATATTTTTAGTTTTTTATGTTTTTCTATTTTTTGGATGTTTGAAAAGTTTATATATTTTTATAGATTTTTGAAAATTTTTAAGCAAGAAAAATAACGTTAAAAAATGAACGGATCCCAAAATCCAACGTGTCTCTCACTAAAAACCGTTAATCTTAACGAAAGAGCCGGCAGCGGCGCCATTTAATAACTAGATTTTACTTAGTTATAAAAGTTCGTTATTCTAGTCTTTTTGAATTGATTACTAGTAGAAAGTGCGACTCAGTCGTTCTTGGTGGAAAATTAAATAGTTTGGTTATCTATTTTAAACTAAAAGTAAATCTGAAAATGTCGTTGAGTAAAATAAAAGCTTTAAAAATTAAACTAAAAATTACTAGAAAAACACGTGGTAAAAACAGAGATTTCGGGAAGCGTGCAATTTTTGGAAATTAAAACGTAATGAATTTAAAACTTGAAAACTTTGTAAAACTAAAAACTTTGTAAAAACAAAAACTCAAACCCATCGGAATAATCTTAGTTGGAATCCCATCGGAATACGATCGGAATACAACCTATCGGAATAGTGGCAACCAACTTATATCGGAATAACAACTAACACAGCCGTTAGAATCTTATCGGAATGCATACAAAAGGAATATGATCGGAATACTGGAAAACAATAGCTATCGGAATATCAAAATAATTCCCATCGGAATCCTAATCGGAGTCCAGATTGGAAAGTAAAACCCTATTCCGATCCTTCATGATCAGAATACTTGTGAAGCTGTCGGAATAAAATGGCCTAATCGGAATGTATGGTCGGAAAAGGGGAAACCCTTTTCCGATGGTATGTATTTTGCAATAAGCCAAGTTAATGAGCTATTTTTATAAGCTCAAACTACAACTTAACCAAATTTATAACGAAAAGAACTAATAAGCACAAATAAGAACTTTTTAAACTTTAAATAAGCAAACTTTTTAAATCAAACCATAAAAAGATTAAACTTTTTAGAAAAATGAAAAGTAAATAAGCTAAATACAAAATAAGCCAATAAGCATGATAAGCTCAAAGCTTAATCCGTATAAAACTTAGATATAAACTAAAAGATAAATTTTTTATCAATCAAACATCAAGATTAAACAAAATCAAATATGATTTCGAATCAAATATAAGTAAAAATCAAGAAAGGTAGAATAAGATTAAAGATGAAAAGATTAAACTTGAACTTGCAGATTAAAGATTTCAAAATACAAGATTGAAGTAAAGCTTAAACATGAAAGAAAGAAAAGATGAAGTTTTAGTGAGAGAAAGTTAAACACTTTCTCTCTCTAAAAATAAAACTACAATAATGAAAATAAACTAGCTAACACCCTCCTAATGTGTCATTAGGAGGGTATTTATAGGAGTGTATTTATGTGCATGTGTTGCTTTCTTCTTTCTTTCTTCTCGACTCGATTTAAATTCTTTGTCTTTCTTGACGTTGTCTCAGGATTTGTCGATATAAATTGAACTTGTCTTATAATTTTCTTCTTCCATTAGACTTGAGTTCTTCGACTTCATTAAACTTCCGTCTTTAGACTTTTTCTTCGATAAATCTTCAGAATATGCCTTGGACTTCCGTTCTTTTTACACTCTTGATCTTTTGACTTCGTCTTTTCTCGTTTTCTTCGATAAAAGCCCGTGATAGCCCATGTTTTCCTCCTTTTTCATATTTTTATCCTGAAACACAATAAAAACACAAACCACGCATAACTCCGACTTTTACGACATAAAATACACGTTTTGGTCTTGTTATTATTGGAAATAAGTGGTAAAAGGATAAGTGTTTTCACACTTATTAATAGACTTTTATTAAAACTCAATAAAGAATCTATAACCTACTTTATTTGCGGAATAACAAAGTGGTTGAATGACAATATGGGGTGATCTCCTCTACTTAAACTTTCAACCAAAGTTAATAGTCTAAGCTCCAATCTAAACGTTCATATTCTCTTTGGCTATATGGTTTAGTTGGTATTGAGAGAGAAGGTTTTTCCAGAGTTTTTACTCTTGTAATGGTTAACCTTTTCTCTCCCAATATGCACTCCTTAAATAAGCAGTGTAAAACTAGGGTTTGCATTTCACATGTTCCCATGCATAAGTTTATCCATTGGGTGGTTGATGCCCATGCTGGATAAACAGTACAAAGTATTAATAAACTATTATAGGAAAAGATAAAGGTTGTACTTATAGCTAACTATACAAGCAGCCTATTTTGACTTAAAGTAATCTTTTCCCGCCTAATGCAAACCATCAGAATACTGAAGTGTCTTCAGTATTATAAAGGAGATCGACATCATTCAGTTTGGTATTGTCAAGCCAAACTAAACTGAAAGCTCTTCTTCAGGACTTGTTCTTCAGCAACTAGACCGCCTAGTCTTTGAAGCAAAGACTCCTTTGTCTTCTAAGTTCACTGGAAGAGGAAAGTTGGACATCCTTCAGCAAAACATTCTTCAGTATAAATATTTATTCCTATGGCCATGCTTCAGCAGAGTCACCGTTCTGCTGAACATGAAACACTTAGGGGGATTTTATTTTCAAATCCTAGAGTTGCTTCAAGGTCAGTAAATACTGACCCAACAATCTCCCCTTATTTGGATATACATATAGCCTAAGTCTACAGTCAGTAGTAAGTGAGCATAACAACTTCTTCTTACTTGCACTGAACAATAAAGTACTTATAAACATCAGATAATCATTTATTAACAAAACATTAATTACAACTGAAGGATTACAAATGATTATTTAATCTTACTTAGGCCTAAGTCCTTCAATGATAGGAGTCTGAACTAATGGATCTGAGTTTCTATAGTCCAATATTCTAAGTAAGCACATGCTGAAGGTTCTTGCAGCTTCAGTAAGTCCTGGACCTCCATGATGAGAATAAAAGATACTTTGAACATTCCAAAGTACTTCATTGTTCATTTCATCGAGGTCACTAATACCAACAAAGTCTTGACGTTCACGATGATTGAACATTATCATTCCCAATTCTGATTCGTCTAGTACATGCCCAGGGAGATGATTCAAAAACTGAATAAGGCCTTTGTATTTCTTTGTGGTGACAAAGATGTCACCAACACCAGGTTTAACCAGATTAGCTCTTTTGTTCAGCTCTAGAATAGGATATTGATCCTCTAGTGAAACTTTAGTGTTGATGTTGAGGATCTTACCCATCTTTAGATGGTTTCTTATTGAGTGATCAATTCTGATGCGGACTTCATCCCATCTCTTGGACTTTCTCTTTTCAAGCTTTTCATTCATTTCTAGCCATTCAGTGTAAGAGAGTTCCTTTGCTTGAAAGTCCTCTAGGATCTCATCAGTCCCATCACCCTTATAGAACTTCAGATGAATATCACCTCTGTTAGCCTCAAAATATTGAGTCAAACAAGAATGCTCGGTCATAGGTTATTATTGTAACATTAGTTAGAACGTTGTAATAGATAGTTAATTAGTCGTGGTTTACGGGCTTGGATTTAAACTAATTAAAGTCCAAAAAGACAAACCCGCCCCAATATATAGTCCATTAAAGCCCGCTTGTGGGTGGACTATATATACTACCCTCCTAGCATGTTAGGAGGGTGGATGGTCATTTGTAACAAATCTTTTCTTAATCTAATATTCACCAAGTTAATCATCTCTCTCTCTACTTTCTCTCACTACTTTCTCTCTCTAGGAATTCATCTCTTCTTCATCTATTTTATTTCTTTCTTCATTGCTTAATCAATCACAAATATATGGGACAACAACCTCTGTTAGTAAGCATATCAACGTTTGTGATTTCTGAGAGATTTCTTTTGTTTAGCCTTGTCATACAAAATTTTTCATATAACATCTTTCGTCAAGTAAATTTAAATTTTTTCCATACTAGTTTTAGGACATTTCTAGCTCGATTTCAAATTTTGGCGATTACAAAATTTTTTGGTCTACCGTTTTGTCGGACTGGAGAATTTATTGTCGGACTGGAGAAAAATTGCAATTTTCGGAATTTAAACCACAACAACAATCACAACAAATCTACTTAAGATCCATATTCACTTCATCATTTCAGAGAATATTGAGATGGATTCTACTGCCGAATATCGTGTGACGAACAACAACATAATGGTGGCGGGTAACAAAGAGAGACCACCAATGCTTGTGTCTGGTTGGTATGCTCAATGGCAATCACGTTTCATACGATATCTTGATACAAGACCTAATGGTGATGCCTTGAGGAAATGTATTACTCATGGACCATATATATTTAAGAAGATCTCAATTCCTCCAAGAGCAGCCACAGATACTACTGATCCAATACCTGCAAGTGAACGTGATGAAACAAGAGCTGATCTCACACCTGAAAATTGTGCTTGGCATGATGCGGAGAAGGAAGCCATCTATATGGTTTTAAGTGGGATTGGAGATGATATTTACTCCACGGTTGATGCATGCCCGACATCACATGAAATGTGGACTGCTACTGAACGCTTGCAACAAGGAGAATCACTCAACAAACAAGATGTCAAAACAAACTTGTTTTGGAATTTTGGCAAGTTTACTTCAAGGGATGGTGAATCAATTGACTCTTACTACTCCAGGTTTTATAAGATGATGAATGACATGACAAGAAATAATCTGCAAGTCTCCACCATGCAAGTCAATGTCCAATTTCTTCAACAACTTCAACCCGAGTGGACACGGTTCGTCACTTTGGTGAAACAACAAGAAAAGTTAGACGAGGTCTCATATCATCGACTCTTTGACATCTTGAAGCAATTTCAGAATGAAGCAAATGAGATTCGAGCTGAACGTGTTGCCAAGACGGCTAATCCACTTGCTTTAGTGACTACCACTCAACATGTTCAAGATCCTCACTCTCATGCTCCTAAGCCATACTCCAATACATCATCTTCACCACGATATTCCACATCATCTAAGTCTTCATCTTCCACCAAATCTCGAGGTAAAGCGCCAAGAGCACCATCACCACCATCTGAGTCCTCATCTGAAGAAGATAGTGATGAAGACCAAGCTCAAAAGAACCGAGAGATGAAACAACAAATTGCTTACATAATGAAGACTTACAAGAAAATCTACAAACCCACCAACAACAATCTTCGCACATCATCTAACACAAAGAACCGATATGTTGAGATTCCTCCAAGGTATGACACACGTCGACATGGTGAAAGTCCTTCTAGGTATGATCGACATAATCCAACGTATGTTGAGGGTTCTGCAAGATATGATCGACAAACTGCCAAGTATGATACTCAGAGGATTGCTGCTGCTACTGGGAATAGGGAAACGGTTGGAAGTCAATTGGTTCAGCAGAGTGGGATTCAATGTTTTAATTGACAAGGTTATGGGCATATGGCAAAGGAATGCAGGAAGCCGAAAAGGGTTAGAGACTCTAGCTATCACAAGGAAAAGATGCCGTTATGCAAGAAAATGGAAGCAGGGGTTAAATTGTCAGCTGAGGAAGGAGCAATGCTTGATGATACTGATGATGAAGATTCTGATCAAGAGCTTGATGCACATTACTCGTACATGGCAAAGGTTGAAGAAGTTCTCAAAGTCACTGAAGATGACAATGGCCCTATCTTTGACACTGAGCCACTCGATAAGGTACACACTACTGATGAATATAATGTGTTTGGTGATATTCCTGAGCATAGTGATCTACCCAATGCCATTAACGACACATGTATGATGGAAACGGTTGATAGCACTACCACACCTGATTCATCAGACATGTGCAATAATGAGTCTGAGGATGATCAACATGCAAATGAATATGATGAATAGGAACGTATTGCGCTTGCTAATTTAATTGCTACTTTACAAAAAGATGTCACTGAAAATAAAAAGAGTCAAAAGCAATTAAAGAAGGCAAACGCTACGCTCACTCAAAGCTTTGAAGAATGGAAAGCTGCTCTTATCAAATCTACTGAGATGACTGAAACCTATAGAGATGAGCTCCTTCAGAAAACCAAAGAGCTTGAGGGGTACAAGGGAAGTGCGTTAAAAAGTCAAAAGGACGATTTTGAAAACAAATATAATACACTCTTGAGTTATTAGAAAAAGAGAAGCGTCAATATAATGTTTTCTTAATGGATGAACGCCAAAAAACGTACCTTGCCAACACCAAAGTTCATGAACTTGAACAAAAGCTCTCTATGACCACTACTGATTCTGCTAAAATTCTTGAGGATAAGAAACAAGAGGTAGATGCGTTAAAACAAGACTTCAAAAGTAGATATGATAAAGAAACTGAAAAAGGTAACGAAATTAGAAGCACAAGTCGAATTTTTGAAGAACGTTGTTTATAAAACGCATGACTCTATTCAATCTGTGAGAATGCTGGCACCTCCTTTGATGTTTAAGGGTCAAGCTAGCTTTGCAAGTCCTGAGTACCTTGCCAAAGCTCAAGCTACGAACCCGCATCTTTATCTTGATGAGACTGAAAGGACAGATCTTGACTGCATGCCTGTTAGTGCCAATAGTAAAGAGACTGCCCTTTGGAATGCTGATAGTCAACCACTTGTTAATAAGGAGTTTGTGAAACCTTATAATTATGCTTATGAGAATAGTCTTTATGGCCTGTTCAACAAACAAACTCAGAAAACTCGTGAGGAAGTGTTCTTAGAATGCAAACAAAAGAGAATTCAATGGAAGAAAGCATTTGCCCCTAAGAAATCTAATGTTTACAAATACATAAACTACCTCCCTCTAGATGAATCTAAAAGCAAAAGTAGGAAAACATTAGGTATTCTTAAACACCACATAGATGATGTTAAATTTATTGTTGAAAGAGACTGGGCAAAACGTGAAAATGCTGAGTGGACACGTCCGATTCCTCAAGATATTACCTTGCTTGTGAAAGAACTCTTAATTCCTAACACGACATTGATTAAAGAAACTGTTCTTTAACTTGAGGAGTTCATTCGAACTGAAATGTATGATGATTTAAAATATGTTGAATCTCTTGAGAAACACATTGAAGATCTTCAAATGGAGAAGACTGACTTTTCAGATGAATATGATTTACTATTGCAAGAATGTGTTTCTAACGATGTTATGTGTACTTATTTTACATCTTGTGCTGATATTGATGAATATTCTGAAGTTGCATGCCAATATCTTGATAAAAGCAAAGAATGTGAACGTCTTGAAATTGAGCTTTCGAAACGTAAAGAAAATGTTGACAAAAAGGCTTTTGAGTTACTTCAACACAAAAATAATTTCCTTCAAAAACATTGTCATTCACTTGAACTTGCTTTGCAAAAAGACGTTGGTAGTTTTCCACACGATAATAAATTGCAAGAAAAACTTTCCCAAACATTTCGAGAAATAAATGAACAGAATTTGGAAATTAAAGGGTTGAAAGCTCAGTTACAAGACAGGGATAGAGCGATAGCAGAGTTGCAGAAACTCATTGCTAAAATGGGTGGGAAAATTATGGAACCTAGCATTAAGAAAAATGTTGTTAGACAACCTAATGCCTCTAAAGAGAATAGATCCTCTGTCTTGGGAAAACCATCTGCTTTATCTAATTCCTCGTTTGCAAAACCTGTATTTGCCCCCAAGATGGATGGAAAGGAAAGGTTACCACAAGCTCAACCCATAAGGAATCCTATAGCACCAAGCGTTAAGCACAATAATATGATTAAACCAGGGATGTATAGAATGATAACTAAGCCCACAAACAAAGTTATTCAATCGCCTCAGACTTCTAGAAACACTAATATTCGTGTGTCTTCTACTACAGGAATAGTTTCCACTACTAGTGTTAGTTGGCCTCAGCTTAAGCGCACTCAAGTGAATGATAAGGTCTGGAAACACAAGAATCAAGGGGAGATGCAGGAAGTAGAAGAACACCCTAGGAATTTGAACGAATTTTAAGAATAAAAAGTCTGTAATCGCATATAATGACGATTTGAATGCTGTGAATGATTTAAATGCTATGAATTTGAAATTTGTTTGTGTCAAATGTGGCAAGTGTGCTAATGTTAATCATTCTATGTGTGCTATAATAAAATCAAAGGCGTAAATACTAGAACTAAGAAGCAAGTTGCAATGCCTATTAGAGCTAGTAAACCCAAACGCAAAGTGAACCATTCTAGTGCAACCCCCACTAAGAAAAGTAATGCATCAGACTCCACCACTAAGAATCCTAGAAGCAAAATTAAGGAATTATATGAGTCTGCCAGTAAGTCTTGGAAATGGTGGTTTGCTAATCAATGTCCTCCCGGATATAAATGGATGCCTAAAGTTAGGACAGAAAATGTGAAAACGAGTGTTAGTTTGCCTTTAAATGTTGATAAGGACACTAATGATTCTACTATCACAACTACTGCGGTATCCAATTTAGCAAATGCTCCATCGTGTTCTAACTCTTCTGCAGGTGATATAAATAATTCTCTTCATACTGGACTCCGGATGCACGAAGCACATGACGGGGAATCTCTAGCTTCTAATTAACTTCGTGGAGAAGTTCCTGGGTACGGTCCGATTCGGAAATGATCAATTTGCACCGATCCTAGGATATGGAGATTTGGTTCAGGGGAATATCACGATTAAAAGGGTATACTACGTCAAAGGGCTCAATCACAATCTTTTCTCGGTTGGTCAATTCTGTGATGCGGATTTGGAAGTTGCTTTCAGAAAGAAGACATGTTTTGTTCGTGATTATGATGGGAATGACTTACTTACTGGTACACGGGGTACTGATCTTTACACAATTTCACTTCAAGACACAACTTCATCAACTCCAATTTGCTTCATGGCAAAAGCTTCAACGACTCAGGCATGGTTATGGCATCAACGTCTTTCTCATCTCAACTTTGATACCATTAACTTGCTTTCCAAGAAAGATATTGTGAGAGGCCTTCCAAGCTTGAAATTCATCAAAGATCATCTTTGTTCTTCTTGTGAACTTTGTAAAGCTAAACGAAGTAGCTTCAAAACAAAGACCACGCCAAGCTCTAAAGGACGGTTAGATCTTCTTCACATGGATCTGTGTGGTCCCATGCGTGTTCAGAGTATCAATGGAAAGAAATATATTCTGGTAATTTTCGATGATTACTCAAGGTACACATGGACTCACTTCTTGAGGTCCAAGGATGAAACACTTGAAGTTCTCATCAGCTTCCTTAAATTGATACAACGTGGTCTTCAAGCTCAAGTTAAAGTGGTTCGTACTGACAGAGGTACAAAATTTTTGAATTAAAATCTGAGAAAGTATTTTGAAGCCGAAGGGATTGAACATGAAACATCTATTGCTCGAACACCCGAACAAAACGGCGTTGTTGAAAGACGAAACCGTACTTTGGTTGAAACTGCTCGAACATTATTATCCGCTTCAAAACTTCCACTATATTTTTGGGCCGAAGCCGTGTCAACCGCATGCTACACACAAAACCGATCCTTAATTATCCCAAGACACGAAAAGACACCATATCACATAATTCATGATCGAAAATCTTCACTCAAACACCTTCATGTTTTTTGATGTACTTGTTACATCATTCGAGATGGTGAAAACTTGGATAAGATGAAAGAAAAAGGTGATGCATGTATTCTTGTGGGATATGCAACTCAGACTAAGGGATATAGAGTGTACAACAAGAGAACAAAATTGATAGTCGAGACTATTCACATCCGATTTGATGAATTAGAAGAAATGGCACTTGAACAAAACAGTTTAAGTCCCGATCCACAACGACAAACGACTTCCGTTCACAACCGCACGGAACTCGAAGCTCAAGACCACAGCAATGAACCGTCAAGTTCAACGCTGGTTCCAGAAAATGTTCCTAGAGCTGATATGACAGTCACCACGACAATTAAAGAGTTGGAAAAGTTATATGGACTAATGTATGATGAATATTTCATGGGGGAGAAACAAGTTGTATCGAAGTCTTCCGCTGACACTCATGATAAGACTGATGATACCGATCATCGTCAACAACCGGATACAACTTCATCTACTTCAACACGGGTTGCTGCAGATTTACCTCCTCAAAATATCACTTCAACAATCGATCCTACAACATCCACAACTACTGTCATTGCTCCAGAGAACACAAATCAAGCAGACAATGCATTATCTGACGAAGACTAATTTATCAACCCATTCGGTACACCGGTACACGAAACTGGAGAGTCTTCTACACGCCATGTTGATCAGTCAAATATGCATACGTTCTACCAACGACATCCTTCAACACATCATTGGACCAGAGATCATCCTTTGGTTCACGTAATTGGAAACCCTTCACAGCCCGTTCGTACAAGACGACGGCTTGAAACCGATGGCGATGTTTGTATGTTCGCACTCGTCGTGAGTACTACTGAACCGAAAAACATCAAAGAAGCCATGGCTGATCATGCTTGGATTGAATCGATGACGGATGAACTTCAACAGTTTGAAAGACTTAAAGTCTGGGAACTTGTTGACAGACCATACGATGTAACACCATTAAATCTTCGATGGATCTGGAAAAACAAGATGGATGAAGAGAACACGATCATCAAGAATAAATCTAGGCTAGTGGCTAAAGGGTATGGACAGAAAGAGGGTATTGATTTTGAAGAATCATTTGCACCAGTAGCTCGAATGCAAGCGGTCAGGATTTTCCTTGCTTATGCTGCACATAAGGGATTCATCGTTTATCAAATGGACGTAAAGACGGCGTTTCTTAACGGTCCTTTGAAAGAAGAAGTTTATGTCACGCAGCCGGAAGGATTCGTCAATCCTCATTATCCTGACAAGGTGTATCGTCTCCACAAAGCACTATATGGACTCAAGCAAGCTCCAAGGGCGTGGTACGACGAGCTCTCGAAATTTCTGGTCTCCAAAGGTTTCTCAAAAGGTTCCATTGATTTAACTTTGTTCACTTATAAATATGGGGATGACATTTTGCTTGTGCAAATTTATGTTGATGACATTATTTTCGGGTCTACAAATCCAAAACTTTCAAAATGGTTTGAAAAAGTAATGCACAGCAGATTTGAAATGTCTATGATGGGCGAACTAAAATTCTTTCTAGGAATTCAAGTTCACCAATCCCCAAGTGGTATCTTTATTAACCAAGCTAAGTATTGTCAAGAGATAATCACAAAGCATGGTATGACATCATGTGACCCCGTTGGGACACCATTATCAACCACATCCCTAGATGCTGATTTGGAGGGATTACCCATAGATCAAACGAGATATCGTTCCATGATCGGGTCCCTCATGTACTTGACAGCAAGCAGACCTGATATTCATCATGCTACATGTTATTGTGCACGATATCAAGCACGACCCACTGAAAAGCACCTCAAGGAGGTTAAACGGATCTTTCGGTACCTTAAGAATACCATTCACATGGGACTCTGGTATCCGAGGGAAACCGGTTTCTTTCTAACGGCCTATTCAGATTCTGATCATGCAGGGTGTCTTGATACACGTAAAAGTACTTCCGGTGGTGCACAATTTCTAGGTCAAGACAAGCTTGTGGGATGGTCTTCCAAGAAGCAGGATTGTATGTCACTTTCATCAGCCAAAGCGGAGTATGTGTCTCTATCTGCGTGTTGTGCTCAAGTTATTTGGATGAGAACACAACTCACGGATTATGGCTTCCATTTTGATAAAGTACCTATGTACTGTGACTCAAAGTCGGCCATAGCCATCTCCTGCAATCTGGTTCAGCATTCCCGCACGAAGCACATCGATGTCAGATATCACTTCATTAAGGAACAAGTTGAAAGAGGTATTGTTGAATTATACTTTGTTGGAACTGATTACCAATTAGCTGACTTGTTTACAAAAGCTCTTTCGAAAGAGAGGTTTGCGTATCTAGTTAGGCAAATTTGTATGAGATGTTTGACTCCAGCAGAACTGGAGGTTCTGGCAAAGAAGCCTGCTTGATTCATCTATCAAACATCTACCTGTAAATATTAATCAAAAAGCAAAATACAAAACTATAAAACATATAAAAACAAAACACAAAATTAAAAAATCTTTCAAAATCCAAAATATTCGTCTCGACATGTCTTTCAGTATCGATAATATGGACGCACCTAGAAATGTCGCTCAATAACGACACGGGTGTGTACATAAAGCTTGAATGAAAGTTGTAAATATTTTTCAAAACATGTCATTTCTTCTTTTAATAAAGGAAATTGTCTATTTTGGACAATATTTCCAAACAACGGGTAGAGCAATCTATCACGGGTTGAGCTTGTCACAAAACATTCCACGTTTTGAGCTCAACACAATGGCTTGTAATCACTTTCAGATTGCAACCCGGATCTAAATTCACGGGGGAGTGTACGCTTTTGTACTCTTACCCTTAGCAAAAGAAGTTAAATCTTCTTACACTTGAGTGGATTCATCAAGACATTCAAAGTCTATGAACTCAAATTTATGCTTTAGAAAAACCTTTTCGTCAAAAAGAATTGATTTTTCAAAAAGCGTTGAACACAATGTTTTCAAGAATTTCTCAATGATATTCAAAATCTTTCAAAAATTGTGTGTTCAACAACTCCTATCCTCAAAAGTTTAATGTGGATCAAATCCTCGTAATGACAATTCCATTGGATCAATTTTTGAGGGGGAGCAATTCAACTTCATGCAATAGATTAACACATCTTTCTCCTGAAGATTTTCAAGACTATTTTTCAAAATATATTTTAATCAAATTTGGTATCTCTAATATCAAAAGATTTTATATATTAGAGATAGGGGGAGAAAATGTGATTAAAATGTGATCTATAAGACTCAAGCACTTTAACTCTTACCCACATGTGCGAAAGACTTTCGATTATCGATGCACATGTGAAGGGGGAGCTTTTCTGAAATGACAAAACTAGCAAGGTGTTAAATGTTTTTCAAACACTTTGTTAGAATTTAAAGTGGTTTTCATGGTTACGATCAAATACCCACAACATCTTTAATTCACGACGTTATTGGTGTCAAAAGGGTGGTTAGGTTTAAGTCCTATGATCCAACCAGAACCGGAGGGATCTTCCCAGGGACAATCCAATAGATTATTAGAAGTCCTTAGGAAAGATGGAGTAGAATGTGAACGTAGCTGAATGCCGACTAAGTACTGATGATAGCACTGGAACAATCACAACAAGGTGCTATTAATGATGTCTTGGTAAGCATTGAAGGGGTTGAAGAATGAAAAAGAAATGTAAGGATAAAGGGTCTAAAGAAAGAAGCCCTCCATACAACTTAGGCAGAAACCGGGTCAACCCATCATGAAGACAAACTCATCATGGACCCAGTGATGTGAAGCACAACCCTTTCCTAGCTACTCAGGCTTCTCTCAAAATATGTTTGTTTTATTGTCACAGAGATCAACACGACTTCTATTGACTTTCTCACTCCGAGATAGTTGATATTGAATAGGTGGCATCTGCTCCAGCCTCCGACCACTAAAAGTGCACAAATCGAGTCTAGAGCCAAGAGATCAATCAAATCTCGTTAGGACACACGGATGAAGATCAAGAGAGTCCTACGCTATATCCTTGCGATATTGCTAGAACACTCAGAGTGATACTACTTAGTATTCACAAAGATGAGTGGAAATCCTTCCAGTGTTAACATCAAACAGCACTGCGGTAGGTAATATGTAAGATTCTTTATGAATTGAACATATGTAAAACTGAAAAGCAACAGTGGTTTGATTCTGAATTGATTCAAACTCGTTTCAGGTTTCTACGCAATATATTTATGGTCTTGCCAGAACATTCAGAGTGATATTCATTAATACACAGTGACGAATGGAAATCCTTCTAGCGTCAACATCAAACAACGCTACGGTAGGTGACTTGTGAGATTCTTATGAATCAAACTTGTGTCAACTAGAAAGCAACAATGGTAAGATTCTTAATGAATCAAACTTGTTCCAGGAATTTGAATTGACGACTTTAATCAAGCGGATATTTATCCAATTGATTCACTCTTTATGTTCGCAGTCTTTCTTTGAGACGGTCGAGTAAAGAGAACGGCTAGTACAGCCGCGAAACCCTGTCAAAGAGACTCTTAATTGAATCTACCTAATCACAGGTACGGTATTTAATATCGTATAACGGTCTTCACCGACCAGAGGTAAAACGCTACCGATTTAGGACGAATGTCAAAGCCATTCAGTCCGTGTCTATGTTTTTTCTCGAGAAGGTGGCATCACGGTGTACTCAGCAACGTCAAAGATTCACAACCACATATTCATGCCCAAAGACTTATCCAACAATTGATAGTGTGAGCATTTGGATAAAGACACAAGATCGCAAGATGGCAATGACAAGTCAAGGATGATTTGAAGATCTCAAGACTAAAAGACAAATTCGAAAGACAACGACAAAGGCTCAAAGATCATAGCATGAAGGAACAAAACTATTGTTACACGTTCAAGGCTCATTTATGACGAGATTCGTAATCTCCATTGATCTTCAAATATCAAAAGGGTATGACCTCACATTGGGGGAGATTGTTAGCCTCAAAATATTGAGTCAAACAAGAATGCTCGGTCATAGGTTATTATTGTAACATTAGTTAGAACATTGTAATAGATAGTTAATTAGTCTTGGTTTACGGGCTTGGATTTAAACTAATTAAAGTCCAAAAAGACAAGCCCGGCCTAATATATAGTCCATTAAAGCCCGCATGTGGGTGGACTATATATACTACCCTCCTAGCATGTTAGGAGGGTGGATGGTCATTTGTAACAAATCTTTTCTTAATCTAATATTCACCAAGTTAATAATCTCTCTCTCTACTTTCTCTCACTACTTTCTATCTCTAGGAATTCATCTCTTCTTCATCTATTTTCTTTCTTTCTTCATTGCTTAATCAATCACAAATATATGGGACAACAACCTCTGTTAGTAAGCATATCAACGTTTGTGATTTCTGAGAGATTTCTTTTGTTTAGCCTTGTCATACAAAATTTTTCATATAACATCTTTCTCTTGAAGAGTTTTTCTACTTCAAGCTTTCCAATTGCTTCATACAAGCTCATCTTTAGATTTCTTAGTTTCTCTTCTTCATTTAGCCTGTACACCCTGTCAATATCTTCTTGAGTGGCCACCCCAACTTTGATTAGCCTTTCATTCATTGTAAAATCACCTTTGTTTATGGGTTGGAGAGGGGGTGAACCATCATCAGTTGTGTCACCGCTGGTGGTAAGACCTTCAACATGACTGTCCTTAGTTGAAGACTCTCCCTTAGTCTTAGTTGGACTCTTCTCAGCAAATGGTGACTCATAAACAAACTGTTGCTTCTGAGCCTTCTTTTGAGCATTTTTATGAAATAGCTATTGAATGGTGTTTTTCTCCCCCTCAGCAGAAGATTTCCCATCAACTTCTGATGACCCACTAGCAGGTAAGAAGGCACAAATATAATCAAGGGTGGAGGATACCTTGGCCAGCATTGCTGGTACATGTTCAAGAGCATTTAGTTTCTGTTAAACCTATTCAGATGTGAGATCTCGTATTTTTCCGGTAATTATTTTACTCTTATATATTATTTTAATCATTGATAATATTTATTTAGAATATTAAAATTATTATTATTTTATGCTCCCGTATTTATTTAAATCAAAAATTTTGATTTAAAAGCATCGCTTATATTTTTACAAAATCTTACTCGAATCAACGGAACGAGGACCGAGGGCTAAATACTTCGACCTTAAGATGTTAACCTTTACTTGGTATTAAGTCTAGACCGATAACGGGCACAGTGTTAACTCCTTGTATTTCACGTTTTATTGTCGATTGTTCCAATGTTCGATGTTTTCGATGTTTTCTTTTAATGGCGTGTTAAGTCGAGTGGGGAGACTATATTATCATATTTTGAGTGCGTTTTAACTTTTGAGAAGTATTTTTACGAAACCCGAGTCCCGTGAATATTTGTAAAATTTGACTAATAGTCATTTCCTGCTTTTTAACTAAATATTTACTTTTAGTCAAAAGAAATGCAAAATTGGTAAGTTTAGCCCCTACCTACCACTATATAAACAAATTCCTACCTAAAAACACATAGTAAACAATGTAAAAAAATACAATCACCCTCCCCATCTCTTTCTCCTTGTCGTGAGTTTACACACCAAAACCACCATAGATCATCAAATTTTACCTTGTTTTAACTAAATCTAAATCAAGGCCCACTCTTGTAATTGAAAGGTGATTCCATTGATACAAAAATCTCACACATGCATCAAGTTTCAAGTTTCTTATGATTTATGGTTGGTAAAAGGTTTTGATGATCATGCATGTGATGATCTTGATAAGATCATCATGTTTTGATGATAAAAATTTTAAGTTTTTGATTTTGATTTTTGATTATGTAACATGCAAGCGTTAAGATTGATAAATGGATAATTATAAGACGTTAGTTATGGTAGAAAAAGGTTAAATTGTGTTGAAAAAGTGATTTAGGATAAGTTTTAGAGTAGTAATTTAGGGCAGTAGGTTTGAGGCTTTTTTTGGGTATCTTAAGCTTGCATTATTGTTGTACAAATGAGATAGTGTTGTAGAGATTTTTATTACCTTTGATTTGATATAAATTAGAGCTTCTAACTCAAAACAAGGAGGAAGTTATGATAGTTTAATTATTCGTATACCGGGAGACGAATATCGGCACAATCTGAATTTGTTGTCGATATTTGGATCGAATCTCGGGGACTATAAAATGAGTTCTAAAAAAATATTCAAGGGGTGTTCTTGGGCTCTAAACCTAGCGTTGTGAGTCTATTTTCAAACTCAAGTGTCGGTTTTGTAAATGGAATTGGTTAGAAAGGTCAAAATAGTTTTGCGAGTCAAAGATGTGTCAAGCAGGAGGTCTTAGAAGTAAAAGCATTTGACGAACTTTTTAGAGGAATTTCTATAGATAGTAAGTGAGTTCCTCAAGTCGTTTCATAAACTTTTGACGTGTCTAAGTAAGGGAAATGAGCTTGTAGATATTGTATATACCGGTTGAATGCTTTTGAGAGCATTGTCTAGTAAAAGTAAACTTTTAGAGGTGTCTAGAAGTATCACTTGCATGGATTTTTTCTTGCGTGTCATAACATGGTTTATGTACTAATTTAAATTCGAGTGTTTTCTAAACATTATTTTCGTATCTTCTAAACTTTCGCGTCCCGTTATCGTAGGTCTTGGATGACTTAAAGTTGCTTGATTTCCCGTAGTTACTACTCAGCCCTCAAGTTCCGTATTGATTCACCTTATAGCTAAGGTGAGTTCATAGCCCCCTTTACTACTTATTCATTGTTTCAAAACGCGGGGTGAGATTATCATGTTGTAACACAATCTTTTAAATTGTATGCTATCCAGAAATGTATGCTGCCAGATGAATTCATTGATATTATTGCTTTTAGTATATAGCCTTAAGTTTCCTCTCTTGATCATGAACCGTTAATTGTCCCGTATACTTTGTGCTAAGCGCGAATGTTGTGGGTGGATCCATCGGGATTGACAATCCCCGTCTTGTATTACTTTGACGCATTTTATTTGTTTATACATGAGTATTGAGGCTAAATACTTACTAGAGGAACTTACAATGATTGTTAAGCTTCGGTTTCATGATCTAAATAGCAATATATACCATGACTATGGATAATGTACATAGTCATCCCCCCTCATTACTTGTTTTACAAACTTTATTGTGTTCCATTACTTAGTTTACAAAACCTATGAATATCACTCAACTTTTGTTGACGGGTTTACATGTTTTAATCTACGGTAATAATGCTTAATATGCTTGGATGAGGTCCCGCTGTATGTTGGCAGCTTGGAAATTTTATGTTGTGTTTATTCTTTTGATATAACTAAAGTCGTTAAAATCTTCCGCTTATCTTTTGGTATATATAAAACTTTAAAACCATGATGTAATGGTACTTTATGATATTTTAAAACTTATAGGACCTATGATTTAAAACTCTGATATATCGTGATGTAATATATTTGTCTTTTATTACGTCATTTTCGAGTCATTAATAATTGTTGTCACTTGTACCATGACGTGTTACCCCCTTGTTGCCTAGTTGTTCCATGCCTGATTTTGGGGGTCTCACAGATTGGTATCAGAGCGATGGTTATAGGGAACTGAGTCATTTTCAAAACTTGGTCTATAACTAAATTTCAAAATATTTCATGCTTTACTAGTGTCAAACACAAAATCTGCCAATGTCAATATCTACGCGGGTAACTTTTTAATCCTTATTGTTTACTTTAATTATTCCTATAATATTTTATACCTTGATTTCATTTTGAAATATTATATTGGTTTCATTACGATACTTATTACCTCCTTCCAAACCCTTCATGCTTATTATTACATATATATTTTCCACTCCTTAGTGTTGCATTCCATGTTGACAATCAGTTATGCATATCTAAAATCTCTTTTTATTTATTTTCTCTATTTTTCATGAATCTTGAAATAGCATACTTATACAAGTTCTCACTGAATTTTGTATTGTATTGTTGACAGAAACATGCCGCCTACCAGAATTCGCAGGGCTGATGGACCCAGGAGATCCCGCTGGGCTACTATGGAGAGAATGATTGCAAACAGGGTAAAGAAAGCCGTTGTGGAATACGAAACGAGCCGAGAGACTCAAGTTAAAGGAGAAAATTCATGAAGTGCAAAAGGATGTTCACACAAGACCTTCATGTCTGGAAAACCCCACTCCTTTAAAGGAACTGAAGACGTTGTTGGGTTAACTCGTTGGTTTGAAAAGACGGAGCAAGTGTTTGGGACTTGCAAATGTACTGAAGAGGATAAGGTGATATATGATGCTAGTACTTTTGAAGGTATTGCACTTACATGGTGGAATGGGAAAATTCGAACCTTAGGTCTTGATAATGCAAACAAAATCCCTTGGAGCGAGTTCAAAGGAATGAGGACTACTGAATACTTCCCTGAGACTGAGATAGCTCGTATGGAGCAAGATCTATGGAATCTGCAAATGAAAAATGATGATATTGAAGCCTACAATAATAGGTTTCATGAGTTGGTCCTAATGTGTCCCGAAATGGTTCCAGATGAGAAGAAGAAAATAAAAAGGTATGTCAAGGGCTTTCCTGAAAGAATTAAAGGGCACATTAATTCATCACAACCTTCCTCCCTACATGAAGCGGTAAACATGGCTCGTGAATTGTCGAGCAGTCTATGGAAGGTAAAGCTGCTAAGTCAAATGATGATAACAAGCGGAAATGGGAGGATACTAAAGGAAACAATCAAGGGAATAATCAGGTCAATAACCGTAACAACAACCGCGGAAAAAATTAGAACTCCAACACGAACAAAAACCGACAAGCCAACAAGAGACAAGAGACAACAACCATGTATGCAGTTGCTCCTGATGTTCCCGCTGCTCCTGTTACTCCTGCTGCTCCTGTTGCTCATGTTGCTCCTGTTGGCAGAAGAGGTTATACTGGAAATCTGCCTAAGTGTGATCGATGCAATTGGCATCATCCTGTCGGTGTGTGTCCTTCTAAGTGTGCAACTTGTAAGAGGATTGGCCATATGGAAGGGAACTGTAATGTGGTGTGCTTTAGCTGTGGTGAAAAAGGTCATTACCCGAATAAGTGTCCAAAGGTGGTCGCGGGTGTATCATGTGGGCAATAACGTTCAGCAAGGTGTATCATGTGGGCAATAACGTTCAACAGAATCCTCAGGTGGTCGCGGGTACGCATCTTCTAAACAATCACTATGTTAGCGCTTTATTCAATTCTGGTGCTGAGAAAAGTTTCGTTTCTTCTGCCGTTACTCCTTTCATTGATATTACTCATTCTGCCTTAGACACTAGCTATGAAGTAGAATTAGTAGACGGTAAGATTGTTAGTACCAATACAGTCTTGCGTGGTTGTACCCTCGACATGCTTAGTCATTTGTTTTTAATCGACCTTTTACTGACGCATCTCGGAAGTTTTGATGTTATAGTTTGTATGGATTGGTTAGCATCTCATCGTGCTGTCATTGTTTGTTTTGAACGAATCGTGCGTATTCCTCTTTCTTCCGATAGAACCTTAGAACTTCGTAGTGAGAAACCGGATTGTGAGACCCCCAGAATATGAAATGGAACAACTAGGCAACGAGGGGGTCACACGTCAAGGTACAAATAACAATGAGTTATAAATGACACGAAAATGACCTAATGAAAGACATATATATTACATCACGTTATATCAGAGTTTAAAAGCATCGGTTTCACAAGTTTTAGAACATAACAAAATACCATTACATCATGGTTTAAAGTTTTAAGATAACAAAAGATAAGCGAAAGACTTTAACAATGTCATTTATAACAAAAGCATAAACATAACACAACACAGATCTTTCAAAGCTGCCAACATCCTGCGGAACCTCATCCAAGCATATTAAGCATTATTACCTGAGATTAAAACATGTAAAACCCGTCAACAAAAAGTTGAGTGATATTCATAGGTTTTGTAAACAAAGTAAGGGAACACAATAGATTTTGTAAAACAAGTAATGGGGGGGATGACTATGTACATTGTCCATAGTCATGATGTATATTATTGCTATTTAGTTCATGAACTGAAGCTTAACTCATGTAAGTTCCCCTAGTGAGTATTCAACCTAATTACTCAAGTATAAACAAATGTAAGTGCGTCAAGGTACTCGGGACGGGGATAGTCAATCCGATTGGATCCACCCACAACATTCGCGCTTAGCGCAAAGCATACGGGACAATTAACGGTTCATGATCAGGAGAGGAAACTTAAGGCTAGAGACTAAAAAAATTAATATAAATGAATCCATCTGGCAGCATACAGTTCTGAATAGCATACAGTTTAAAAGATCGTGTTCCAACATGATAATCTCACCCCGCGTTTTGAAACAATAAACAAGTAGCAAAGGGGCTATGAACTCACCTTAGCTATAAGGTGAAATCAACACGGAACTGGAGGGCTTAGTAGTAACAACGGAAAATCAAGCAACTTAAGTCATCCGAGACCTACGATAACGGGACGGGAAAGTTTAGAAGATATGAAAATAATGTTTAGAAAACACTCGAATTTAAATGAGTATAATAACTTGATTTTATATTCTTGAAATCGTCTCGACTCGATTCGAATTGATCACGGTTAAAAGTGTGACTCAGTCGTTCTTGGTGTGAAAAGCAAATGTCGTTGAGCTATTTAAAATAAAAAAGAAAACTTTAAAAGCATAAAATAAAGACGAGTTAAAAAGAAATAAAACAAATTTAGAATAAAAATAAAAACTTAAAAAATTAAAACTTTATAAAAAAGTAAACTTGAAAATCAAACTAGGACAAAACAATTTAAAATGAGATTTAAGAAAAATGGCGGGAAAAATAAAGTTTTGAAAATAAAATAATTCGAGAAACAAAACAAATTATAAGTCGGAATATGGGAGAACTAGACCTAATTCGTAATTTTATTACACAAGTCGGAATGTAAACAAAACAAGTAATCCGGAATGTGTGATTTACACACAATCCAGAATCCAATCTATTACTTAATCCGAAATCAAATAAGAAAGTATCTAATCCGGAATCGAGTTATTGACTCAATCCGGAATATAGATTTTGGATGCAATCCGGAACGTAACAAACTACACAAAATCCGGAATAAAAAATGGGAGGTAATCCGGAATTCACACACACTACACAATCCGGAATAATAGTGCAAGGAGTAATCCAGAATAACTAAATTCCAAACTAATTCGGAATGTATAATCAGTACTCAATCCGGAATATGAGATCCTCAACCCTATTCGGAATACCTAAGTTGCAAAGTAACCCAGAATATAGAAAAGACACGTAATTCGCAATGGGGATTCCGGATATAATCCGGAATATGCAATATTTCAACCTAATTCGGGAAAAGTAACAAACATATAATTTTGGGAAAAAGAAAATTTGCACTAATTCGGAATAATCTGTATGCTAACAAGTCGGAACAAAAACTAAGTAAATAGTTCAGGATAGGGATGGCAAAAGCGCCCGAAACCGATGGTGAAAACCGAAACCCGAACCGGTTAAGTCGGGCTCGGAGTCGGGTTGGCGGGTTTGGATACAGGTTCGTGTTTGAATATTCTTTTTTCCGCGGGTACGGGTTCTACTAATACCCGCCCCGTTTACCCGTATCCGAATCCGTACCCGATTACCTGAATCCGTACCCGCTTTTGTTGTTATTTTATATAAGTTCTAAATTTGTGTGAAATAGTATACGAAGATTGTTGAACGAATTGAATGCTAATATTAGTTACATTTTGTGTGCATTAACATGTTTGTGATCAAGTATATTTGGATCTTGTAATTTTAAATATAAACCATGATTAATTCGATATATTAAATCGCGTGAATAATATTAAAAAGTATTTTTTTATCTTCTAAACACTTAAAATATATTAGGGTATTTTGGTTGTTTTCGAGTGTTTTTTCTTAACATTATACGCACAATAATGCCCGATGAAAATTTAATTATGGATACGCGATACCCGCGGTAAAATCCGAAAACCCGATGGATAATACTAACCGGGTATTCGTCGGGTGATGGAGCGGATATGGGTACGGATATTATAAACGGGTACGGGTGCGGGTTCACTAAAACCCGACCCAAACCCGACCCGTTGCCGTCCCTAGTTCGGGAAAAGGGTTTTAAAACCCGGATTAAGAAAATAAGCTAAAATCTAATAAGCACTTAACTAAAACTTTAACCAAATTGATTTAAAGAAAGAGATAATAAGCCACAAATTAAAAACTATGAAAACACCAAATAAGCTAAAAATTAAAAATCAACTTTTAAAAGACTTAAACTATTAAAACCACTTAAATGAAAATAAGCTAACACTAATTAATCAATAAGCACAATAAGCTAAAACATCAAACACACCAAATCAATAAGAACAATCAAATAAGTAAATCAATCAAACAATCAACATGATTAAACAAGCTACATGATTAACCAAATCAACCACAAGATTAAGATTAAGAAAGGAAGAATGAGAAATACTTAATAAGCTTGAATTAAAGATGAAGATTAAGATTCAATTACAAGATTTAAAATGAAAGATTAAGCAAACTTGAAAGAGAAAATCTAGAGAGAGAAAGTATTAAACACCTACTCCTAATTACCTTACTTAAAAACTAAAAATTAACTAACTAAAAAAATGAACTATTAGGAGACTATATATAGGGGAAGGGAAGTTGGTGTTGATGCTTCCTTCTTTCTCTTGTCTTCTCGTCTTTTTAAATAACTCCTCTTTCTCGACTTTGTCTCGGGATTTGTCGAATGATAACATGAACTCGTCTTCTAATTTTCTTCTTTTAGTAGACTTGGTTCTTCGACTTTGTTAAACTTTCGTCTTTAGACTTTTTCTTTGATAAATCTTCAGAATAGGCCTTTGAATTCCGTTCTTTTTGCACTTTTGATCTTTTGACTTTGTCTTTTGTCTTTTTCTTCGATAAAAGTCAGTGAAAGACTGTGTTTTATTCCTTTTTCATATTTTTGTCCTAAAACACAATAAAAACACAAACCACGCATAATTCTGACTTTTACGACATTAAATACACGTTTGGGTCTTGTTTTTACTTGTGTTAAGTGGTGAAAGGATAAGTGTTTTCACACTTATTAAATCTCCTACACTTGACCATTACAATGCCCTCATGCAATGCATAATTTCAAAGCATAGTTTAACATTTTCCATCATAACTAACCCACCTTGGCCTTTATTAAATATTAGACACTAAGGAAACTAAAAAGATAGAAAATTACAAAATGCTTGAAGGAAGAAAACGCGTAAACAAATCTAAGACTTACATTAGGGCTTTTGGTGTCATGAATGTTTATCACCATTAAGTTTCACGTTCCCCATACCAAACTTAAAAACGAGATCATTGTTATTATAAGTTAGTAAAGCTAACACTCACTCATGTGGCTCAAATATTCACTTAGACTCCCTTATTCCTAGGTGTATCTCTTATATTTTGTTGTTGTCTTGAATGATCATGGGGATGCATTGTTGACTTATTTTGGTAATTTATTTAGGCCGAAAATAAAGTAGGACGATTCAATCAATAGTTAGCTAAAGGACAAAATCTTTTAAAACTGCTTCCTGAAACCTCATAAAGTTCATGTCTTGGCATAACTCATTTTACGATTTGAGACCTTTCTCAGACCGATATTTGGCATTGACTTCATACTTCTTATCTTGAGAGACGTTCTTGAAATAATGGTCTTCTCTTCATAATAGGAATTTCTTCACTTGAAGCTTTTGAGAGATTCTTCAAACTTGGACCACGACTTCTTAATTTTTCTCCAATCTTTATTTGGGATTTTGATATACAACAATCCGCCTCCTTTTAGGACTTGGATCTATTTATCCTCATACCATGTTAGGGTCTTTTCGGATAGACTTCTCCATGATCTTTAGGGTAGTATTTGCTTTTTGTCGTGTGTCTCGATCCTTCATATTGATTTTTGATAAATGATTCTTCACATCACTTTGGATCTTTAGCAACAAAATGTAGCCCTCATGCCTTGTTAGATCCTTTTCGGACTCGTCAATCTTCGCATCCCGCTTCAATAAGTTATGCCTTGGCTATGAACTCTAACTAATACCGAGCAACTTTTAAACGATCTTGTGCTAGAAGCTAAGTAACTTTTCAAATCGTACGACCTTACTTATTGCAATTATTTATTAACAAGCGATGGGAGAAAAAGCTCATAATTAACTCACATAAATTCATGAAAGAATACCAAACTTATAATTGACTCTATCATCTCTCGTTCTCCATAATTTAAAATCTCAAGGAATGAGACTCGTGGATGCTTAGCCTAATAAATCAAAGTTTTGAGTTTTCAAGTCATCTATGGGATCTTGCATCTCCCGGGGGAACCGTATGTCCGAACAGGCCTGGAAAAAGAGGTAAGGTCTCGCTTTCCTTTTCCACTCAAGTGTACGGCATCCGCCGTGCTTAGGCCCCTTCTTCCTTTGCCCCATACTTTGAGATGATCCTCCCCGCCGATCAAGCGGCGACGCTGCTCTTAGCTTTAAAAGCCGCTATCGTTCGGTTCGGATAAGTCAAGTCCCTTCGGTCAGTTCGCTCAGGTGATCCTCTCTTATCTTCCCTGCGTGCGGATGTAGCTAAGTGTCTGACTCTATTGGTCATAGTTTCCTGCTGTTGCGGCCGGTGCTCGTTTGCGCGCGGTTCCAAGTACATCAACACCTCATAGCTACTTATGTACTTACAGCCTCTACGATAAGCAAGTGAATGCGCTTCTTTAGCACAGGCCACGGAGTGAAGTTGGAAGGTTCAATGAACTACGCGAAGGGAAAATTGCCTCGCCCCGATTCCCTCGAAAACTTGGTCTGCCAAGTCTATTGAAATAACTGACGAAAGTCCTGTTCAGAGATTGCGTTTTTTAGGCCCAGCCTTCTCCACCTTCTGCCCTGGGTAGAAGCCGAGCCTCCCCAGAATGTGACTTCTACGGAGGTAATAAGGGTCTTATATATTACTGTTATTCGTCCAGATATTGCTTATGCAGTTCATGTAGTGAGTCCACTCGCCGCCAATGCGGAAGGATGACGCCGAAAAGAATGGAGGGCTCTTTCGCTCTGCTGGATGCGTCGGATCCCGTAGAACAAGCAAGCTCTTTACCCTCAAATTCAAACATGTGGGCGCAAAAGGCTATCCTGCTCTATTGTTACGTAGCAATAGAAGCCTGCTTATGTTGCTTTGGCGGCGTTTCGCCTTCTCTTCGCTCTCTTAGACTTTTTCAAGTTTAGAATTTTCATTTTAAAGTTCCCTTGATAAATGACTTTCTAGGATCAATTATAGTAACTTGCGAAAATTTCTTGTTCTTAAACCCGTATGAGTTAAGACTTTCTCATTTTAAAGTTCCCTATATAAAAGTCTAGCAAAACTTGATTTAAACACGTTAAGGATACTGGCTAGAGTAAACTCAAATAAGTAAACTCGGGTTGAGTCAAAATATTCATTACGGGCCTAATATATCAAAGACATCTAAACTTGTTAAAACCATTTTATTTATTCATTCTTATCTTTTGACTTTATTCTTGAAATGAAATATATACATACGATGCTATGACAAAAAGGAAAGAAAATAAATAAAAAAATACTACTAGGCCAAAATAGATCAAAAAATTTGAAAACGTTGAAAAATTAAATTTTTCGGATAAATGTGGGATCACGGGTCGTCAAATAGCATCAAAAGTGGATCTTTGAAAGCTTTAATCCCTGCACATAATGACAAACAAGACAACAAACACCTACGTGGCTCCCCCTACACTTATTATGAAAACGGGTAAAAAGTATAGATCATCGGGTTGCCTCGCGAGAAGCGCTTGTTTTTGTTAACCGAGTCACGAGCCTGACTCGACCTAGAACTAATTCAAGGGAAATGTGGAGAGGGATGGAATCATCTCGTGAGATATGTCCTCTCCGAAGTACAACTTAACACGTTAGCCATTCACCTTAAAGTTGGGCCCATTGGGTTAAGATAGCTCAATGGTGCCATAAGGGAAGATTTTGGCGACGGTGAATGGAACGGACCAACGGCTATTAAGCTTTCCTAAAAAGATTTTCAACTAAGAGTTAAAGAGTAAAACTTGATCATCTATGTGAAACTCTCGGTTCTTAATCTTGAAATCATGAATGAGCTTAGTCTTTTCCTTGTAGATCAAAGAGTTTTCATAAGCCTCATTCCTTAATTCATTGAGTTCATTAAGTTGGATTTTCCTAAGATCACCGGCTTGTTTATATAAAAATTAGCCCATTTCAAGGCCCAATAAGCCTTATGCTCCAACTCAATGGGGAGGTGGCACGCCTTTCCGTACACAAGGCGATAAGGTGTACAACCTATAGGTGTATTATAAGCGGTATGGAAAGTCCACAAAGCATCATCTAACTTATCGGCCCATGAGGCACGATGCTCTCCGACGGTACACTCTAATTTTTGCTTAAGTCCACGGTTAGAGATCTCGGCTTGACCATTAGTTTGTGGATGATACGCGGTGGAAAGATGGTGATTGACACCATACTTAGCCATGACTCGTGCAAATTGATCATTGCAAAAATGAGTCCCACGATCACTAATGATAGCATGAGGAACACCGAATCGAGCAAACAGTTGTTTCAAAAAGTTCACAACCACCCTCACATTGTTCGTAGGTAAAGCCTTTGCTTCAACCCATTTGGATACGTAGTCAACGTCTACGAGGATGTACTTGTTCCCTTTGGATGATGGAAATGGCGCCATAAAGTCGATGCCCCATACGTCAAAGATTTCACACTCTTGGATGAAATTTTGAGGCATCTCATCTTTATGTGTGATCCTGCCTTGTCTTTGGCAAGCATCACAATGCTTAACAATTTCATGAGCGTCATGATAAATGGTAGGCCAATAGCATCCGGAGTCAAAAACTTTCTTCGCGGTATAGTAGGACCAAAGTGACCACCGGTGGGTCCTTTGTGGCAAGCTTCAATGATTAGTAAAGCTGTCGGCCCATCAACACACCTACGAATGAAAAGATCCGCACATTGCTTAAAAAGATAAGGGTCATCCCAATAATAGTGTTTAATATCCTTAAAGAATTTTTCTTTTGTTGGGACGTTAACCCTTCCATAAGAACACCACCCGCTAAATAGTTTGCAATGTCCGCAAACCATGGGGTATCGTCAAGATTGGAGTTAATAGACGTTAAGGCCTCATGGGGAAAGTATTCATTAATCTCTTGATTAGGAAGTTCCCCTTGATAAGGATCCTCGAGTCTACGAAGATGATCTGTGGCTAGGTTTTCCGCTCCCTTTTTATCACGAATTTCGATTTTAAATTCTTGGAGGATCAAACCCAACGAAGGAGTCTCGGTTTAGCATCTTGCTTGGTCAAAAAGTATTTCAAGGCGGAATGGTCGGTGTAAACGATGGTGGTGGAAAGCACAAGATAGGGGCATAATTTCTCAAAAGCATACACTACGGCTAAAAGCTCTTTTTCGGTAGTGGTATAATGCAATTTAGCCCCCGTCATTGTCTTGCTAGCATAATGGATTGGTTGGAAGTGTTTGTTAACTCGTTGACCTAAAACCGCTCCTATCGCGAAATCACTATCATCGCACATGAGCTCGAAAGGTAACTCCCAATTTGGAGAGACTAAGACGGGTGCCTTTGTTAATTTACCTTTAAGAAGTTCGAAAGAGTCGAGACATTCTTGAGAAAAGTTGAAAGGAGCATCCTTTTCTAAGATATGAGTCATTGGTCGAGCTATCTTAGAGGAATCTTGGATGAAACGTCGATAAAATCTCACATGGCCTAAAAAACTCCTAACTCCTTTGATGGTGGTAGGTGGAGGCAACTTAGCAATGACGTCAACTTTAGCACAGTCGACTTCGATACCGGCTTTTGAAATTTTGTGACCGAGGGCAATGCCTTCTTTTACCTTGAAATGGCATTTTTCCGAATTAAGAACGAGACGAGTGTCTTCACACCATTTAAGCATACGTTCAAAATTGGCAAGGCAAGATGAGAAAGAATCACCATAGACCGAGAAATCGTCCATAAAGACTTCCATAGTTTCTTCAACCATGTCATGGAATATAGCCATCATACACCTTTGGAGAGTCCTAGGAGCATTGCATAAGCCTAAATGCATTCTTTTGTAAGCAAATGTTCCATAAGGACAAGTGAATGTGGTTTTCTCTTGGTCTTTTGGATCGATAGGAATTTGAAAATACCCGAAGAAACCGTCTAAGGAGCAATAGTAGTCATTACCCGCTAAACGCCCAAGCATTTGATCCATGAAAGGAAGAGGAAAATGATCCTTTACGAGTGGCATCATTGAGCTTGCGATAGTCTATGCAAACTCGCCAACCCGTGACAAGTCGAGTAGGAATCAACTTGTTGTTTTCATTGGGGACAACGGTTATTCCGCCTTTCTTGGGCACACAATGGACGGGACTAACCCATGGCGAATCCGAAATAGGGTAAATCATTCCGGCATCTAGAAGTTTGATAACTTCTTTCTTGATGACGTCATAAATTTTTGGATTAACCCTTCTTTGGCTTTGGAATGCGGGTTTAAAGTCATCTTCCATGAGAATTTTATGAGGGCAAAAGTTAGGATCGATTCCGCGGATGTCAGATATTTTCCAAGAATTGATTTCTTGTGATTTTTGAGCACTTCAATAAGTGAAGATTTTTCATCCTCTTTTAAATCCTTTGCAATGATGACGGGTAACTGCTTATTGTCTTCTAGGAAAATGTATTCTAAATGAGACGGTAAATCCTTAAGCACTAAATCCAGAGGATTGTCGATGGAAGGCTTAATCAAATTTGGATCATCGTTTGTAACTTCCGTAGGAGTAGGTGGAGAAATATGGTCCTTATTGAGAAGTTTCTCAATGGTAAGAATGTCTTCTGCCCAATCGGAGGGAGAATCGTCAAATTTTAAGTGCACATCCCCTAAACTTGCTTCAAATTCTTTTAAAAGAAAGTCACTTTCTCCAAATGGAGTCAATGATGGAGCAATAGAAGCTACGTTCTCAACATGAGGTAAAGGAGAAGTCCCGCACTTACAAGCCTCGTGAAAATGTTCTTTGCATGCTTCGTCGAGCACATCGATGAAACTCACGGATTCGGGCTCATCGGGCTGTTTGGATAGTTAACCCATGTTAAAGACGATTTTATCATCCCCGACCCTCATGACAAGTTCACCTGCGGCTACATCAATCAATGTACGCCCGGTTCTCAAGAAGGGTCGTCCAACAATTAAGGGAACACGGGGATCTATTTCATAGTCGACGACAACGAAATCGACAGAGAAAGTGAATTTGTCGACTCTAACGAACACATCCTCGGCTATCCCCACCGGATAAGCAACCGAACGGTTAGCTAATTCCAACGTCATACGAGTGGGGACTAGCTCGGGTAAAGATAATTGCTTCCATACGGACAATGGCATAAGATTGATACTCGCACCGAGATCCGCCAAAGCCATACAATTCTCTATACCCGGAAAGTTGCAAGGAATAAGGAATCGACCGGGATCTCCTAACTTAACCAGAAGTTTTCTCAAAAGAACGACGGAACAATTCTCATTCAAATGGGTATTGGCGATATCGAGCAATTTTTCCTTATCACTTAAAAGATCCTTAAACATTTTAGCATACTTAGGCATGTAAGCGATCGGAAAAGGTGATATTAAAATTCAATTGTTTGAACCTTTGGAGAAAGTTCGAAACTTGAATATCATCCTTATTCTTCAATTTCTCTTTCCTCAACCTTGAGGGAGAAGGTATATTGGGTTGAGATGAAGGCTTTGGAATGGATTGCTCACTCACATCCTTGGGTGGAGGAGGGGTAGAAGTGGAAGGTGGAGGAACCGGTTTTGGAACCGAAGGTGTGGTATAAACTTGAGGTAAAGTTGGAACATAAGGTGTAGACGAAGGCATTACGGGTGGTATCTCACAAGTAGAAAGTGAAGGACGGTAGGTAGAAGTAGAAGGAATCTCGGGTCCTTGGTTAGGTGGGGAATAAGAAGGTTCTTCGGTGGTCTTACCGCTTCTAGTAGTGATGGAATTAACGTTGGCCCTAGGATTGGTCACGGTATTAGAAGGGAGGGCACCTTGAGGACGAAGGGTTTGAAGCATTTGCATTAACTTCCTATCGGTCGATTCTTGCATCTCTTTCATGGTTCGCTCATGTTCAGTCAACTTTTGTAGAACCAAGTCCATTTGAGGATTATGTATGTTCATTTGATTATGCCCTTGATTATTAAAATCTTGGTTTTGAAATTGTGGTTGAAAACCATTGTTGTTATGAAAACCTTGGTGAAAGTTGTTATTTGGAAACCCTTGGTTTGGCCTATTAAAATTCGCTTGATTTTGACCATTAAAATTCCCTTGGTTTGAATTAAAATTCCTTTGATTATTATTCCTTTGTTGGCCTTGGTTCCTTGGTGGGTATTGGGCATTGGTCAATTGAGGAGGGGGTCTAGCATGAGATTGAAAACCGGGAGGAGCCAAATAATTAGTAGACCTATAAGAAAGATTATTAGCATCCACATTTGGTTTAGAATGCACCATCTTATTAGTGTTATAAGCATACACTTCTTGTTAAGATGGATCATGAACCTTATCACAATTTAGGTATGAATGTGATCCACCACAAATCTTACATGACTCACTCAAGGAATTAACTTGCACATTGTTCTTAACATGTAAAACAAAGTCTGTCATGATTGAAGTAAGTGCGTCAATTTTCTTGTCGGTCTCACTAGTACTAGCACTAGCCATAGTATCCCTAACACTCTTGGTTTGGACTTTGGATTTGTTCTCAATAATTGTCCAAGCCTCATTCATAGTTTTCACAAGAATATTACCCCCCGAGGCACTATTCAGTGAATCTTGGTCATTCAAAGTTAATCGATTATAAAAAGTATTAATTTGATGTACCTTTGTAAAACCGTGTTATGGACACTTTCTTAAAAGTTCCTTAAAACGATCCCAAGATTCAATAAATGTCTCACCGTACTTTTGTTCAAAATTAATGATTTCATTTCGTAAATCGGTAGTACGTGAGAGTGGAAAGAAATAATTTATGAACTTTGTCTCTAGGTCCGTCCATGGGGCAATACTGTGGGGTGGTTCCTTATCAAGCCAAGTCCGGGCTTGTCCCTAAAGAGAAAAAGGAAAGAGGAGAAAACAAATTGCCTCTTGTGAAACCCTATTGTATTTAACAGTATTGGATAAGTGTACGAACCTCTTGATGTGATCGTGAGGATCATCATGAGTGCGGCCCAGAAAAGGTGTTGCGGAACCCATTTGAATAAACCCGGTTTTGAGCTCGAAGTTGTTGGCGTCAACAGCCGGCACCACAATCGCATCATCGTTGCCTTCGACGTGTGATTTCAAGAGCTCGATCATTGGACGGTTCTCCATTGTGTTGACAACAGGAGGCTCTACAACAGGAGGTTTAATAGTAGCGGCTTGAATGGATTTCCTCCTTCGTGAACGAGTACGCATACACCTACAAAAGAAAAGAATAGCAAAATAGAAGAAAAATAATGGTTAACGTGAAAAGAAAATATTTTTGGTGCAAAACTTTTGAAAAAGAAATGCTTTTTATGATTTTTTAAATGTTTTTGGATTTTTGAACTTTTTTTTTTTGAAAAATTTAAACACAGAAAATAACGTTCAAAAGTGAACGGATCCCGAAATCCAACGCGTCTCTCACAAAAAATCGTTAATCTTCACGATGAGCCGACAGCGGCGCCATTTTAATAACTAGATTTTATATTCTTGAAATCGTCTCGACTCGATTCGAATTGATCAAGGTTAAAAGTGTGACTCAGTCGTTCTTGGTGTGAAAAGCAAATGTCGTTGAGCTATTTAAAATAAAAATGAAAACTTTAAAAGCATAAAATAAAGACGCGTTAAAAAGAAATAAAACAAATTTAGGATAAAAAATAAAACTTTAAAAATTAAAACTTTATAAAAAAAGTAAACTTGAAAATTAAAATAGGACAAAAAAATTTAAAATGAGATTTAAGAAAAATCGCGGGAAAAATAAAGTTTTGAAAATAAAAGAATTCAGGAAACGAAACAAATTATAAGTCGGAATATGGGAGAACTAGACCTAATTCGGAATGCTAGTTTATTACACTAGTCGGAATGTAAATAAAACAAGTAATCCGGAATATGTGATATACACACAATCCGGAATCCAATCTATTACTTAATCCGGAATCAAATAAGCAAGTATCTAATCCTGAATCGAGTTATCGACTCAATCCGGAATAAAGATTTTGGATGCAATCCGGAATGTAACAAACTACACACAATCCGGAATAAAAATGGGAGCTAATCGGGAATTCACACATACTACACAATCCGGAATAATAGTGCAAGGAGTAATCCGGAATAACTAAATTCCAAACTAATTCGGAATGTATAATCAGTACTCAATCCGGAATATGAGATCCTCAACCCTATTCGGAATACCTAAGTTGCAAAGTAATCCGGAATATAGAAAAGACACGTAATTCAGAATGGGGATTCCGGATATAATCCGGAATATGCAATATTTCAACCTAATTCGGGAAAAGTAACAAACATATAATTCGGAAAAAAGAAAATTTGCACTAATTCGGAATAATTTGTATGCTAACAAGTCGGAATAAAAACTAAGTAAATAATTAGGGAAAAGGGTTTTAAAACCCGGAATAAGAAAATAAGCTAAAATCTAATAAGCACTTAACTAAAACTTTAACCAAATTTATTTAAATAAAAAGCTAATAAGCCACAAATTAAAAACTATGAAAACACCAAATAAGCTAAAAATTAAAAATCAACTTTTAAAAGATTTAAACTATTAAAACCACTTAAATGAAAATAATCTAACACTAATTAATCAATAAGCACAATAAGCTAAAACATCAAACACACCAAATCAATAAGAACAATCATATAAGTAAATCAATCAAACAATCAACATGTTTAAACAAGCTACATGATTAACCAGATCAACCACAAGATTAAGATTAAGAAAGGAAGAATGAGAAATACTTAATAAGCTTGAATTAAAGATGAAGATTAAGATTCAATTACAAGATTTAAAATGAAAGATTAAGTAAACTTGAAAGAGAAAATCTAGAGAGAGAAAGTATTAAACACCTACTCCTAATTACCTTACTTAAAAACTAAAAATTAACTAACTAACAAAATGAACTATTAGGAGACTATATATAGGGGAAAGGAAGTTGGTGTTGATGCTTCCTTCTTTCTCTTGTCTTCTCGTCTTTTTAAATAACCCGTCTTTATCGACTTTGTCTCGGGATTTGTCGAATGATAACATGAACTCGTCTTCTAATTTTCTTCTTTTAGTAGAATTGGTTCTTCGACTTCGTTAAACTTTCGTCTTTAGACTTTTTCTTCGATAAATCTTCAGAATAGGCCTTTGACTTCCGTTCTTTTTGCACTTTTGATCTTTTGACTTTGTCTTTTGTCTTTTTCTTCGATAAAAGCCCGTGAAAGCCCGTGTTTTCTTCCTTTTTCATATTTTTGTCCTAAAACACAATAAAAACACAAACCACGCATAATTCCGAATTTTACGACATTAAATACACGTTTTGGTCTCGTTTTTACTTGTTTTAAGTGGTGAAAGGATTAGTGTTTTCACACTTATTAGAGTACATAAACCAAGTTATGATACACAAGAAAAACCATGCAAGTGATACTTCTAGACACTTCTAAAAGTTTTCTTTTACAAGACAATGCTTTTGATAAAAATCTGCCGGCACATACCAAATGTACGGGCTGTTTTACCTCACTTAGACACGTCAAAAGTTTATGGTACTAACTGAGAAGCTCACTTACTATCTATAGAAAGCCCTATAAAAATCTCGTCAAAAGTTTATACTTTTAAGACTCCCTGCCCGACACATCTTTGAGTTACAAAAACCGGACAGAATTACGTCTTTGACTCGTAAAACCATTTTGACCTTTCTAACCAATCCCGTTTATAAAATAGACACTTGAGTTTGATAATAGACTCACAACCCTAGGTTCAGAGCCCAAGAACAGCCTTTGAAAATATTTAAAACTCAACTTATAGTCCTCGATATTCGATCCAATATCGACAACATCTTTAAATTGTGCCGATACTCGTCTCCCGGTACACGAATAATCAAACTATCACAATTTCCTCCTTGTTCAGAGTTAGAAGCTCTAATTTATATTAAATCGAAGGTAAGGAAAATCTCTACAGCCCTATCTTATTAGTTTAACAATAAACCAAGTTTAAAATACCCAAAATCAACCTTGACTTTCTGCCTAAAATTACCACTTTGAAAATCATAACAAAACACTTTTTCTACACAAACCAATATTTTTTCTACAACTACTAACACCTTAATATCATTCGCTAACAACCTTAACCCTTGCATGCATCAAAATCAAAGAACCAAAATCAAAACTTTAATTTTTTAACATCAAAACATAAAAATCTTGCCATGATCATCATATATATAATGATCAAGCATCATCCCAAGCATAAAATCATCAAAACATAAAAGGTGATTGCATGTGTAAGATTTTTGTATCATTAGGATCACCTTTTAATTTTAGGAGGTGGTCTTATTTTTGTTTTGGCTAAATCAAAGTGAAAGTTGATGATTCAAGGGGTGTTTTGGGTTGAGGTTCACGGCAAACAAAGGGGAGGGGAGAGGTGGTTGTGTTTTTTTTTCTTATGAAATGGTATATGTGTGTGTTAGTGGAAGGAAAAATGGTTTATATATGGTGGTTAGGTGGAGGGTTAAACTTGCCAAGTTTGAAACTTTAGGACTAAAAAGTAAATACTTTGTTAAAAAGTGGGAAATGACTATTAATCAATTTTACAAATATTTACGGGACTCGAGTTTCGTAAAAATACTTCTCAAAAGTTAAAACGTACTCAAAATAAGATAATATAGACTCCCGGCTCGACTTAACACGTCATTAAAAGAAAACATCGAAAACATCGAACATTGAAACAATTGACAGTAAAATGTGAAATACAAGAATTTAATATTGTGCCCGCTATCGGTCTAGACTTAATACAATGTAAAGATTAACATATTTAGGTCGAAATATTTAGCCCTCGGTTCTCGTTCCGTTGATTCAAGTAAACTTTTGTAAAAATGCACGCGGTGCTTTTAAATCAAAATATTTGATTTAAATAAATATAGAAACATAAAATAATAATAATTTTATAATTCCGAATAAGTATTATCAATGATTAAAATAATATAAACGAGTAAAATAATTACCATGAAAATACGAGATCTCACACGGATGACAATCCGAATTCTCTTATTTGTATCAAGGCTGATGAGAAAAAGCTTGACGACATTCGTATCGTTTGTGAATTTCCTGGAGTATTCCTAGATGATTTGTCAGGATTACCTCCTGTGCGCGAAGTTGAATTATGTATCGACCTTATTACGGGTGCACTGCCTGTTGCCAAGTCGCCTTATCGCTTAGACCCGTCTGAAATGAATGAATTATCGAATCAACTTAAGGAATTACAAGAGAAAGGTTTCATTAGGCCGAGTCATTCGCCGTGGGGAGCTCCTGTGCTCTTTGTTAAGAAAAAGGATGGTGCATTGAGAATGTATATTGACTACAGGGTATTGAATAAGCTGACAATCAAGAATCGTTACCCTCTCCCTCTTTTAGATGACTTATTTGACCAATTGCAAGGTGCTTGCTGTTTCTCCAAGACAGACCTTCATTCAGGTTATCATCAGTTAAGGGTGCATGAAAGTGGTATCTCTAAAACCGCTTTTAGAACCCATTATGGTCACTTTGAATTTACCGTTATGCCATTCGGTCTTACCAATGCTCATGCCCTTTTATGGATTTAATGAACCGTGTTTGCAAACCCTACCTTGATAAGTTTGTTATAGTTTTTATTGACGACATCCTCATTTACTCGAAATCCGGAAAAAATCATGACACCATCTAAGAACAATTTTAAGTCTTCTAGAGAAAGAAAAGTTGTATGCCAAATTCTCTAAGTGTGAATTTTGGTTGAAAGAGGTTCAGTTTTTAGGACACGTGGTAAATCAGGATGGTATACACGTGGATCCTAGCAAAGTGGAAGCAATTGAGAATTGGAAATCTATTAAATCGCCTACTGAGGTCCGTTCATTTCTCGGGTTAGCCGGATACTATCGCAGATTCATCGAAAAATTCTCCAAAATTGCCAAGCCTTTAACCCTGCTTACACAAAAGAACAAGGAATACATTTGGAATGAAGATCAAGAGCAAGCCTTTTGCTTATTAAAGGAGAAATTGTGTATGCCCCAGTATTAACACTTCAAGACGGACCAAATGATTTTGTAGTTTATTGTTATGCATCCCATCAAGGTTTCGGGTGTGTCTTAATGTAGCGAGGAAAAGTGATTGCCTATGCCTCCTGGAAACTTAAAATCCACGAACAGAACTATACTACTCATGATTTGGAGTTAGGTGCAGTAGTATTTGCCTTGATGATATGGGGACATTATCTTTATGTGACGAAAAGTGTGATATAAACTGATCATAAGAGTCTCCAATATATCTTTGATCAAAAGGACTTGAATATGCGTCAAAGGCGTTGGTTAGAACTCCTTAGTGACTACGAATGTGAAATTAAGTATCACCCGGGAAAGACTAATGTTGTGGCAGATGCCCTAAGTCGAAAGGAAAGACTTGAAAGGAGAGTGCGTGCTATGAGTATAACCATTCAATCTAGCCTCAAGGCTAAGATTTTAGAAGCAAAGAAGGAAGCTTCAAAGGACCTTAAGGCTCCATCTAAATTGCTGCGAGGATTAGATGCTCAATTCGAAAGGAAAGAGGATGGAACAATTTACTTTGTCAAACGGATATGGATTCCATTAGTTGGAGGAATAAGAAAGTTAATAATGGACGAAGCTCATGCTGCAAGATATTCAATACACCCTGGTACAGATAAGATGTACTACAATTTAAGGGATGTTTATTGGTGGCCGGGTATGAAGAAAGACACAGTAGAGTACGTCTGTTAGCCCTATATTTTATATAGTCGAACAAGAATGTAATAGGTCATCTTAGTCGTTATTTGTCTTGTATAGTAATAGGTTAGTCGGGAAAAGCGGGCTTGGACATTAAGCTAATATTGTCTTTGTTAGGGTCTATATGCCCAAGTGAATGCCAAGCCCGGCCCAAGATGAAGCCCACAAAGGCCTTAGAGCCGTGGGATATATAACCCTCTTCCACATGTGGAAGAGGGTGTTGGTTCATTTCATAAAACACCTAGTTTTAGTGTAAACCTTCCACTTCTCTCTCTACTTTCTCTTTCTACTTTTCTACTATTTCTATCTCTAAATCTTGTGTTATGAATTGAATGGGAACAACATTTGGTATCAGAGCCTATAGTGGATAGGTGATTGAAGATTCGTGTGTTGTGTTCTTGATTTTTTCGTGCCTATTTTGATCCAAAAACTCTCGTACCAAAAATTTTCTTGTGTTTTTATGGCTTATTCTTGATACAAATCATCTACTTACTATTGGTAGTGATTTGGTATTGTTCTTTTGGTTAAAAACACAAAATTTTTTGGTGCTTGATTCATTTTTAGGCTAAAAATCACGAATTTGGTGTGTTCTAGTACTATCCGAGAAAAGGGGTATTTTGATTCCTTGGTACGATCTGACTTTGTGTTTGCATAAACCCTGGGGGTTTCTACTTGCGATCCATAGTCACGATCCATTGTTACGATCTAACTGCGATCAATAGTACGATCCAAGTTACGATCTGTGACTACGATAGCTCTCTAAGATCCAAAGTACGATCCATACTACGATTGCTTAGTACGATTGCTAAGTACGATCTAGGATACGATCAGGGTACGATCGCTTCACTACGATAGCTCAGTAAGATCGTTGGATACGATCATCAATACGATCAAGTGAGTATGATCCAAGAGTACGATCACTCGTTACGATCTACTACTGCGACCAGACTACGATAAATGAGTACGATCAGAGTACGATCCGACTGCAATCTAGGAGTACGATCAGAGTGCGATCAGACCACGATCATAGAGTACGATCAGAGTGCGATCAGAGTGCGATCAGAGTGCGATCTAAGAGTGCGATGGGTCACATTGCGATGGACAGATAAATTTTGTTTGAGCAATTTTTAGACTTAGCCACTATCTAGACTAGTCTCGGATCATAGTTTTCCCTACTAGTTTTTGGCTATTTCTAACTCAATTTCAAAATTTGACGATACAAAATTTTTCGGCTTACCGTTTTGTCGGACTGAGGAATTTATTGTCGGACTGAAGATTCTCGGAACTCTACGAAATTTCAACCACACCTCATCACAACAAATCCACTAAGATCTGCAATTCATTCACAAGTATTCACCATGTCTAACAACAACATCAACATTGCAACTGCTAATCAAATATGTTTGGAACAAGGTGGCAACGGTAATCCACCTGTGCTCACTGCCGGTTGTTACGTTCAATGGAGATCTCGTTTTCTCAGATTTCTCGACGGAAAAGAAAACCGAACTGCTCTTCGTCACTGCCTTGAGAATCCACCTCCAGTTTTTGAATTCAGACCAATTACCACACAGGCAGAGGATGGTACTTCATCAACTATACGAGCTATGGAGGATTTTGACACATGTTCTGTTGAGAAAAAGAAACTCCTCCAAGTTGAAGCTGATGCTGTAAACTTCATTCTCACTGGAATTGATAACGATATCTATTCCACAGTTGATGCATGTCCTAATGCTATGGAAATGTGGAATGCAATTCATCGAATGAAGCAAGTGAGTCGATCAACGTTCAAGATCTCGAGACTAATCTACTTTGGGAGTTTGGAAAATTCAGATCGGAAGATGGTGAATCCATTGACTCATATTACTCGAGATTCTACAAAATGATGAATGAGCTTGTCAGAAATCAGTGCACCATCTCCAATCATCATGCCAATGTTCAGTTTCTACTTCAACTCAAACCGGAATGGCAAAGGTTTGTGACCTTGGTTAAACAAAGGGAAGATATCAAGACCATCTCCTATCACAAACTTTATGATATCTTAAAACAACATCAGAATGAAGTGAATGAACTAAGGGTTGAAAAGGCAGAACGGTCTGCAAATTCTATTGCTTTTGTGGCTGCTACTTCAACAAAACCCGTTCCCCGTCAACAACCACCTACACATTCCTCAAAGTCATCAAGCTCATCCACCAAACCTCTAGCTGCTGCTAAACACAAAGCAAAAGCAATTGTCCCCACTCCACCTCCAAAGTATGACACCAAGTCAGATGGAGACAGTGATGATGAACAAACTTCAAGAGACAAGAAGATTGAAGAACTCATGTCTTTACTCACCATAACTTATAAGAAGATCTACAAACCTACCAACAACAACCTCAGATCATCATCCAATGCTAGATATAAGGAAGTTGATCATGCACCTAGGTATGATCGTGATGCTAGGTATGATAATCAAAGGATGTTGAATCAAGTTGGGGCTAGAGATACTGTAGGCACTCCGGTTGTGCAGAAGACTGGGATTCAATGCTTCAACTGCAATGGATTTGGGCACATGGCTAGGGAATGCAAGAAGCCAAAACGGGTTAAGGACTCAGGGTATCACAAGGAAAAGATGTTGCTGTGTAAGAAAGAAGAAGCAGGAATTCCACTCACAGCAGATGAAGTTGACTGGCGTGATGACACTGATGATGAAGCTGATGATCAAGAGTTAGAGGCACATTATGTGTACATGGCAAAGATTCAAGAAGTGATCCCAGAGACTGATGATACTTCTGGACCCATCTATGATTCTGAGCCACTTGAAAAGGTACCATCACATGATAACTATATTGTGTTTGCTAATGAACGATGGCATCCTGAGCAACCCGAAAGCATCAATGACACATATGTAATGGACACGGAGGATAGAAATATCTCTACGGATTCACAGCATATGTGTAATGATGACGGAAAAGCTGTTCAGGATACTGACTCGGATGAGGACCGTGATTTGCTTGCGTCTATTATTGATTCTTTAAAACATGAAATTGAGGAAAACAAAGAGGCTAATAAACGTTTGAAGCAAGCAAACACATCCTTAGCCGAGGAGATAGACAGGCTTAAAGAGTGTGATTATTTAAAAGAAGCTGATCGACGGATTGCAATAGCTAATGGTTTGGTATATGAACGTAAGGTGCTCAATGAACAATATTGTTCTGAAGTAACACACGAAATTCATATGTCAAAATAGAAGATATCGGAACTTGAAGAACAACTGCTGCTACATAAACTCCAAATTACTGAATTAGAGTCGGTTAACAAAGAACAAACTGAGCTTTATAAAACTCGTGAAGAAAAGGATATTGAAAAAATTCTTGCTTTGGAAAAGAGAGTCGACACGTTAAACAACATTGTTTACAAAACGGGTCAGTCTATTCAAACTATGAATATGCTCAATAGAAATATGAAAACGAGTTTTGTCAAGCCTGAATATCTCAAGAAAGCTCAAAGTACAAAGCCTGCTCTTTATGATATCGGTTGTTATGTTGATAATCTTGCTCGTATGCTTTCCCCTGACTGGGACGAAATCATTCGTCAACAAGAAGAAAGTCGATCAAACATAAGGGATTTAATAAACCTTTCTGATTTTGATAATTATATTAAGTTTGTTCCTCAAAAAGAACTTTCAAAAGAACAAAATATGTATAATAGTGTTCCACCACCAAGTGATGAACCACAAAAGAAAGTTTCTTTAAAAAGGATTTTCAAAAAGCAATCAATTTTGTTAGAAAAGCGAATTTTGGATGAAAAACGTAAATGGATGAGAAAAGCAAAAGTGTTCAGCAATTTGAGTTTATAAAACAAGGGGTTTTAAATTTGTACAAATGTGTCGTCGACTATGAAAAAGTTTCTAGAGATACCATTTGGAATATTAAACCTAACCCACAAGTAGAAGTCGTCATTCAACAATGCATTGTTCCAACCATTGATGATCTTTCAAAAAATGTGGAAATGTTCTATAATGCTCTCACTGAGGAAATGTTAACTGATTTAAGCTATGTCAAATCTCTTGAAGATGAAGTTGATTTTCTTCAAATTAAATTAAAGACACAAGAACACCAACTTTCTAACGAAATTGATCGACTTTCTAAGGAATACTTTTATGCTGACCATATGAATGCTATACTTGGTGTGTATACCGATCTTGATCAATATTGTCATGTAGCATGTCTAGCGTCAGAATCAGACGAGAAATGTCGCAATCTTGAAGTAGAGCTTTCAAAACAAATTCAGTCATACAACAAACTTTCGAAAAGTTTTTCTCAACTTGAGAAAAACTCCATTTCTCTTGATCTTGCTTTACAAAAAGGTGAAAAATCTCATAATCATAAAAAGTGTCAAGAAATGTCAGCTTCTTCGTTTCGTCTACTAAATGAAAAAGATTTCAAAATATATGATTTGAAAGCTCAGCTAAAAGAAAGGGACATAGCCATAAGTGAGTTACAGAAACTCATTGAGAAAATGAAAGGAAAGTCTGTTTTGGGTAAACCATCCGCCGTTCGTCAACCGAATGCGGTTAAATGCCCTAAGTCATCTATTTTGGGACAATCCCCACAGACTTTGCCTAAGATAGGAAATGATAAGAGTACCAATGTGATAGCACCTGGAATGTATAAGATGAACACTAAGCCCACTCAAACTGGAACATCGCGGTTACCTCAGAATATTAAGAAAACTAATCAACATGTGTCTTCTTCTACAGGATTAATCCCCACTACTAGCGTTAGCGGACCACAGCTTAAGAGCGATAGAATGCACGATAAGGTCATGCCTAACAATAGTCAAGGAAAGAAGTTGGAAGTAGAAGACCAACGTAGGAATCTTAAGTTTTCTAAGAATAAAACGTCTGTAACTGCATGTAATGACAGTTTAAATACTAAGACCTCGAATGTTGAATTTGTTTGTGTTGAATGTGGCAAATGTGTTCGTACTTTCAATCATGATGCTTGTGCTCTTAATTATAATGGCGTGAATACTAGAACTAGGAAGCCTATTCGTATGCCCACTAGTACTAGTGAACCCACAAGAACTTTGAACCAATCCACTGAGCAACCACTTAAGAAACTAAGTGCGTTAGAATCCACTACTCTACGTAAACAAAGCAGATTAAAGAAGCTTTATGAGAACATGATTAGGACATGTACACGGGGGTATCCAATATTTACACCACCCGGATACAAATGGGTATCTAAGAGAACCCCCATTCTAATTGGGTCTATGCATGTTAGCTTGCCTTTAGAATCTAGGTCCACTACTATTTTGGAACCCGTTTCTATCAAGGGCTCCCATTTGTCAAATGCTACATTGTCTTCTAATTCTTCTGCAGCTCGTCGAAATCATCCTATTCATAATGGACTCTGGGTGCACAAAGCACATGACGGGCAATCTCAAGCTTCTCATTAACTTCGTGGAGAAGTTTCTGGGTACGATACGGTTTGGAAATGATCAATTTACACCGATACTCGGATATGGAGACTTGGTTCAAGGGAATATCACTATTAAACGGGTTTATTACGTCGAGGGACTGAATCACAATTTATTCTCGGTTGGTCAATTTTGTGATGCGGATTTGGAACTGGCTTTTCGGAAATCTACTTGCTATGTTAGAGACTAAGATGGGAATGACCTTCTTACAGGTTCTCGTGGTTCTGATGTCTACACAGTAACTCTTCAAGACACATCTTCAGCAAATCCAATTTGCTTAATGGCTAAAGCTTCCTCATCTCAAGCATGGTTATGGCATCAACGATTGTCACATCTCAACTTTGACACCATCAACTTGCTTTCAAAGAATGATATTGTGACCGGTCTTCCTAAGTTGAAATTCGTCAAAGACCATCTTTGTTCTTCTTGTGAGTTGGGGAAAGCAAAACGGAAGTCTTTCAAAACAAAGACTACCCCAAGCTCAAAAGGACGATTGGAACTTCTACACATGGATTTATGTGGTCCCATGCGTGTAGAGAGTATTAACGGGAAAAAGTATATTCTCGTGATTGTTGATGATTACTCTAGATACACATTGACTTTCTTCTTAAGGTCCAAAGATGAAACACCAGAGGTTCTCAAAAACTTTCTCAAGATGATACAACGCAATCTTCAAGCTCAAGTCTTAACCGTAAGAACGGATAGGGGTACTGAATTTTTGAACAAGAACTTGCAATCTTACTTTCAAGAATTAGGCATCGAACATCAAACGTCTAATGCTCGAAATCCTGAACAAAACGGCGTTGTCTAAAGACGGAACCATACTTTGGTTGAGGCTGCTAGAACAATGCTTTCTGCTTCAAAATTACCACTATTCTTCTGGGCTGAAGCTATTGCAACCGCCTGTTATACTCAGAATCGCTCTCTCGTCATCCCTAGACATGAAAAGACACCTTACCACATCATCAATGACAGAAAACCTACGGTTAAATTCTTTCACGTATTTGGATCTTTATGCTACATCCTTAAAGACGGTGAGAATCTGGACAAGATGAAAGAAAAAGGTGATGCATGTATTTTTGTGGGGTATGCTACATTGTCGAAAGGATATCGAGTCTATAACAAGAGAACAAAGATTATTGTCGAAACAATTCATGTGAACTTTGACGAATTGCCACAAATGGTACTTGATCACAACAGCTCAAGTCCCGCACCTCAATGTCCAGCAATGGCACCTACACACAACAGTGTACGTCCTGTGCAAGAATGTCAACAAAGTACTCCCACAGCAGAATCGACGGATACGACTCATATGAATGAGTTGGTTGATTTATATGATCCAACGTTTGAAGAATATTACTATGGAAACAATCAAGTTGTGTCAAAGCCTTCCGCTGTCAATACCGCTGATGAACCCGAACCAAGTTCACAAGACACAACTGCCTCTACTTTAGCAACCGTTGCTCAAGAGAATATTCCATTGGATACTCTACAAACTCCAGAAATTGTCATACAACCAACATCACCAACCGTCAATGTTGAAGGAGGTAACAACAATCAAGCAGTCGATGCACAACCTGACGAAGAAGAATTTATCAATCCGTTTGGTACACCGGTACACGAAGTCGGAGAGTCTTCTACTCAACATGTTGATCTGTCCAACATGCATACATTCTACCAACCATATCCATCCACTCACCATTGGACACGTGATCATCCATTGGAGCAAGTCATTGGAAATCCTTCACAACCGGTTCGAACACGTAGAAAACTCAAAACCGATGGCGATGTGTGTATATATGCACTCACCGTGAGTTCAACTGTACCTACAAACATCAAACAAGCCATGACTGATCATGCGTGGATTAAATCAATGCAAGACGAAATTCATCAGTTTGAACGCCTAAATGTTTGGGAACTTGTTGACCGACCCTATGGAATGTCAATTTTAGATTTCAAATGGATCTGGAAAAACAAACTGGATGAAGAACAAACCATCATCAAAAATAAATATCGTCTTGTGGTTAAGGGATACCGTCAACAAGAAGGCATAGACTACGATGAATCATTCGCTCTAGTCGCTCGTTTGGAAGCAGTCAGGATATTCCTTGCTTATGCTGCACATAAGGGCTTCACGGTTTTTCAGATGGACGTTAAAACTGCTTTTCTCAACGGTCATTTGAAGGAAGAAGTGTATGTAAATCAGCCGGAAGGATTCATCGATCCTCATTACCCTGACAAAGTCTATCGTCTCAAGAAGGCTGTATATGGACTTAAACAAGCTCCAAGGGCATGGTACGAAGAACTCAACTTCTTGGTCTCGAAAGGATTCTCCAAAGGTTCTATTGATCCTACTCTTTTTATTAATAAATATGGGGATGACATACTGCTGGTGCAAGTTTATGTTGATGATATTATTTTTGGTTCCACGAACCCAAAAATTTCAAAATGTTTTGAAAAATTAATGCACAACAGATTTGAAATGTCAATGATGGGGGAGCTAAAAAAAATTTTTAGGCCTCTAGATTCATCAATCCCCACGTGGTATCTTCATAAACCAAGCTAAGTATGCTCAAGAGATACTTAAAAAGCATGGTATGACCTCATGTGCTCGCGTTGGTACACCATTGTCGACCACATCCCTAGACGCTGACTTGTACTCATATCCCGTAGATCAAACGCGATATCGCAGTATGATCGGGTCACTTATGTACCTTACAGCCAGCAGGCCTGATATTCATCATGCCACATGTTATTGTGCATGCTATCAAGCCAGACCTACTCAAAAGCACCTCAAAGAGGTTAAACGGATCTTTCGGTACCTTTAGATTACCATTCACACGGGACTCTGGTATCCGAAGGGAACCGGTTTTCATCTAACAGATTTTTCAGATTTTGATCACGCAGGTTGCCTTGATAGTCGAAAAAGCACTTCTGGTAGCATACGATTTCTAGGGGAAGACAAGCTTGTCAGCTGGTCGTCAAAGAAGAAGGATTGCACTTCGCTCTCATCGGCTGAAGCAGAATATGTGGCTCTATCCGCGTGCTGTGCTCAAGTCCTCTGGATGAGAACTCAACTCACGGATTATGGCTTCCACTTTGATAAAATACCTATGTATTGTGACTCAAAGTCGGCCATAGCCATATCTTGCAATCCGGTTCAGCACTCCCGCACCAAGCACATCGATGTCAGATATCACTTCATCAAGGAACAAGTGGAACGCGATATCGTGGAATTATACTTTGTCAGAACTGAGTACCAGCTGGCAGACTTGTTTACAAAATCTCTCTCGAAAGACAGGTTTGCGTATCTCATTGGCCGTCTTGGTATGAAGTATATGACTCCAGAAGACTTGGAGGTTTTGGCAAATGAAGCTGCTTGATATACTCTCACGATGACTTCTAAGCACATCACAGCTTAGGACTCGGACCTCAAATAAGGAAAGTTTATCACGGACGATAACTTATCCTTCTCAACGAGAACTTAATGTTTCTCGGTCATGAGCTTCCTATAAAATCATTCGAAGTTTTTAAGTTCATGAAAAACGATTTCTAAGTAAATGTCAGCTTAGACCTCGAACTTCAACTTAAGGAAAGTTTATCACGGATGATAACTTATCCTTCACAACGGGAAATTTATTTTTCTCGGTCATGAGCTAGTCACAAAACAATCAAAGTTTTGAGCTCATGAAAAACGGACCCGAAAGGGAAGTGTACGTTTCAGTGCGCTTTCCCTAAGCAATAGAAGAGAAGTCTTCTATCCTGATTATTTTAAAACCGTTGAACACAATTTTTCAAGAATTTCTCAAAAGGTTTTTCTAAATCTTTCAAAATTGTTTGTTCAACACTCCCTTCCTCATATGTGGTTTCATATCTCGAAATTTTCATATGTTATTTTGATCAATTTTTGAGGGGGAGCGTTTTAAAATCAAGCCTTTTTAATGTTGTTGGGTACATCTCTAAAATTGTCATATTTTATATATCCAACACATTCCAAAAATGATATTAAATCTGTCATATATTATCGGTAAAGGCATCTCAACTCCGTACCTCAACATATTTTGTGGTGTCGTTTTTCTAAAAATTTTGTCAAATTTTGTCTCAAGACACACATATATTGTTGAGGGGGAGTGACCTGACTGAAAATGTTCCATGATTCATGCGTGCACACTTCTCTCCCGTTGATTTTTTTTGGAAAATGTCATATTTTAATCAATTGGTATCTCTAATATTATACTTTTATATTAGAGATAGGGGGAGAAAATATGATTAAAATGTAATATATCGCAACATGTGATCTTAAAGACTCAAGTGCAACTCTTTCCTTCACATGCCAAACTATTTCGTATATCGATGCATGTGTGTAGGGGGAGCTTTTTGGAAATGTAAAACTTTCAAAGTGTTAAAAGTTTTGATTTTTATCAAACACTTTGACTGGTTTTCAATGGTTTTATGGTTACGATCTTTACCCAAAACAACCTACTATCCACGACGCAACGATGGAGTCAAAAGGTGGTTTAGGATAGGAAACTAAGTCCTATGATCCAACCAGAACCGGAGGGATCTACCCAAGGACATTCCATAGCTAGAAATAGTTGTCCTTAGGAAAGATGGAGTTGAATGAAGCTGAATGTGGACCAATTACTTAAGTTAGCACTGGAACAATCATAACAAGGGCTAGTGATGATGTATTGGTAAGCATTGAAGGAGTTGAATATTCTATGCAACTTAGGCAGAAACCGGGTTAACACATCTTTTGAAGACAAGTGTCATGGACCCAGTGATGCGATGTACAACCCTTCCCCAGCCATTAGAGTTTCTCTCAAAAGAAACTTGTCTCACTGTCACGGAGATCAACACGTATCTATTGACTTTCTCACTCCGAGTCAGTTAATATTGAAAAGGTGGCAGTCTGCTCCAGCCTCCGATTACCAAAAATGCACTTATTGAGTCTAGAGCCAAACTAGATCTATCTATCATCTCATTAGGACACAATCGAGTCCTACGTATTATCCTTGTGATATTGCCAGAACATCTGAGTGATACGATTCACAATGAAGATGGAAATCCTGCTTGAGCCAGCATCAAACAAGCTCATGGTAGGTAACTTGTGCGATTCTACACGAATCAAACTTGTGAGAATTGGAATGCAACTAAGTTTGATTCTTAATTGATTCAAACTTGATTCCAGGTTTCTTCGCAAAATCCATGTGATCTTGCCAGAACATTCAGAGTGACACTCATTAGTGTTCACAGTGACGAATGGAAATCCTTCCAGTGTCAACATCAAACAGCACTGCGGTAGGTAACTCGCAAGATTCTCTATGAATCAAGCTTGTGACAAACTGGAAAGCAACAATGGTGCGATTCTTTTAGAATCAAACTTGTTACAGGAAATCAGAATTGACGACTCTAACTAGACGGATAATTTATCCTTATGATTCACTCTTTACGTTCGCAGTCTGCTTTGAGACGGTCGAGTAAAGAGAACTGGCTACTACCGCTGGTAAACCCTATCAATGAGGTTCTTAATCGAATCTACCTGATCACAGGTATGGTATTTAATACCGTTTAACGGTCTTCACCGACCGGAGGTAAAACGCTACCGAGTTAGGGTGAAATGTTCAAAGCCATTTCATCCGTGTCTGTATATGTTACTGCATATCAAGAAGGTGGCGTAGCTGTGTAACCAATGTCGATTCAGAAGTCACAAGAGCACAAAATGGTGATAATCAAGATACCTAAGAATGTAAAAATGTAATAGGTCATCTTAGTAACAAGGAGTACAGATGAAGATCTCAAGCACTCAAAGTCAAATGACAAAGGCTCAAGATAAAGATCACGAAAGCATGAAGGAACAAAGCTGTTACAAACAAGATCAAGACCAAGATACAAGACCAAAGCAGGAAGATCTCTTCTACAAGAATGTATTCACTCTACCATCTTATGCTTTTTAAGCTTTTTAAGATGACCGATACATTGGGGGAGATTGTTAGCCCTATATTATATATAGTCGAACAAGAATGTAATAGGTCATCTTAATCGTTATTTGTCTTGTATAGTAATAGGTTAGTCGGGAAAAGCGGGCTTGGACATTAAGCTAATATTGTCTTTGTTAGGGGCTATATGCCCAAGTGAATGCCAAGCCCGGCCCAAGATGAAGCCCACAAAGGCCCTAGAGCCGTGGGATATATAAACCTCTTCCACATGTGGAAGAGGGTGTTGGTTCATTTCATAAAACACCTAGTTTTAGTGTAAACCTTCCACTTCTCTCTCTACTTTCTCTTTCTACTTTTCTACTATTTCTCTCTCTAAATCTTGTGTTATGGATTGAATGGGAACAACAACGTCAACAAGTGTTTGACTTGTTCAAAGGTTAAATCAGTACACCAGAAACCTTCAGGTATTTTACAACAACCAGAAGTCCCTGAATGGAAATGGGAAAGGATTACAACGGACCTACTTACAAAGTTGCCTAGAAGCAGTGGTCGTTATGATGCAGTTTGGGTTGTTGTTGATAGATTAACCAAATCTCCTCACTTTCTCCCTATTCATGAGGATTATAAAACGGAAAGATTGGCTTGAATTTACATCAATGATATTGTTGCAAAACACGGAGTACCGATGTCGATTATTTATGATAGGGATGGTCGTTTTGCGTCTCATTTCTGGCAGGCACTTCAAAAGGCATTGGGTACGCAAGTATTAATGAGTATAGCATATCACCCAGAGACGGATGGACAAAGTGAACGCAGTATTAAAACTTTGGAAGACATGTTGCGGTCATGTGTTATGGATTTTAGAGGTATTTGGGACACTCATATACCTTTGGTCGAATTCTCCTATAATAATAGTTATCATAAAAGTGTCAAGTGTTCGCCATTCGAGGCATTATACGGGCATAAATGTAGATCACCAGTGATATGGAATGAAGTGGGTGAAAGTCAACTGAGAGTGCCTGAATTAGTCCTAGAAACTACATACAAGATTGTACAGATTAGGGAAAGACTGAAAACTGCTAGAAGTCGTCAAAAGAGTTACGCAGACAAAAGACGCAGACCTCTTGAGTTTCAAGTTGGAGACCGTGTGTTGTTATGTATATCTCCATGGAAGGGTATTGTGAGGTTCGGAAAAAGAGGAAAACTTGCACCACATTTTGTAGGACCATTCGAGATCGTGGAGCGTGTTGGTTCGGTAGCTTATCGACTGAAGTTACCTCAGGAGCTAAGTTGTGTTCACAATGTATTCCACGTTTCCATCCTTAAGAAATGCTTAGCCAAATTGGATGTTCAAATATTGTTAGAAGAAATAAGGGTGGACGAGAAAATGTACTTCATTAAAGAACCAATAAAGATTGTGGATCGCCAAGTCAAGAAGCTGAAACATAGTTGGATTCCTATCGTTAAGGTTCGTTGGGATTCACGTCGGGGTGCTGAGTTTACTTGGGAGAGCGAAGATCAGTTCAAGGCTAAGTATCCCCATTTGTTCTCGTCTTCTTCTGTCTCTAGTTAAACTCTGAAGGACCAGAGTTCCTTTAGGGGGTAGACTGTGGGATCTCTTATTTTCTCGGTAATTATTTTACTCTTATATATTATTTTAATCATTGATAATATTTATTCGAAATTATAAAATTATTATTATTTTATGTTCCCATATTTATTTAAATCAAAAATTTTGATTCAAAAGCACCCGCGTGCATTTTTACAAAAGTTTACTTGAATCAACGGAACGATGACCGAGGGCTAAATATTTCGACCTTAAGATGTTAATCTTTACTTGGTATTAAGTCTAGACCGATATCGGGCACAGTGTTAAATCCTTGTATTTCACGTTTTATTGTCGATTGTTCTAATGCTCGATGTTTTCGATGTTTTCTTTTAATGACGTGTTAAGTCGAGTCGGGAGACTATATTATCATATTTTGAGTGTGTTTTAACTTTTGAGAAGTATTTTTATGAAACCCGAGTCCCGTGAATATTTGTAAAAACTGACAAATAGTTACTTCCCGCTTTTTAACTAAATATTTACTTTTAGTCCAAAGAAATGCAAACTTGGCAAGTTTAGCCCCTACCTACCACCATATAAACAAATTACTACCTAAAAACACATAGTAAACATTGTAAAAAAGGTACTATCACCCTCCCCTCTATTTATCCTTGCCATGAGTTTACACACCAAAACCACCATAGTCATCAATTTTTACCTTGTTTTAGCTAAATCTAAATCAAGACCCACTCTTGTAATTGAAAGGTGATTCCACTGATACAAAAATCTCACACATGCATCAAGTTTCAAGTTTCTTATGATTTATGGTTGGTAAAAGGTTTTGATGATCATGAATGTGATGATCTTGATAAGATCATCATATTTTGATGATAAAAAGTTTAAGTTTTTTATTTTGATTTTTGTTTATGTAACATTCAAGTGTTAAGATTGATAAGGGATATTTATAAGATGTTAGTTATGGTAGAAAATGGCTAAATTGTGTTGAAAAAGTGATTTGGCGTGAGTTTTAGAGTAGTAATTTAGGGAAGTAGGTTTGAGGCTGATTTTGGGTGTCTTAAGCTTGAATTATTGTTTTAAAAATGAGATAGTGTTGTAGAGATTTTCATTACCTTAGATTTGATATAAACAGAGCTTCTAACTCAAAATGAGGAGGAAGTTATGATAGTTTGATTATTCGTGTACCGGGAGACGAGTATCGGCACAATCCGAATTTGTTGTCGATGTTTGGATCGAATCTCGGGGACTATAAAAATAATTTTTAAATAAAATATTCAAGGGCTGTTCTTGGGCTCTAAACCTAGGGTTGTGAGTCTATTTTCAAACTCAAGTGTCGGTTTTGTAAACGAAATTGTCTAGAAAGGTCAAAATGGTTTTGCGAGTCGAAGGTGTAAATTTGTCCGGTTTTTGTAATTCAAATATGTGTCGGGCAAGAGGTCTTAGAAGTAAAAACATTTGACGAACTTTTTAAAGGACTTTCTATAGATAGTAAGTGAGTTCCTCAATTCGTTTCATTAGTTTTTAACGTGTCTAAGTAAGGGAAATGAGCCTGTACATATGGTACATACCGACTGAGTGCATTTGAGAGCATTGTCTAGTAAAAGTAAACTTTTAGAGGTGTCTAGAAGTATCACTTGCATGGATTTTCTCTTGCGTGCCATAACATGGTTTATGTACTAATTTAAATTCGAGTGTTTTCTAAACATTATTTTCGTATCTTCTAAACTTTCGTGTCCCGTTATCGTAGGTCTTGGATGACTTAAAGTTGCTTGATTTCCCGTTGTTACTACTCAGCCCTCAAGTTCCGTGTTGATTCACCTTATAGCTAAGGTGATTTCATAGCCCCTTTTACTACTCGTTCATTGTTTCAAAACGTGGGGTGAGATTATCATGTTGGAACACAATCTTTTAAACTGTATGCTATCCAGAAATGTATGCTTCCAGATGAATTCATTGATATTATTGCTTTTAGTCGTCTATAGCCTTAAGTTTCCTCTCTTGATCATGAACCGTTAATTTTCCCATATACTTTGTGCTAAGCGCGAATGTTGTGGGTGGATCCATCGGGATTGACAATCCCCGTCTTATATTACTTTGTCACATTTCATTTTATTATACTTGAGTATTGAGGCTAAGTACTTACTAGAGGAACTTAAAATGATTGTTAAGCTTCGGTTTCATGAACTAAATAGCAATATTATATATCATGACTATGGATAATGTACATAGTCATCCCCCCCATTACTTGTTTTACAAACTTTATTGTGTTCCATTAGTTAGTTTACAAAACCTATGAATATCACTCAACTTTTGTTGATGGGTTTACATGTTTTAATCTCAGGTAATAATGCTTAATATGCTTGGGTAAGGTCCCGCTGGATGTTGGCAGCTTGGAAATTCTGTGTTGTGTTTATGCTTTTGATATAACTAAAGTTGTTAAAATCTTCCGCTTATCTTTTGGTATCTATAAAACTTTAAAACCATGATGTAATGGTACTTTATGATGTTTTAAAAGTTGTGGGACATATGCTTTAAAACTCTGATATATCGTGATGTAATATATATGTCTTCTATTACGTCATTTTCGAGTCATTTATAATTCATTGTCACTTGTACCATGACGTGTTATCCCATTTATTGCCTAGTTGTTCCATGCCTGATTTCGGGGGTCTCTAATAAGTGTGAAAACACTTATCCTTTTACCACTTATTTCCAATAATAACAAGACCAAAACGTGTATTTTATGTCGTAAAAGTCCGAATTATGCGTGGTTTGTGTTTTTATTGTGTTTTAGGACAAAAAGATGAATAAGGAAGAAAACACGGGCTTCCACGGGCTTTTATCGAAGAAAACTAGAAAAGACGAAGTCAAAAGATCAAGAGTGCAAAAAGAACGGAAGTCCAAGGCCTATTCTGAAGATTTATCGAAGAAAAATTCTAAAGACGGAAGTTTAATAAAGTCGAAGAACTAAAGTCTAATAGAAGAAGAAAATTACTAGACAAGTTCAATTTACATCGACAAATCCCGAGATGACGTCGAGAAAGACAAAGAATTTAAATCGAGTCGAGAAGAAAAGAAAGAAAGAAGGAAGCACACATGCATTCCCCACTCCCTATATATACCCTCCTAATGACACATTAGGAGGGTGTTAGTCATTAGCTAGTTTAATTTTCTTTGTTTTAGTTTTCAATTTAGAGAGAGAAAGTGTTTAACTTTCTCTCAGTAAAACTTCATCTTTTCTTTCAAGTTAAGCTTTATTTTAATCTTTGTATTTGGATTCCATTAATCAAAAAGTTCAATTTAAGCTTTTAATCTTTTATCTTTTTCTTCCTTTCATGATTTTGCTTTATACTTTGTTCCGAAATTTAAATATTTGTGTTTGATTTTGATGTTTTAGTGATTAAAAAGTTAATCTTTTTATTCCTCACTAAGCTTTTATACGGTATAAGCTATAAGATTGTTGTGCTTATTGGCTTGTTTCATATATATAGCTTATTGCATTTTTGGATTTCTTAAAAAGTTTAGTGTTTTTAAAAGGTTCGATTTATAAAGTTTGCTTATTTGGAGTTTTGAAAGTTGTCAAATTTATGCTTATTGAGTTGTTCAAGTTTCGGTTAAGAGTGCTTATTGGAACTGCTTATTGAGACTTTGGATTATCTCCATTTTCGGATTATTTGGTGTTCATCGCAATATTGAGGGTTTACACATTCCGACGGCAGCTTGTTTGTATCGCAATAACCCTTGTGGTTCTACTTTGCAATCTAAGTTTTTTCCCCCTTATTCCGATTGGGATTGCGATCACTCATTGCGATCGCATATTCCGACGGGTCTTAAGGTTATTTCAAGTCGAAACGCTGCCCAAATTTTGTTAACAACATTTCGACGAGATTGAACCTTGTATTCCGATCTAGGCATTCCGATAGTAGTGTATTGCGACAGAAGTGTTTCTATTATTCCGATCTGAACATTCCGATAGACATACATTCCGATAGACATACATTCCGATAGACATACATTCCGATAGATTCAACTTTGTTACATTCCGATGGTTATTCAGATGGATTATTCCGATGGCTTGTTAGCCGTATTTAAAGTGATGATCATATAATATACCGTTGCGAAGCTCGTGAAAAATACTATTCAACGGTGTCGAGAGTTCTTAGTTATTAATGTTTATGTAACGGGAATTAGTCCCGAACACACAAATGAGGAAGGCCTCCTAAACACTTACTACTTAGTATAAAAGGCCTCCTAAGCCTCATTTTTGTGTGTGTTTTTCCATTCCTTTGTTTGTAGAGAGAGAAACGTAGGTGTTTCTCTCACTAGGAATTCACAACTCTTTGTTTTTTCTCTTTTATTCTTCTTAGTCTAATCTTTCTTTTTTGGTTTAATCTTGTTCTTCATCATCTCTATTTCTTATTCTTATAAGTCGTGTGTTACGTCCAACAAGTGGTATCATTCGCCAAGGGATTCGTGGATTGCTTCTTGGTGTTGTTTTTGTTATTGCTTTTCGTGAGTTTTTGACCAAAATACCTCACGTTTTTAATTTTTTTCGTGCTTTTCTGAGTCCAAGTGTTCCATATATCTTCTACATAGTTGTGGTAGAGATTTGGGTACTTTGGGTTGGTTAAAATCACGGATTTCTTGTCAAAAATCTCGGAATTGTACCATATTGCGATTGGATCCCATCGCAAAGTAAAAGGGTTTATCTTTGCGATCAATATTGCGATTGGGATTGCGATTGGATCAATATTGCGATTGAGATTGCGATTGGGTGATATTGCGATTGAGATTGCGACAGGTTATTGCGATTGAGATTGCGACTGGGTGATATTGCGATTGAGATTGCGACAAGATATTGCGATTGGGATTGCGACAGGTTATTGCGATTGAGATTGCGACAGGTTATTACGATTGAGATTGCGACTGGTAATATTGCGATTGAGATTGCGACTGGGGATTGCGATTGGGATTCCGACAGAATCACTTCCACATTGCGATTGGATTACGACAGAATCACTTCCACATTGCGATTGGATTGCGACAGAACTATTTGGTTAATTTTTGTTTGAGTATTTTGTAGACTTAGCCACTATCTAGACTAGTCCCGGAACATAGTTTACACGAAGATTAAAAAAAAAAGTTAAAATTTTTAGGTCAAGTAAAATCAATTTTTTTCCCTACTAGTTTTTGGCTATTTCTAACTCAATTTCAAAATTTGGCGATACACAATTTTTTCAGCTTACCATTTTGTCGGACTGAGGAATTTATTGTCGGACTGAGAAAAAATCGGAAGTTTCGAAATTTCAACAACATCACACGCTTTCTACGAGTTGAGATCCTGATTTTTACACGACTTCTACGATGATGTCTCAACAAGATATTTATGATGCGGGTACTGAGAATCGTCCACCCATGCTAACCAAGGAGAACTACACTACATGGGCTAGTCGTCTCCTTCATTATGCAAAATGTAAACCTTTGGGAAAGTTGATTGTCAACTCGATTCAAAAGGGTCCGTATGTTAGAAGAAAAATTATTGTGCCTGGGGACCCTACGAATGCTAACCCAGCAGCTGACTCAAGTCATGAGCAAACAAATGAGGAATTAACTGAAGCTGAATCCAAACAACTCGACGCTGATGATCAAGCAATTCAAGTCATTCTTATAGGACTTCCTGAAGATGTTTATGCTGCTGTCGTTAGTTGTGAAACCGCACACGAGATGTGGCTTAGGATTCAGAAAATGATGAAGGGCAGTGAAATCGGTTTACAAGAAAAGGAAACTAAGTTGCTTCGTGAATGGGAGAAGTTTACCTCTACTGAAGGGGAACAAATTGAACCTTATTATCATCGGTTTTCAACCCTCATGAACCATCTTAGAAGAAACAAACATGAACCTGCACAAATTGCTGCCAACATCAAATTTCTTGATAATCTTCCTTCTGAATGGTCACGATATGTCACTCTTGTCAATCAAACAAAGGATCTTCATGTCGTGGACTACACTCAAGTTTATGACTATTTGAAGATGAATCAAGATGAAGCTAACGAAGTTACGGCAGAAAGACGTGCCAAGACACAAGATCCATTGGCTTTTATGGCAAACTCTCCATCATCTATGTCATATCCCATGGTCCCCTACCATCAACCCTCATCAAGTAACTTCATGTCACAACAACAACAACAACAACTCACAGCTTATGGATATCAACCTCCTGTTGCTATGAATTACTTACAATAACCCATTGCCTGTTTTGATGACATCACCGATCCTACTCATGCTATTAATACTGGTCTTGCCCTTCTTGCAAAGGCATTCAAATTCACCATTAACCCACCAACAACAATCAGAGAATCTCCTCGAACACTAGAAATAGGCAGATTGCTCAACCATTCATGAATGCTAATCAAGATCGCCAATTGGTAGTTGCTGGAAACACGGGGACTCAGTTTTAACAATATGGTTAGAATGTTGGGCAGACCATTGGTAATGCAGGAAATCAGTATGGTCAAAACCATGGTCAAAATCTGGGTGTTCTGAATGCGGGTAATCAGAATGGGTTAATAGTTGTGCCAGCGGTTGGTAACTAGATGGGAAACATTGTGGCTGCAAGGGCTGAGAATACTGGTACGGGAAATGGAAACAACAATCGTCAGGTTCAGTGCTACAACTGCAGGGGATTTGGTCATTATGCTCGAGATTGCACAGCCAAAAAGAAGAGGGATGCTGCTTATCTTCAGACTCAGCTTCTCATACCACAAAAAGAAGAGGCAGGGATTCCACTTCAAGCTAAGGAATTTGATCTTGTGGCTTCTGCTACAGAATATGACGAGGAAGAAGAGGTGAATGCCAACTACATCTTAATGGCAAACTTACAGCAAGCATCAACCTCAGGAACGCATGATGACAGAGCTCCCGTCTATGATTCAGACGGTCCCTTTGAGGTACACCCAAGTTTTGATGATAATGATATATATAATATGTCTAATCAGGAGTAAGAGTATACTGAGATGCTTGAGCCCTACATTGAGACACATGAGGATCAAACGAATAATAGTAATATTATTTCAAATGAGCCTAGTGTGGACCTTAGTGTGGATCAAGTTGCTCAGCCTACAACCCTTCCTGATGAGACACATGCGTATTATAAATCTCTATTTGATAAGCTTGCTAAGGATGTAGATCATGCTACGGTGGTTAATAATAAGTTTAGAGAAACTAATGCCAAATTGACCACTGAGCTTGCGGGATATAAGGAACGGGAGAAAAGTTTTGAGATTCATCATGCTAAAATCAAGGAAGTTGAACAAGCTCATGCTACATCGGTTTATCATGAAAAATGCACAACTAAGAAATTAAATGCCTTACACTTAAGTAGTGCTAAAAAGATAAGCGAATTGAATGATGAAATCACTTCTCTTAATAAACAGCTTTCAACTGAAAAATCTATTATTTTGGATTTAAAAGAAGAACGAAAAAAGCTGAAACATGATTTCAAAATTCGAGAAGATGGGTTTCTTGAGGATTTTTGCAAAGCGCATGATAGGATTAGAGAATTAGACAACCTATTAGTAAAACATGGCTAAACTATGCAGACGATAAATATGCTCGCACCGAAAGTGAATGAGATAAATTACACTAGATACAAATTGGCTTTAGGTTGTCCTCTTCCTCCAAATCCCGGATATCTTAAGCAAGTTCAGGCCACTAATGAAACTTTATATAATGGTAGTGTGCTCTTGTCTGATGAGCATGATCATCCTAGTGTGCATGATTCTGAGGAAACGCCTGATCTTGCCGTAGAGACTCGCTTAAGAATGAAAAAGATTTATAAAGAAGTGACACCAGTTTATTACCCGAAAATTAATCCTCCAACTGTTTTTGTTCGGTCTAAAACGAGTACTGAAATGCTTTTGCTCCCAAGTGAGGAATTGACTGATGACCCTCCTAAACCGAGTATCACACGCCGATTTCTAAACGAGCTTAAAGGTAACTTTGTCATTCTTAAACGTGTTGTTAATTTAAAATAACTGGAGGTAATTTTACATCACCTGTTCAGATTGAGGTTCAAAAAATTCTTCAAAACGATATTAATCCGATTATTAATCAAGTTGATGATCGGTTAGGAAATTTGGAAAACGCTTTTCTAAAAGAATTAGCCAACTTTGTTGAAGGCTTTAAATCTTTGACGAAGGAAGCTGATGAATCTCTTGATAAAATCAAAGTTTTGTAAAACGATTTTGAACGCCTCTCTAAAGCTCGTGATTGTATTGATAGTAGCCCTGTTGCGTTAGGTACCTCTATGTCGCATAATGAAAACCTATAAACTGAGCTTGATCTTATGAAAGAGAAAATGGAATCTTATGTCATTAAAAAGGATAAAGAATTCACCGATCTTTGGAATAAATTTGTCAAAAAATGTGATGAATGCAAATATGACAAGATTTCGTATGAAAAAGCTTACAATGAAATGCAACAAACAATCGCACGGTTGTAGGCTCAGTTAGGAGGGGTTTCAGAAACGAATTTGGCCTCGTCAGGGTTAGAGAGTGCTAGTGATAGTAATGTTTAGAAGCTTAAGGCTAAGATTGCAGATTTAGAATCTGTTGTTGTTCTATATAAGCGGGCTGTTGAACAAAGTAAGTCTGTCTATCAGAAACTTATTGATAAAATCTGTGAGAACTGTAAGTTAAAGTCCTTGTTAAACGATAAGACTTCTGAACCTAGCTCGATTGTGGATACGATGATCCAGAAACCAACAACCTCGGGACCCACTCGTATTGGTGTGACACCTTTTCCCAAGGTTGCTGGAACGAAAACTGTTGTGATTGCCCCAGGAATGTTTCGTGTTAGTTCTCCCTCTGTGCCTAGCAAACAACATAAAGCAAGCGTTAGGACAAAACCGACCACTATAACTCAACCACAAGTTATTGATTTAAAAAGTGCTAATTCTAATAGACACGTGTCTTCTTCTACAGTAATAAACAACTACACTAAGAGCAGAAGGCCACAGCCTACGAGCAATACAAGGAATGATAGGGTCACTTTTGCCTCTAGAAATAGTCGCCCCAAGATCAATAATGTGGAAGTAGAAGAACACCCTAGGAATTTACCGCTTTTTAATCATAATCAGAAACCTAATTCATCTGAATGTAATGACTTTAAGCTTGCTATTCGGAATGAAAAATCTGAAGTTATTTGTGCTAAATGTAATAAATGTTTCTTTACTTTTAGTCATGATGCTTGTAGTTTGACTATGAATGGTTTGAATTATGGTGGTTACACTCGAATTGACAAGCTGTCTGCCAGTGAACAACAACGCACTCCTAAGGCTAAGGTGTATGTTCCAAAAAGTACGCATGTAGGGTCCACAGAAAGTCTTGCTAAGCCTCTCTAATCCTTATTATTTACTTTTAACTATCGTTGTAGTATTTTATCTCTTGATTTCATTTTGAAATATTACTTTATGCTAATGACGATAATTACTATGTCTTTTCAAAGCCTATGTGCTTCATGAATTATCATTGGATATTACTTGATTACATATGCTGTTACTGTATTTTTTGAATTCTTTTTCTTGTGAATTGATCTTATTGCAATGATTTCATACTGTTATGACGTTACATACTTGTATTCGGAGCGCGTATGCTGCCGACTTTTCATGCTCATTTATCTGAGTACTTATGCTATTCATTTATGCATGATACGACTGATTTCATATTTCCCTTCTATTTCGCTTGTGACTAGATTCTTACATTTTAAGATTGTCACGTTTTACAGTTGCACGACTTGCGACCCCTTGGTGATTTACAATCTTTGTTCATTTTATCGCACTTTACATGTTTAAGCGATTCTTGTGTTCATTCGTGTTAGTTTATCGCACGTATTTCCAACAACTTTATCTCTCTATGTATCTCCGTATTGAAAGGTCATTATTCTAATCCGAGTTTGAAAATTTATCCGAAAAGGAGCTAAGAAACTGAAGCACAGTGAATTCTAATCGTTAAGATTCGTTGTGGTACGGAAATTACTTGGGAAGCAATGAATTTTGTTCTACACTTTGTACCTCCTCTTGTTTGCATCTTCTATTGTTTTTAGGAGAACTCTGGGGACCAAAGTTCCTTTAGGGGGGAAGACTGTGAGAACCCGTATTTTCCTAGTATTATTTTATTTTTTTTATTTGTGCTTCTTGAATTTTTCAATGTATTACGTTTTCTTGTATTGCTATATGTAAATCCTGAGACTTTTAAATTATACTTTTTAAGTATTTTTCTGATCATCGATAAGTACTTTGTATGGAATTATAAAATTTTTATTTTATTTTTTCAAATTTAATTTAAATCAAAGTTTTTGATTTAAAATCACCCGCGTGCGTTTTACAACGAGTTTATTCAAAATCAATGTACAACGAGAATTCCTAGTGATCGCGATACCGACGGATGCCCAAAAGTTTACGTTTATTTATCGATTGTTTCGATAATCAATACTTTCGACGATTTCATTTTAATTACGTATTAAGTCGCTTCGATAAATCATATAATCATTTTTATGATGCATTTTAACTTTTGAAAAGTATATTTTTTTATGAAACCCGAGCCCCATAAATATTTTCAATATTTACCAATAATCATTTTCTATCCTTTAAACTATTAAATTTCTTTTAAGACCAAAACTATACACAATTGACACAACTAGCCCTCCATCATATTATATAAACATTTTTTTAACCAATTCACCTCATTTTCATCACTCAAAAACACACACTAAACATTTCACTCCCTCCTCTTTCTTTCTCTCTTAAAACCGTGACCCCCTACACCCCTAAACATCCTCAAATCTTGATTTTTAAGCATGATCTAATCAAAACCAAGCTATGTCCCTTGTTCCAAATGATCTTGTGATTCTTTTGATACAAGAAATTCACACATGCATCAAGTTTTCATAAGTTTATGATTCCATGGTTGTTTAATGTTTTAATCATCATGCATGTATGATTTTTGGTAAGATTATCTTGATTTGATCATAAAAATTCTCATTTTTAATCTTTGATTTTTGTTAGATTTTACATGCAAGTGTTTTTAGGAGTGTTTGGTTGATAGGAATGATAGTATAGTGATCCTAGAGGTCTGGGAATGAGTGGTTTTGGTTGAAAATGGATTTAAATTGTTTTCTAAAAGGCTAATTTGGGACAGCAGCTTTAAACAGATTGTTTCGTGGGTTTAAGGTCTCTGAAAGGCTAAGATTATTTGATATTGTTGTAGAGTTTTTCGAGACGGTCGTTTAGGTATAAGATAGAGCTTCTAAGTCATTACGAGTCAAAAGTTATGCTAGTTTTAGTTTTCGTGTACCGGGAGACGCAAGTCGGCACAATCCGAAATTGTGGCTGATTTTGGGTCGACTCTCGGGGACTTTAGGCTTGTTTAGATAGTTGATACTACTGATTTTCAAAGTTTACAAACTGAGTTTGATGAGTCTACTAGTGATTTCAAAAGATGGATTGTCGAGTTAGTACTTTTAAAGTGGTCCAAACGGTTTTACAAAACAAGTGCACAAATCTGTCCCAAATTTGGAGTCGAGTAAAGTGTCGAGCTGATGGATTTTAAAGTGTGAACTTTGGCTCAAATTTTGGTGATGTCTTATACAGGTTATAAGTGACCTTGACACCAATTTTCATCTAAAACGGACAAGTCTAGATAGGATAGATCGGTGGGTACATTCGGGGTGTACTTGCTGATTTTATTTTGGACACGTAGTTCAATGTTTGTGTTGCGTGAGTTTGAGTATTCATCATCGGACATGATGACTTATTCAAGTGCTTAGTCATTATAGAAATGACTTAGCTACTGGTCCGAATAAGGTTTAAGGATAGTTTGACTTGCATTGACTTGTCGTCTTATGACGGGTCGACTTCAAGTGTACAAGTGTTTAAACGAGTAACTTTGAATAAATGGATTCATTTGGTTCGTGTCAATGATTTTGAAACATGAATACTTTGAAAACATTTGAGTCATATTATATTTGGTACATATCGATATTTTAGTTCGAGTCTTAACGCGCGCCTTATTTTGATAGGTTGCGGTTCTCGTGTTTCCTTGGGCATCCATATCGTCAGTGATCGTCTACCACTACCGTTTCTACTCAGTTGCTGAGTACCATGATTGACTTACCTCGTGGCTAAGGTGAGTTCATAGCCCCTTTTTACTTGTATATGGTTTCTAAACACGGGGTGAGATTTTACATGGTGGAACACAACCATTTAAAAACTGTATGCTATCCAGAACTTGTATGCTATCCAGAACATGTATGATTTTCAGGTTTTCAATGTTATTATTGCTTTTTAGTCTAGCCTTGAGTTTCCTCTCCCGATCATGAACCGCTAATTTCGAGTACTAAGCGTGAATGTTGTGGGTGGATCCATCGGGATTGACTGTCCCTGTCTCAAGTACCTTGACGCACTGATATTTGTTTGTTACTTGAGTATTTAGGCTGAATACTCCCTAGAGGAACTCACATTGAGTTAAGCTTCGGTTCATGAACTGAACAACAATAATAATGGTTTCGGACAATGGTTACAGTACATAACCATTTCCCCTATTTCTTGTTACAAATGAATGTTTGTGTTCCACACCTTTACTGCTAAACCTATGAATTTCACTAAACTTTGTGTTGACGATTTTACATGTTTAATCTCAGGTATTATTACTTAACTTTGCTTGGATGGGAGCCCGCAGGAGATTATCGCATCTTGGAGATTTTTGTGATGCTTTTGAAAGATTGGTTTTATATAAACTGTCAGAAGTTTATTATATCTTTTGGGCAACTTTATGTTATAAATTGAGACGAAATAATAAAATTTTCCGCTTTTAAAACTCTGGGACCTATGTTTAAAAACTCTGACCTTTTTATGATGTAATGTACATGTTTTTATTTCGTCAGCTTTGTATGAACTGTAATTCATTGTTTCTTGTACTATGACGTGTTACCCCCTCGTTGCCTAGTTGTTCCATGTCGGATTTTGGGGGTCTCAAAGATTGGTATCAGAGCCATGGTCATAGTGAATTGAGTCGTTTTAAACTTAGTCTATGACCCATATTTTTCAAGAAAATCCTATGAGTCTTAGTGCCAAACATGGAATCTGCCAAGATGTTCGGTATTCGCGCGGGTAACTCTCTAATCCTTACTATTGCTTAAGTTATACCTATATTGAGACTTGTATAATTTACTACAATATTCATTACTTTATTCTTGTATTCTTCCGATTTTTCTGTGCCGACTATTTCTAAAGACTTGCTTTTATCGTTTGCGCGAGTTTTCGCGATAACTCCAGTTGAGATATTCTAAGTGTTTTAGTCGATGAGATCTTTCTAAATCTCGCTTTGCTACTCATTTATGTCACTGTTTTACTTGACATTTGAACATTGTTCTAAATTTCATGTTTCACAGATTATTCTTCTTTCGAATTCGAATTATAATATTCGCTTACATTTCGGAAACGTCATGCTGATTTTTAGCTAAACGTCTAGTTCGTGACGATTGATTGGATTACGACTTTTCGCATATAGATTTCTAATATTCTTCCTCGTTTAAAATATCCTATACTTGGGAGCGCGACTTATTGATATTTCGCCTTTTCTTTGGTATCTATTATGAGTTTGGAAGAGATCGCACACCTATGAAGTTTTTACTTCGTATATTGAAAATTAAGTCAAGAACGTTGTCCGTTTCTTTTGTTTATAGTCTTGTTGACTAGTATTCTTTAAACGCCCTTATGCCGCTACTTTTCTTCATTCTTACGAAATGTGTATTTTTTTGTCGTTTTGGAATCCATAAGCCATGTGCGTATTCGAAGTGGTAAATAAAAATTGTTTGTGAAACAAGTTAGACAATAAGAAATTGGCGACAAATGAAAAGCTAAAAAAAATCATGATCCAAACGCCCCCTTATAAAATTTAACGCGCTGCAGAATTCTTTAGCACGCATAACGAAGTTCAAAACTTTTATAAATTTCATTTTTAGCCGAATAAAAAGATAAATCTTGTTTAGCCGATCGTTTTAATATAAAATTCGACTTCTAATTCTTTATAACAAATATTTTGTGGCAATTAGAAATTTGAGAAAAATAATATAAATAAAGTTTGCTGATGTACATGCATTTCGAGGTCCAAAATAAGGTCAAATTTTATTTTCAGTTTTACAGAATAAAAGAGCTTATTTTTACGCTCGTTTTGGTTATTCGCACACCCTTTAACTCATCCGCATTAAGAAGTTACAGCCGAAATACGGTTGAAAACCCATTCTGGACCAGCAGGTATGCTTGGTGTTTTGCTACAGGTTAGGACCCATTTAACCCTTATGTTTTGCCTTGGGTAGTTAGTATACATTATAAGCTAAGCCTGGCCGCTGAGCTTGCGTTAATAGCCATCACCAGTTGAATTTTATGACTAAAATGGTGATCGCTAATCTTATAACCGATTTTCTAAAGTTTTAACTTTTCTCTAAGATGGATTTTTTTTTCATTTGGAGAACTGAGATAAATTCATATAGCTAAGAATGTCGGGTATGATAATACGTTTCCGACGGTATAAGATTCTTCGTCTATCTCTTCATAATGATTAAATGGCGGGCATTTTAGAAACTGGTCTAATAGGGAGCAACCAACTTAAACTAGCGTTTGGTTTAGCGTGCTTGGTATGGTTAATGAGTGTTTAGCCAAGATTTATCACTTGAAACATTTGAGAAACATATAATGATGACTTTTGATGCAAAGTTTTAGTGTCCGTTAGCTACCTTTAAGTTTTTGACACATAAGTGGGTATTGTTGACTAATTTGAAAAGTTACAAAATTTCGATTATATAGCTGCTGTCATAGGTATAAGTGTGTCGTAAAAGTGTTTTCAGCCTTCGGATAAAACTACAAAGTTGTCCGGAATGATGTTTTTAGTCACCCACACAGTAACGGAAGCTTTAAAGTGGGCATCTGACCCTCAAAAATGTAAAATACAGACTATAAAGTTTGACTTTTCGCGCAGAATGCGTTTTGGTTTTTATTTTTAAAAAGGTATCTAGACTTCAAAACTTTTCTTAAAATTCACCAGATATTAACTACATGATGTGTATGACTTCTCTGAATTTTTGTAGAATTTTTCCAAAAGTCTAATTAGGATTTTTAAGCCTCGCGAAAAGGAGTTTTCTGCACTTTTTCATTAAGCGAGTAAATGACTAGTTCATTACCCAAACACCCCTGAAGCAAGCCTAAACCTTCTGGATTGGATTTGGGATGATCGATACTGATACTTAGGATGTATAACATCATAATTGAAGTGAAATTTAGGTCTAACGATTAGTAATTCACCTCAAGTCGGAAAAGCCAAAGGTTGACTATTTTCCATACGGTTAGTCAAAACTTATAAAAATGAGTTCTAAGCTATATAGCTTGATGAAACAAGTTTGTATGACCATATTTATATATTTTATTCCGCAGCTTTTGAATAAACTCGTGAAGTGTGTCATATTATTTTCTTTGTCTTTTATTTACCTTATTGCCATGTATGTTGTTACCATGATGTGGGAACCCACAGTGCTTACCTGTCCCGTTACCAGATTTTTGGGGTCTTAGGTAATTAAATGTAAGTGCGTCAAGGTAATCGGGACGGGGATTGTTAATCCCGATGGATCCATCCACAACATTCGCGCTTGCAAAATGTGAATTAACGGTTCATGATGTAGGGGCTTTTTGACTAAGGTACTAATGCAATAAGTAAATGTATAATCTGGGGAAAGCATACCCTTCTTGAATAGCATACTAAAAGTTTTAAATGATTGTATTCCACGCATGTTATTCTCACCCCGCAATTTGTAACAAGTATATAATAAAAGGGGATATGAACTCACCTTTAGCAAGTAATCACAAGGTAAAGGAGCTAAGCAAAAAGGAGTCTTCACGGACCTATGCAATGGTGACGCGTAATAAGAATGTGTTCAATGTAGAAATAACGTTTTAGAAGTGACGGGACATAGTGTAACTAAGTAACTTGCGTGCGATGGCGAGACCTAAGCTTAAGATGAAATTTGACCCAAACACCTTGAACCTACTGTAATAACATAATATTAACCTTATATGATGGTCCAAGCATTTATATGCGGGTTTCGAACACGTTTTAGACTCGGTTTGTAAAACCAAAATAATAGACTGCATTCAGTTTTCTGAAAAAAGCTGGGAAGATTTGGTGATAACTAAAAATATATAATAGTACAGAAAGTGGGGTTTTTTGACATAAGTAGGTAATTCTCTTACCTTTCTAAGTTGGGCAAGAACAGACCTGGAGCAATTACCAATCAACGAGAAATCCATTTTTAGTGACAGGCTATCAAAACAGAAAGTTGGAATCGACTCTTGAAGCCTACGGTAATTTGAGCATAAATCCTAAATGGTATAAGATTTTGACACCAAACCAAAAAGATAAGTTGTCTTATGATTTTACCTACTGTAAAAAGTTATAAAATCCTATATTCACCCTTTTTACCCAAGACAAATTACCCACGTTTTAAGCCTACCATTCAGATTTGACCTAGTTTAGTAAAACGACCGTTCCGGGCTCATCCGGACACTTCCCGTTCCCAACCAACTCACCACATGTAAAACACATCAGTGGGTATCAAATTTTCAAATAAAAACACAGTCATATTTGTAACAAAATTTTGCCATAACCTGTTCATTACCCGAACATAAATGGTGAAGGTGCGCAGATTTTGCACACCTGCTGTATATGGCCAATAACTCAAAAATTTTGTACATAAACCCCCAAATATCGTAGCCCTAGATTCACCTCTAAATGGTTGCCTATTGGTAGAAATTTTGACTGTAGTGGCAAAATAATCGACACTAGTAGATCTCATACTGACTGTGAAACGTCGGTATGTGATATGGCTTAATTATCATCTAACCCTTCAGGAACCTATTTCATCGGTTGCCAAAATATTTTCTTCTCTTATCATTGGCAGGCTGTTGAAATTTGTCTCTGGTGCGTGGACTCGGGCTGTTCCAAACATATGACTGGGAATCGAAGCCTTCTCAAAAACATCGTATGGCATTTCATGGGAACTGTTCGATTTGGAAATGATCATGTTGCGGAAATTCTAGGCTATGGTGATCTTCATTGGGGAAATGTAATCATCACCAGAGTCTCTTTTCTTGATGGCTTGGGACATAATTTGTTCTCGGTTGGGCAATTTTGTGACTCAGACTTGGAGGTTGCTTTCAGAAGTCATACATGATTTGTAAGATATCTTGAAGGAATTGATTTGTTGAAAGGAAGTCATACCACCAACCTTTACACCATTGATCTTTTTCAAATGTCTGTTGCTTCTCCAATTTGTCTCATAGCTCGAGCCACATCAACAAAGTCATGGTTATGGCATCAAAGATTATCTCATCTCAATTTCGATGCCATAACTCAACTTGCGAAAGATGATCTTGTTACCGGTCTTCCAAAGTTTAAATATACAAAAGACCATCTTTGTCCATCATGTGAGCAAGGTAAAAGTAAGAAGAAGCCTTACAAACCCAAACATGTTCCCAACTCAACGAATAGGTTACATCTCCTACATATGGATTTGTGTGGCCCAATAAGAATCAAAAGTATTAATGGAAAGCGGTATGCCCTTGTCATTGTGGATGACTATTCGCGTTACACACGGGTTCATTTTCTTGCTTCGAAAGATGAAACCCCTGATGTAATTACTAATTTCCTGAAGAAAACATCAGTGCTACTTCAAGCCGTTGTTGTCATTGTAAGAACGGATAACGGTACAGAATTCACCAGTCAGAAACTGAAAGCTTATTTTGACGAAGTTGGGATTTCTCATCAAACTTCGGCTGTAAGAACTCCAGAGCAGAATGGAGTTGTGGAACGAGGAATCGTACGTTAGTTGAAGCTGCTCGGACGATGTTTCTCTCCTCCAGTGCACTGTTATTCCTTTGGGCTGATGTTATAGCAACTGCATGTTATACTCAAAACCGCTCCATTATTCACACCCGCTTCAACAAAACACCTTATGAGATCATTAATGGAAGAAAACCGGATATTTCATTTTTACATGTCTTTGGTGCTTTATGTTATCCGAAGAATGATCGTGAAGATATCGGTAAACTTGAACCTAAAGGTGATATTGGCTTTTTCATTGGTTATTCTTCAACTGCTTGTGCTTACATGGTTTATAATCGAAGGACAAGAAAGGTAATGAAGACTACGAACGTTACCTTTGATGAACTCTCGGGTATGGCCTCTCAGCATAGAAGTTCACATCCCGAGCTTCAAGGTCAGACTTCTGGACATGTAAGTTCAGGACTCGCGCTTCAATTTGCACCGTCAGCAATCTCATCGTTACAACCATCAGAACGTGACTTGGAAGTTTTATTTGGGCCAATCTATGATGAATATATGGAGGGTCCTTCGTCATTTGGTGTTCCTCAAAATGCCGCGGCTGCACCTGCTACCGTAGTTCAAGAACCTCCGACTGCATCTACACCAACGGCATCTACGTTTGCAACATCTACGTCAACCTCAACCATATTGACTCCAAACATTCCAACCACTTCTCCGACTACTGACGCAACTCAACAACATTCTCAGCAAATTCCTACTCATGTTCATCTTCAGAATGAAATTGTTGCTGAAAATGCAAACAATGCGATGCTCAACGAACACGAGTTTGTTAATCCATTTGCGGCTTCCACAAGTTCTACTCAGCCTTCAACACCATATGTGGATCCGTCGAGCTCGCATCAAGTTTCTCATACACTTCCACATGAACACAAATGGACTAAGAATCATCCTTTGGTTCAAGTGATTGGCAATCTCACGCGACCAGTCTCAACACGAAATCAGCTGCGTACCGACGGTGATATGTGTATCTATGCACTATCAGTCAGCACAATGGAACTAGCAAGTGTGAAAGAAGCAATGACCGATGCATCATGGATTGAGTCTATGCAAGAAGAACTCAATCAGTTCATTCGGCTTGATGTATGGGAGTTAGTACCTCGACGCGACAATATCGACCCCCTTACTCTGAAATGGTTATTCAAAAACAAGATGGATGAGGAACAAACGGTCATTAGGAACAAGACTCAGTTAGTTGTGAGAGGTTATAAACATAAGGAGGGAATTGACTTCGCAGAATCCTTTGCCACGGTTTCTCGGATGGAAGCTATTAGGATTTTCTAGGCATACGCCGCACACAAATCATTCACAGTGTACCAAATGGACGTGAAGATGGCCTTCTTGCATGGGTCGTTAAAAGAAGATGTGTATGTATGTCAACCTGAAGGTTTCATCAATACCGAACACCCAAGCCATGTCTAGAAGTTGAAAAAGGCAATTTATGGTTTGAAACAAGCACCGAGGGCATGGTACGACGAATTATCATCATTTCTTCTCCAAAATCACTTCAGCAAAGGAACTATTGATCCAACGTTGTTTATCAAGCACTACGGCAACGACATCTTGGTGGCTCAGGTCTATGTAGGTGATATTATATTTGGTTCTACTAACCCAAAATATTCCATATTATTTGTCGACCTTATGAAAAGTTGATTTGAAATGTCCATGATGGGGGAAATGACGTTTTTTCTTGGTCTCCAAGTTCACCAATCCCCCCGTGGTATTTTCATAAATCAATCCAAGTATGTGCTTGAGATTCTAACGAAATTTGGTATGGATAACTATGATCCTATTGGTACTCCAATGGACACTAAACACAAGCTTGATTTGGATAAGAAAGGGACATTTGTAGATGCTACAAAATACCGAAGTATGATCGGGTCCCTTATGTACTTAACCTCAAGCAGACCGGACATTCTGCATGCTACTTGTTTATGTGCTCGGTACCAGGCTAAGCCAACCAAGAAGCACCTCAAGGAGGTTAAAAGGATCTTTCGTTATCTCCGGGGAACCATTAACATGGGTCTCTGGTATACGAAGGATTCTAGATTTAATCTCACTAGTTTTTCAGATGCCGACCATGCAGGGTGTCATGATACATTCAAGAGCACTTCCGGTGGGGCACAATTCTTAGACGAGAAGCTAGTGAGCTGGTCATCAAGGAAACAAGATTGTACGACGTTGTCCACCGCGGAAGCAGAATATGTGTCTCTATCCGTGTGTAGTGCCCAAGTCCTTTGGATGAGAACACAACTCACAGATTATGGCTTTTACTTTAACAAAGTCCCTATTTATTGTGATTCACAATCAGCCATAGCCATATCCTGCAACCCGGTCCAACACTCCAAGACCAAGCACATAGATGTCCGATTCCATTTCATAAAGGAGCATGTGGAAAAAGGAACGATCGAACTGTTCTTTGTCAAGACGGACTACCAACTAGCCGACATCTTCACCAAAGCTCTTTCTCAAGACAGATTTGAATTCTTGGTTCGTCAACTTGGTATGCGTAGTTTCACACCTGATGAACTTGAACGTCTTGCACATTCGCAGTAATCTTGTATATATTTATCAGAAAATCAAAATACAAAAATATAAAACCTATAAAAACAAAATAAAAAATGAGAAAATATTTTAAAAATACCAAAAATATTCTTCTCCGACATGTCTCTCAACGTCGGTAATATGGACGTACTTAGAAATGTTGTTCAATAACGACACGGGTACGTACATAAAGTTCGAATGAGAGTTCAAATGTTTTCAAAACATGTCTTTTCTACTTTCTTCTCATGATGGTTTATAGTCACATGTCAGAATATAACCCGGTCCCCAAAGAAAAGAAAGTCTTTGACTTATCCTCAACAATGAGAAATTAAGTTTTCTCGGTCATGGGCTTATATCAAAACATTCAAAGTTTTAAGCTCATGAACACAAGGAAAATGTTCATTTATGTCCATTATTCCTTAACAACGGGAAAGTAAGTTTTCTCGAGTTTTTGCGCACAATTTTTCAAAATATTTCAAAACTGTGTGCTCATATACTCCCCTAATTTTATTTAGAATTTCTTTTCGAGGGGGAGTACAAACTTTCATGCAACATTATTCTCTCCATGTTTCATCACTAGTTTCATAAAAATTTCAATGTCATGCAATTTTTGAGGGGGAGAATAGTGATTAAAATGTGTTATCTTGGATAAGATCTTTGATATAAGTGCTTTCTCTTCCTAATATGTGCAAAAACCTTTCCTTTTATGATGCACATATGTAGGGGGAGCGTTTTTGGTGATTAAGAAAGTTTTTTTTTGGTTACGATATCTATACCTTCAACACAATTATTCACGACGATATTGGTGTCAAAAGGTGGTTAGGTATTCGTCCTATGATCCAACCAGAACCGGAGGGATCTTCCCAGGGACAATCCATTAGAAAATAGAAGTCCTTAGGAAAGATGGAGTAGTTGAGTGTACGGGAATAATGCCGACTAATGACTTAAGCTAACACTGGAACAATCACAACAAGGTGCTAGTTATGACGTCTTGGTAAGCATTGAAGGGGTTGAAGAATGAAAAAGAAATGTAAGGATAAAGGGTGTAAAGAAAGAAGCCCTCCATACAACTTAGGCAGAAACTGGGTCAATACATCGACTATCAGAATCACGTTGATGATTTCTGGTATTGAAGACAAAGCATCATGGACTCAGTGATGCAATGCACAACCCTTCTCAACCTACTCAAGCTTCTCTCAAAAGAAGTTTGTTTTATTGTCACGGAGTTCAACTCATTTCTATCAACTCTCTCACTCCGAGATAGTAGATATTGAAAAGGTGGCAGTCTGCTCCAGCCTCCGATCACCAAATAAACATGCACTTATAGAGTCTAGAGCCAACGAGATTCATCAGAAAATCTCATTAGGACACTTATTCCATATATCAATTGTTGTTCATTATTAGAACTCAAGCGATGATTTACAGAGTCCTATGCTTGTGGTATTGTTAGAACATTCAGAGTGATACTCTCTAGTTATCATAGTGACGAATGGAAATCCTTCCAGTGTTAACATCAAACAGCACTGCGGTAGGTCATATGTAAGATTCACTTGAATTAAACATATGTTAACTGGAAAGCAACAGTGGTTTGGTCCTTAATTGATTCGGACTCGTTCCAGGTCTCGACGCAATATCTTTATGATCTTGCCAGAACACTCAGAGTAATACTTTTCAGTATTTACAGTGACGAATGGAAATCCTTCCAGTGTCATCATCAAACAGCACTGCGATAGGTAACTTGTGCGATTCTATATGAATCAAACTTGTGTCAACTGGAAAGCAATGATGGTTTGATTCTTAATTGATTCAAACTTGTTCCAGGAAATTGAATTGACGACTTAATCAGCAGAATGGAACTGCACGATTCACTCCTTACTATGAATTATCTATCGATATAGTCAAGTATTGAGAACGGCTACCACAGCCGGAAACCCTGTCAAGGAAGTTCCTTGAACTTACCTAATCACAGGTATAGTATTTTTACTGTATAACGGGAAACCGGAGGAATGCAAATGGTGGCGTCGTAATTCAAGATCACATGCTCATATAAATGAAGAAAGCTCAAGAACATCTGAAGACAAAGACTTCCGCTACTCTGATGATCAAGGGAGATTTTTAACAAGCTTTTATGACAACACAAAACATGAGTATGTGGGTAAAGACACAAGAACACAAGCTGGCAAAGTTACAAGATCAAGTCAAGGCAAAGATCAAAGATCCAAGATCACAAGTCATGAAAGGAACTATGAAAGAACTCCCAAGACAACGAGCTTCAAAGTCTGCAACACCAACGAAGTGAAGTCACATATTACATGACCACCCCTTAGGGGGATATTGTTAGCCGTATTTAAAGTGATGGTCATATAATATACCGTTGCGAAGCTCGTGAAAAATACTATTCAACGGTGTCGAGAGTTCTTAGTTATTAATGTTTATGTAACGGGAAGTAGTCCCGAACACACAAATGAGGAAGGCCTCCTAAACACTTACTACTTAGTATAAAAGGCCTCCTAAGCCTCATTTGTGTGTGTGTTTTTCCATTCCTTTGTTTGTAGAGAGAGAAACGTATGTGTTTCTCTCACTAGGAATTCACAACTCTTTGTTTTTCTCTTTTATTCTTCTTAATCTAATCTTTCTTTTTTGGTTTAATCTTGTTCTTCATCATCTCTATTTCTTGTTCTTATAAGTCATGTGTTACGTCCAACAAGGCTTTACTTTGATATTTCGATGGGTTTGATTGCATACATTCCGACAGATTGGGTTTATTATTATTCTGATAGTTTAAGTTTTTTAAAGTTTTATAAAGTTTTAAGTTTTCAAGTTCTTTACGTTTTAATTTATAAAGTGTTTTTCTAGTAATTTTTAGTATAATTTTTAAAAGCTTTAACTTTACTAAAACGACATTTATTTGCTTTTAGTTTAAAAATAGATAATCTCCCAACCCAAATTCTTTTCCACCAAGAACGACTGAGTGGCACTAATTAACGGTAATCAATTCGAAAAGATCGGATTCAACGAACTTTCATAACTAAGTGAAACCTAGTTATTAAATGGCGCCGTTGCCGGCTCTTTTTGTTAAGATTAACGGTTTTTAGTAAGAGACGCGTTGGATTTTGGGATCTGTTCTTTTAGGAACGTTATTTTCAAGCACAAAAATTTTCAAAAATCCATAAAAATTAAAAAATCTTTCAAAAAATACAAAAACATTAAAAAATCATAAAAAGCATTTCTTTTTCGAAGTTTTGCACCAAAAAGATTATATATATATTCTCTGTTTCTTTGGTATCTTTCTCTTTTGCAGGTGTATGCGTACTAGATCTTCAAATTATTCTAAGCCCGAGACTCGTGAAGATTTAGATATGGCTGGTGTGCATAACAACAATAACAACCCACCTCTACCCAATTTGAATAACAATAACAACAACAACAATGTTCCCCCACCCGACTTACGAACAATGGAGGAGCTTTGTCAACCCACCATGAACGGACGCGGAGGACCGATTGCGCCAATGCAAATCACGGCTCCTGAATTTTCGTTGAAGCATCACATGATACATCAAGTTCAAAACGCTTGCCTGTTTAGCGGATTACCGGATGATGATGCCAACAAACATCTCGACAAGTTCATTACCGTCACTCAAAGCATGAAACTACCCAGTGCTTCCATGGATTTTCTTCGCCTTCACCTTTTTACACACACTTCATCCCATCATGCCGAAAAATGGTTTGATCGCCTTCCCAAAAACTCAATTCAAACATGGGATGACATGACTCAAAAAAATTTGTCGCGCTACTTTCCACCATCCATGGTCACTAGTCTTCGCAACCAAATCAGTGGATTTACACAAGAACCTGATGAGTCGCTTTTCGATGCTTGGGAACGTTATAATGTTTTGATCGACCGTTGTCCAAACCATAACATGCTACCTGTTACTTTGATTGATACTTTCTATAATGGTCTAACTTTTCGTGATCGTGATACGATTAATGCTGCCGCCGGTGGTACATTCATGAAGAGAAGACCTGAGGAGTGTAGAGAGCTGATAAAGAACATGACCACTCACCACAAAAATTGGGATTCATCTGCATCTTCAAGGAATAACCAGAGGGCCAATGTTTCTTCTACATCATCCAATTCAGAGCTCACCGAACTCACTCGCCAAGTAGATGAGATGAACAAAAACTTCTTAACCATGGCTACAAACCAATTTCAACAAGCTAAAACTATAGCAACTTCTTGTGAGATTTGCGGGGGTTCTCATTCATACACCGATTGTCCTTCTACTCTTGACAATCCGGAAAATGTATATGTCGCCAATGGTAACTTTTCTACAGGAGGCTACCAAGCACGTCCTCAAGGAGACCGAAACTTGCTAAGTTATCGTTCCAACAACTATCTATCTCCACCCAGTTTTTCCCCTCAAAACCAAAACCAAAACAATTTCAACTACAACAATCAAAGCCAACCTCGAGCTACCAATCAATATCAATCCCAAAGAAACCCATATCCACCTTAAGGAAATAATTCAGCTTACCAAGCTCCACCTCTCAATCAACCCACAGCATTGAACCAAGACCTCGAAACTTACATGAGGACCAATAGAGAGATGGTGACGAATCTTCAAAGCCAATTCATTAACTTGAAAGATGACATGGCAAAACAAGGGAACGATATTCGAGCCGAGCTAAGGAATGACATGGCTAAACAAGGGAATGCTCTTCAAGCCGACATGAGAAACTCTATGAACAATCAAACAAATAACTTAAGGGATATGATGGCTAGTTTTTCCCAAGTAATCAAGCCTCTGGTTCGGGTTCTCTTCCGAGTAACACCGTTGCTAATCCAAGAGGGGAGATGAAAGAAATCACCACCCGAAGTGGCAAAGGTTTAAAGGAACCCAATATTCCTACACCTATACCGGTGATTGTGATAAAGGAAAACGAGTCCCCTTCTCCAATTACTCCACCTTCTACCTCCACGCCTCCACCACCCAAGGATGTGAGTGAGAATTCCATACCAAAGCCTTCATATCAACCCAATATACCTTATCCCTCAAGGTTGAGGAAAGAGAAATTGAAGAACAAGGATGATATTCAGGTTTCTAACTTTCTCAAAATGTTTAACCAACTGAATTTCAATATCTCCTTTGCTGAGGCTCTCGCTCACATGTCGAAGTATGCGAAAATGTTTAAAGATCTTCTCAGTGATAAGGAGAAACTCCTTGATATCGCTCAAACCCAACTTAATGAGAATTGCTCTGCAGTCCTCTTAAGGAAATTACCAACCAAACTTGGTGATCCGGGTCGTTTCTTGATTCCCTGCAACTTCCCCGGGGTAGAGAGTTGTATGGCCCTTGCCGATCTAGGTGCTAGTATCAACTTAATGCCAATAAGTGTTTGGAAACAATTATCTCTACCCGAGCTAGTCCCCACCCGAATGACATTGGAATTAGCTAACCGTACGGTTTCTTATCCGGTAGGGATAGCCGAAGACGTATTCGTCGGTGTCGACAAATTCACCTTTCCGTCAGATTTTGTTGTCGTTGACTACGAGATGGACCCCCGTGTTCCATTAATCGTTGGACGTCCATTCCTAAGGACCGGTCGCACTCTCATTGATGTAGCCGCGGGCGAATTAATCATGAGAGATGGTGACGATAAAATCGTTTTCAACATGGGTAAACTGTCTAAGCAGCCTTCTGAAACCGAGAGCAAATTTCATTGACGTTCTTGATGAGGCTTGTGAAGAACATTTCAAAGACGCTTGTAAAAGTGGTTCTTCTTCTCTACCCATTGTTGAGACCATTGCCTCTATTGCTCCATCACTAACTCCATTTGGAGAAAGTGATTTCATTTTGAAAGAATTTGAAGCAACTTTGGGAGATGTGGATTTACAATATGACGATCCTCCCTCCAATTGGGATGAAGACATTCGTACCATTGAGAAACTTCTCAATGAGGACCATATTTCTCCACCTTCTCCTAAGGAAATCTCTATCGATGATCCGAATTTGACTACGCCTTCCATCGTACATCCTCCGGATTTAGAGCTTAAGGATCTTTCGTCTCATCTCAAGTACGTTTTCCTCGAAGACAATAGGAAGTCACCCGTCATCATCGCTAAGGACTTGAAAGAAGAAGAAAAATCCCGACTTATCGCCGTGCTAAAGAATCATAAGAAAGCGATTGCATGGAAAATCTCTGATATTCGTGGAATTGATCCTCACTTTTGCACACATAAAATTCTCATGGAGGACGATTTTAAACCCACTATTCAAAGCCAACGAAGGGTGAATCCCAAGATCCATGACGTTATCAAAAACGAGGTTATCAAACTTCTTGATGCGGGAATGATCTACCCTATCTCGGATTCACCATGGGTTAGTCCCGTCCATTGTGTGCCTAAGAAAGGCGGAATCACCGTTGTGCCCAATGAAGACAACGAGTTGATTCCTACTCGTCTCGTTACAGGGTGGAGAGTTTGTATAGACTATCGCAAACTCAATGATGCTACGAGAAAGGATCATTTTCCCTTTCCTTTCATGGACCAAATGCTTGAACGTCTAGCGGGTAATGACTATTATTGCTTTTTAGACGGTTTCTCGGGTTATTTTCAAATACCCATCGATCCCCAAGACCAAGAGAAAACCACATTCACTTGTCCTTATGGAACATTTGCTTACAAAAGAATGCCTTTCGGCTTATGCAATGCTCCTAGGACTTTCTAAAGGTGTATAATGGCTATCTTCCATGACATGGTTGAAGAAACTATGGAAGTCTTCATGGATGATTTCTCGGTCTATGGTGATTCCTTATCTACTTGTCTTGCCAATTTGGAACGCATGCTTAAGCGGTGTGAAGACACTCGCCTTGTTCTGAATTGGGAAAAATGCCATTTCATGGTAAAAGAAGGCATTGTGCTTGGACATAAAATCTCCAAAGCCGGTCTTGAAGTGGACCGTGCTAAAGTGGATGTCATAGCCAAATTACCTCCACCTTCAACCGTGAAGGGTGTGAGAAGTTTCCTTGGTCATGCGGGCTTCTATCGTCGATTCATTCAGGATTTCTCTAAAATCGCTCGCCCGATGACCCACCTCTTGGAAAAAGATACTCCTTTTATTTTTTCTAAAGAGTGTCTTGAATCCTTCAATCTTCTTAAGGACAAGCTAACTAAGGCACCGGTCTTGGTTACCCCTAATTGGGAGCTACCTTTTGAATTGATGTGTGATGCTAGAGATTTTGCTATTGGAGCGGTTTTGGGCCAAAGAGTGAACAAACACTTCCAACAAATCCATTATGCTAGCAACACAATGACGGGGGCTCAATTGCATTATACCACTACCGAAAAAGAGCTTTTAGCTGTAGTGTATGCTTTTGAGAAGTTCTGCCCCTATCTTGTTCTTTCCACCACCATTGTGTACACCGATCATTCCGCGTTGAAGTACTTGTTAACTAAGCAAGATTCTAAGCCAAGACTTCTTCATTGGGTTTTGCTCCTTCAAGAATTTAAAATCAAAATTTGTGACAAGAAGGGAGTCGAAAACCTAGCCGCGGATCATCTAAGTAGACTTGAGGATCCTTATCAAGGGGATCATCCGAATCAAGAGATCAATGACTCTTTTCCCCTTGAGGCCTTAATGTCTACCAATTTCAATCTTGATGACACCCCGTGGTTTGTGGACATTGCAAACTACTTAGCGAGTGGTATTCTCATCAAATGGTTAACATCCCAACAAAAGAAGAAGTTCTTTAAAGATGTTAAGACTTACTTTTGGGATGACCCTTATCTCTTCAAACAATGTGCTGATCTGATTATTCGTCGGTGTGTTGATGGACCCGCAGCTTTAGACATTCTCGAAGCTTGCCATAAAGGACCCACCGGTGGTCACTTTGGTCCCAACTACACCGCGAAGAAAGTTTTTGACTCTGGATTCTATTGGCCCGCCATTTACCATGACGCTCACGAGATGGTTAAAAATTGTGACGCTTGCCAACGACAAGGCAAGATCACACATAAAGATGAGATGCCTCATAATTTCATACAAGAATGTGAAATCTTTGATGTATAGGGTATCGACTTTATGGGGCCATTTCCATCATCTAAAGGGAACAAATACATCCTCGTAGCCGTTGACTACGTATCCAAATGGGTTGAAGCTAAGGCTCTTCCTACGAACGATGCGAGGGTGGTTGTGAACTTTCTCAAGCAACTTTTTGCTCGATTCGGTGTTCCTCGTGCTATAATCAGTGACCGCGGGACTCATTTTTGCAATGACCAATTTGCAAGAGTCATGGCTAAGTATGGTGTTAATCATCGTCTTTCCACCGCTTATCATCCTCAAACCAATGGTCAAGCCGAGATATCTAACCGTGGATTGAAGCGAATTCTTGAGCGTACTGTGGGAGAGCATCGTGCCTCATGGGCCGATAAGTTAGATGATGCTTTTTGGGCTTTCCGTACTGCATATAAGACCCCGATTGGTTGTACCCCTTATCGTCTTGTGTACGGGAAAGCATGCCACCTCCCTATCGAGCTGGAACATAAGGCATACTGGGCCTTGAAGTGGGCTAACTTCAACATCAACAAAGCCGGTGATCTTCGGAAGATTCAACTCAACGAGCTAAATGAATTGAGGAATGAAGCTTATGAGAACTCGTTGATCTACAAGGAGAAGACCAAAACCATCCATGATGCTAAGATTAAGAACCGAGAGTTCCATGTTGGTGATCAAGTCTTACTCTTTAACTCTCGGTTGAAGATCTTCTCGGGCAAGTTGAAGAGCCGTTGGTCTGGTCCATTCACCGTCGCCAAAGTCTTCCCATATGGCACCATTGAGCTTTCTCAGCTAAATGGGCCCAATTTTAAAGTGAATGGCCAGCACGTGAAGTTGTACTTTGGTGAGGACACCTCTCATGAGATGATTCCATCCCTCACCACGTTTCCCTTGAACTAGTTCTGGGTCGAGTCAGGCTCGTGACTCGGTTATCAAAACAAGCGTTTCTCGGGAGGTAACACGTTGTTCTATCCTTTACTGTTTTCATAATAAGTGTAGGGGGAGCCCCGTATGTGTTTGTTGTCTTGTTTCTTATTCTGTGCAGGGATTCAAGCTTCAAATAGTACTTTTGACGACTTTTGACGAACCGTGATCCCGTGTACCCGTCTTCCTGGTTCTATCCTAAACTGTCGTTATTCAATATTCCATATCTTATATGTTCATATTGAAATCATTATAGTTGTCCTTTCCTTAGCAAGATTTAAACAAAGTGCATAATGTCATAAGTGTAGGGGAGTTTACTCCCACATGCTTAAACATTAAGGACAATGTTTATATCAAGTGTAGGGGGACTTCTATCGAAGTAAGTGGTCTTTTCCATGAATTTGCCCTCATTTTAACCGGAAAATTTGATTTTTCGACATTTTTCAAAATTTTTAATCTATTTTGGCCTTGTAGTTTCCTTTGTTATCGTTATTTACTTTCTTTGCTAGAATAAATTTTCAATAAAGTGGTTTTAAATTTTTCAAAGTCGTGAATATTTTGACTCAACCCGAGTTTACTTATCTAAGTTTACTCTAGCTAGTATCCTTAACGTGTTTAAGTCAAGTTTTGCTAGGCTTTTATATAGGGAACTTTAAAACGCGAAAGTCTTAACTCTCACGGGTTAAGAACAAGAACTTTTCGCAAGTTCCTATAATTGATCCTAGAGATTCGTTTATCAAGGGAACTTCAAAATGCGAATTCTAAACTTGAGAAAGTCTAAGAGTTTGCAAGATCCTATAGATGACTCGAAAACCTAAAACTTTGAGTTAATAGGCTAAGCATCCACGAATCTTATTCCTTGAGATTTTAAATTGTGGAAAACGAGAGATGATAGAGTCAATTATAAGTTTGGTATTCTTTCGTGAATTTATGTGAGTTGATTATAAGCCTATTCTCCCATCGCTTGCTAATAAATTTATCTGTAATAAGTAAGGTCGTACGATTTGAAAAGTTACTTAGCTTCTAGCCCAAGATCGTTTAAAAGTTGCTCGGTATTAATTAGAGTTCATAGCCAAGGCATAACTTATTGAAGCTGGATGCGAAGATTAGCGAGTCCAAAAAGGACCTAACAAGGCATGAGGGCTACATTTTGTTGCTAAAGATCCAAAAGTGATGTGAAGAATAATTATCGAAAATCAATATGAAGGATCGAGACACACGACGAAAAGCAAAAACTCCCCAAAATATCATGGAGAAGTCTATCCAAAAGGCCCTAACAAGGTATGAGGATAAATAGATCCAAGTTCTAACAGGAGGCGGATCGTTGTATATCAAAGTCCAAAATAATGATTGGAGAAAAATGAAGAAGTCGTGGTCCAAATATGAAGAATATCTCAAAAACTTCAAGTGAAGAAATTCCTATTATGAAGAGAAGACCATAATTTCAAGAACGTCTCTCAAAGATTAGAAGTATGAAGTCGCTGCCAAATATCGGTCCGAGAAAGGTCTCAAATCGTGAAGTGAGTTATGCCAAGATATGAACTTTAAGAGGTCCCGAGAAGTAGTTTTAAAAGATTTTGTCCTTTAGCTAACTATTGATTAAATCGTCCCCCTTTATTTTCGGCCTAAATAACTATCGAAATAAGTCAAACAATGCATCCTCGTGATCATTCAAGACAAAATTAAAATATAGGAGATACACCTAGGAATAAGAGAGTCTAAGTAAATAATTAGCCCACATGAATTCGTGTTAGTTTGCTAACTTATAATAACAATGATCTCGTTTTTAAGCTTGGTATGGGGAACGTGAAACTTGAGGATGATAAACGTTCATGGCAGCTAAAACCCCAATGTAAGTCTTTGATTTCTTTACTTGTTTCGTATATATTTCTATCTTTTTAATAAAGGCCAAGGTGGGTTATTTATGATGGAAAATGTAAACCGTGCTTTAAAATTAATGCATTGCATGAGGGCATTGCAATGGTCAAGTGTAGGGGATTTAATAAGTGTGAAAACACTTATCCTTTTACCACTTATTTCCAATAATAATAAGACCAAAACGTGTATTTTATGTCGTAAAAGTCGAAATTATGTGTGGTTTGTGTTTTTATTGTGTTTTAGGACCAAAAGATGAAAAAGGAAGAAAACACGGGCTTCCACGGGCTTTTATCGAAGAAAACGAGAAAATACGAAGTCAAAAGATCAAGAGTACAAAAAGAACAGAAGTCCAAGGCCTATTCTAAAGATTTATCGAAGAAAAAGTCTAAAGACGGAAGTTTAATAAAGTCGAAGAACTCAAGTCTAATAGAAGAAGAAAATTACTAGACAAGTTCAATTTACATCGACAAATCCCGAGACGACGTCGAGAAAGATAAAGAATTTAAATCGAGTCGAGAAGAAAAGAAAGAAAGAAGGAAGCACACATACATTCCCCACTCCCTATATATACCCTCCTAATGACACATTAGGAGGGTGTTAGTCATTAGCTAGTTTAATTTTCTTTGTTTTAGTTTTCATTTTAGAGAGAGAAAGTGTTTAAATTTCTCTCACTAAAACTTCATCTTTTCTTTCAAGTTAAGCTTTATTTTAACCTTTGTATTTGGATTCCATTAATCAAAAAGTTCAATTTAAGCTTTTAATCTTTTATCTTGTTCTTCCTTTCTTGATTTTGCTTTATAATTTGTTCCGTAATTTAAAGATTTGTGTTTGATTTTGATGTTTTAGTGATTAAAAAGTTAATCTTTTTATTCCTCACTAAGCTTTTATACGGTATAATCTATAAGATTGTTGTGCTTATTGGCTTGTTTCATATATATACCTTATTGCATTTTCGGATTTCTTAAAAAGTTTAGTGTTTTTAAAAGGTTCGATTTATAAAGTTTGCTTATTTGGAGTTTTGAAAGTTGTCAAATTTATGCTAATAGAGTTGTTCAAGTTTCGGTTAAGAGTGCTTATTGGAACTGCTTATTGAGACTTTGGCTTATCTCCATTTTCGGATTGTTTGGTGTTCATTGCAATAGTGAGGGTTTACACATTCCGACGGCAGCTTGTTTATATCGCAATAACCCTTGTGGTTCTAATTTGCGATCTAAGGTTTTTCCCCCTTATTCCGATTGGGATTGCGATCGCTCATTGCGATCGCATATTCCGACGGGTCTTAAGGTTATTTCAAGTCGAAACGCTGCCCAAATTTTGTTAACAACATTCCGACGAGATTGAACCTTGTATTCCGATCTGGGCATTCTGATAGTAGTGTATTGCGACAGAAGTGTTTATCTTATTCCGATCTGAACATTCCGATAGACATACATTCCGATAGATTCAACTTTGTTACATTCCGATGGTTATTCAGATGGATTATTCCGATGGCTTTACTTTGATATTCCGATGGGTTTGATTGCATACATTCCGACAGATTGGGTTTATTATTATTACGATAGTTTAAGTTTCTTTAAGTTTTATAAAGTTTTAAGTTTTCAAGTTCATTACGTTTTAATTTATAAAGTGTTTTTCTAGTAATTTTTAGTTTAATTTTTAAAAGCTTTAACTTTACTCAACGACATTTATTTGCTTTTAGTTTAAAAATAGATAATCTCCCAACCCAAAATATTTTCCACCAAGAACGACTGAGTCGCACTAATTAACGGTAGTTGATTCGAAAAGATCGGATTCAATGAACTTTCATAACTAAGTGAAAACCTAGTTATTAGCCTCACATCAAATAAGCTCAACTTTTGTTTCTCCAGCAATGCCACCTTATCCTTGATCTTTGAAATAGAGTCACATAAGTCATTAACCTGGCCAGGTACTGGTGTGAACTCTGGTGGAAATTCCATGGAAGCACCACTGATGGAGTCTTTGAGTGATGACATATCCTGCTTAAAGGAAGTGGTGGTGGCCACATCTTTTACAAAAGGCTTTAGAGCAGTGAGGATAACATATTTGATTTGTTCAGCAGTGGGAGGAATTAGTCTTGCTTTAAGTGTTGTAAGTTCAGCATCAGCAATAACCTTTTCCTCTTTGAGCTTAGCCACCTGTGACTGAAGAACTAACACCTGATTTGTCAGTTCTTTTACCTGAATGGTTCTGGGGGATGGTGGCATGAAGGTATGTTCAACAAACTCCTCTTCTGGCTCACTCTCATCAAGATTTACTAGAGCCCTTTCATCAAACCCAAGCTCTTTTTCCAAGTCTTTATAAGACATGTTGAACATAAAAGAAGGCAAGTGTCCCACCTTGGCTCCAGTGGTGAGAGGCACTTCCTTTGTTGTCTTCTAAGCATCACCTCCAGTGTGTGGATCAGTTTCAAGTCATTCACCACCAGGGTTGGTTTTACCTGATGGGTCCTGAGAAAGAGTCTCTAATGAGTTAAGATCAATGATTATGTTTTTGGTTCCTTCAGTAGGACCCTGTTGTGGGGGTACTACATCATCAGAAACAGATAGTCCAGGGTCAGCGTCAGCTGTTGTATTTGCTGACGCCTCATGCCCTGATGCTGACTCAGAGTGACAAATGATAGAGTTTGGTAATGAAATTGGAAATGTATTCAGATTTAAATTACTTACCAATGTTAACTCCACACTACTGAGCTGAGGGTGCGCTCTATCTTCACCTTTATCCCCTAAAGAAGTTGGGATACGGGTTGCCTTCAGGGCCTCTTTATGCATTTCACCTCCAGCAGAGACTAGAGGTGGCTTTTGGCTTGGGTTCTTGTCCTTGACCGAGGACTTAAGTTTTTTCGAAGCTTGGCCGTGGGAATCATCAGCAATCTCCTTTGATGAAGATTCTGTGAGGGTTCTCCTTTTCTTTGACTCACGTCTACATTTTTTAGTATTAACAGACCTTTACTTCTTACGTGGTCCAAAAGAAGCTCCAGGCTTTTTGCCTTTCAGATCCCCTTCTCCAGTTGGAGGAGTGTCTTGTGGAGCTTTATACACTATTGGATCTTTTGCTGAGCAAATGTCCAACATGGGTTGTGTAAAAGGAGGATCAATGGTACTAACTGGAATGTACCAGCGCTTAATCTCAAAGGGTTGAAAAACCAATTTTTCTCCTTGGATTTTAGAAAAATCATCTCCAAGATGGTCAGAAAAAAGTAAAAATAAAAATCTGGTGTAAACAACATTTTTCTCCGTAGTCTTTTTCTCCAGCTTCCCATGAAGATCTTCAAATATTAGTCTCCCAAAATCAGCTTTGATCCCCTTGGCCAGACAATATAAAATAATTCATTTTTTTATTTATCTGGTCAAGCCCTCCAGTTTTCCCTCCCAAGCATTCAATCAAAATGGTCATCAGTAATTTCCACTTAGGTGGTAAACAACTTATCTTCAGCCTACCCTTTTTAGTGATCTCTTCAGTATACCCAATTTCTTTAAAATAATTTTTAACAATAGAAAAATCATTAGGTATAACCTCATAGTCATTAGGGTTTCCCAAATAGTTTAAACCCATAACCCTTCTAAACAACTTTAAACCGATTTAACCGTGAATTCCAGCTGTTGTAGAATCAAACCCGATTGATTTCTTGTTTTGTGAAGCTTGTGCCGTGAACCAAAACACCTTTAAAACATTTTGAAACATCATCCCTGGATCTTTAAACATGGCATCACTAAGTACACATTTTGACGAAGTTCATGACTTGATTCCCAGGAACATATTTGATGGTGTCTAGTTTGATTAATGTGAGGTTGTTGGGTTTGAAGATGATATCTTCAATGGTATAGTTAACAAGAATGATGGGTTTAAGGTAATCTCAACATCTTGTTGTGAAGAAGATTCTGCCATTAGTGTGTTTTTGTGTGTGTGTGTTTTTCTTGATGAGAGAGAGAGAGAGAGTTTTTGTGTGTTTTAAGATGAAAATATTTGTAAATGTGATATGAAATCCAACTTAAAGGAATTATATAAAAACTTAGACTGATTTTATGAAAGTTTTTAAAACCATTTTGAAAAAGTTATAAACCTTTTAGGGTTTCTTTTGAACATTTGGCACAAACTCTCTCATTAATGTTCTACAAAAAGGTATGATTTTTGTTGCTTTGAACAGTGAAACGCCTCATGTGTTAGGGAGTTGTTGACTATGGATGTGGACGTTTGAAATTTCCTTAATTAACAATTGACACCTTTTGAAAGAATGTTTGTTTTAATTCTCAAGAAAAATCAATGTCATTTAATTCTTTTATTCACATGATTGATTTGTTTTAAAATCTGTTGCCCAGATATGCTGAAGCTGATGGTAATACTTGTGAGCTTCAGTACGTCAGATGAGGCGACAAAACCCCATATACATGTTCATATAAGTGAACAAGACATATGACATTGCACGCTCTTCTACTCAGGCCTAGCTACTCATTTGTCTTAAAAACTTTGTTCAGAATTTTCTGAAGAGAAACTTTGATGACTTGTGATTATTTGTTCGGCTTTAGTGTATCAGATAAGGAGACAAAACATCATGTACACAATCACATATTGTGAGACAGACACATGACATTGCACACTCCTTTACTCAGACACTTCTACTTAGCATTAATCAAAATAGTTAGTAAATGTTGAACCTTTAAGCTTCTTAAGTGAATGTTGAAGGTTCAGGTTTTATATCATCAATGTTCAACGTACCAAGCTCCATTGTCAATCTTTTAAAAGTTGGTGCATCCAGTGGTTTGGTTATGATATCAGCCAATTGGTATTGAGTGGAGATGAAATGTAATTCAATGTCCCCTTTCACAATGTGATCTCTAATAAAGTCATATCTGATATCAATGTGTTTTGTTCTTGAGTGAAGGACTGGATTATTTGATATTGCAATAGCACTAGTGTTATCACAAAAGATTGGTACCTTTTCATATTTAATGTCATAATCAGCCAGTTGGCTTTTCATCCATAAAACATTTGCACAACATCCAACAGCAGCCGCATATTCAATTTCTGCTAAAGACATGGCAACTGATTGTTGCTTTTTAGCACTCCAACATACAAGTTTGCCACCCAGCAACTGGCAAGCATCAGAAGTGCTTTTTCGGTCCATATTACATCCAACATAGTCTGAGTCTGAATACCCTTTGAGATCAAAACTTGAGGACTTGGGGTACCAGAGACCTAGACTTGGTTTACCTTTTAGGTATCTAAAGATTATCTTTACAGTAGTAAGGTGTGATTCATTTGGGTCTGCTTGGTATCTTGCACAAAGGCATGTAGAGAACTGAATGTCAGGTCTGCTTGTTGTTAAGTACACGAGTGAACCAATCATACCTCTATACTGAGTCTCATTGACTGAATGTCCATTGAGATCAGGTCCTAAATTGTTAGGGGGTATCATTGGTGTTTTTACTAAAGCACAATTGATATCATACTTCTTTAGCAGATCCTTGACATATTTTTCTTGATTGATGGAGATGCCTTGGTTAGATTGTTTTAACTGAAGACCAAGTAAGTATGCGAGTTCTCCCATCATACTCATCTCAAACTTGTTTGTCATAAGCTTGGCAAATTGTTTTCATAGTTTCAAGCTTGATGAACCAAAGATGATGTCATCTACATAAATTTGTACCAGAATGGTGTTAGTTTTAGATTTATAGATGAAGAAGGTGCTATCTATTTTTCCTCTGACAAACTTATGTTCAATGAGGAATTTTGAAAGAGTTTCATACCATGCCTTTGGGGCTTGCTTCAGTCCATACAAATCTTTTTAAAGCTTGTAGACATGATTTAGGTATTTACTACTCTCAAAACCAAGAGGCTGTTTGACATAGACTTCTTCTTTTAGGTTACCATTTAGGAATGTACTTTTGACATCCATTTGGTAGATTGTGAATTTCATGTAAGTGGCATAAGCAAGGAAGATTCGTATGGCTTCCATACATGTAACTGGAGCAAAGGTCTGATCAAAATCAACACCAGGCTCTTGATTGAATCCTTGAGCCACCAGCCTAGCTTTATTTTTGGTCACCACATTGGTTTCATCTCTTTTTAGTTTGTAAACCCATCTGGCGCCAGTGGTTGATTTACCATATAGAAGAGGAACCAATTTTCAGACTTTATTTCTTTCAAATTGATTTAGTTCCTCTTGCATGACATCCCCCCATCCAGGGTGAGTGAGTGCTTCAGAAATTTTTGTTGGTTTAATTTTTGAGAGAAAATCTGCATATAGACATTCTCTAGGTGAAGCAGCACTAAGTTTCTTTGCCATAGATCTAGTAACTCCACCATCTATAAGATTTCCTATTATATTCACCAGCTGAATGTGACTATTTTGAGTCCAAGATTTTTGTGAAGCTGGTGAATAAGCACTGGTATAATGATGAGAGCTAGAGCTTGGAAGTCCATGACATGTAATTGGAGTTGGATTGTCTCTAGTGTCTACTAAAGGATATTCCATGGACAAAGGTTCAATCATTGGAGGGCTTTCCTCTTGTTCAGAGGAAATGTTTCCAAGACCTAGTTCTCATGAGACAACTGGAGAGCTTTGACCACAAGGCTCAGATTGTTCATTTGAAGCTTGTGGATCATTTTGATCATTTGTTTGATCTTGCTTATCATTTTGATCATTTGTTTGAGACTGATCATTTTGACCATTTGCTTGAGACTGGTCATTTTGAGACTGGTCACATTGATCATTTGACTGACAGCCATCAGTATTTGATACTGAAGGATTTCCTTTTGTAGGACTTGTCATATCTTCAAATGAATCAATATGAGGAACTGAATTGCTTGTTTGATATCTTTGAGAAGGCTCATAATGTTGAAATTCACCAGATGGATAATTGTGAGATTCATGAATATGAAGTTCATCATCTGATGGATTTGTAAACTTGAGAGCTTCAGAACTTTCATTGAAAGAGATGTGAAAAGTTTCTTCAATACATTGTCTTCTTGTGTTGAAGACTCTATATGCTTTAGATACTAGAGGGTATCCAAGGAAGTAACCATCATCAGATTTTTCATCAAACTTACCAAGGTGATCCTTGTGATTGTGAATGAATACTGGACACCCAAACACATGTAAGAATGAGATGTTTGTAATTCTCCCCCTAAAGACTTCATAGGGAGTCTTCATGTGTCTTTTCACAATGATGGATTTGTTTTGAGTGTAGCAAGCAGTGGCTACAACATCAGTACAAAATGCTTAGAGAGAGCTGATCCAGCAAGCATTGTTCTTGCTGCTTTAATCAAGGTTTTGTTCCTTCTTTCAGCCACACCATTTTGTTCTGGTGTGTAAGGTGATGAGAAATTTTGTGATATTCCTTTGTCATCTTAGAACTTGATCAGAGTATGATTTCTGAATTCAGTGCCATTGTCAGTTCTAAGTTGTTTGATATGAGTATCATTTTGATTTCAACTCTTCTGATGAAAGACATAATGGCATCTGGTGCATGGCTTTTCTTTGTCCGAAAATATACCCAAGTGTACCTAGAGTACTCATCAACAATGACACGTGTATATTTTTTATGACAAATGGCCCTAGGTGATACCGGGCCAAACAAGTCCATGTGAAGTAGATGAATACTTTCTTTGATTGAAAAAGTTTGTTTTTTTTTAAACTGGCCTTATGGTGTTTCCCTTTTTCACATGCCGAGCATGGTTTGTCCTTGGAATAGACAAGTGAAGGGAGATCAATAACAAGATTTTGTTTTGCCAATAGAGTGATTGTTTTGAAATTTAGATGTGAGAGCCTCTTATGCCAGAGCCAGTTAGTAATGTTTGAAACTCTAGAAAAGAAACATGTCTCCTGAGTAGAGTTCATGTTCATGACATAAACATCTTTGACTCTGGGAGAAATCATCACTATTTAATGATTGGAGTTAAAGATTGTACCTTTTTTGTCATCAAACAGGACTAGGTACTTTGCATCATAAAGTTTACTGATGCTGATGAGGTTATGATTCAATCCATTGACATATGCTACCCTTGAGAAAACTATACCATTGCATATCACTGAACCAAATCCTTTAGTAGTAGCTGATGAGTTATCACCAAAAACAACCTTAGGACTTGGTTCCTCCTTATACTTGTGCATATGACTTTTGGTTCCAGTCATATGCCTTGAGCAGCCACTATCCAAGTACCAAATAGGCTTCCTGAGATCACACTACACAAGTTAAGGAAATGGTTAGTTTTATTTTGAAACCCACCTTTGATGGGTGGGTGTTTTAGATATGGAAGGTGTTCTAGATCTGAAGGATCCTTTTGATGAGGATGAATAAGATTGCTCAGAAGAGGAAGGAGAGGTTTGAACAGCATTTGATTTCTTAGCCTGAAGAGCTTCATCTCTTTTAAACCACTCTATATGATTGTGATCAGATGTAGTGTGGACATTACTTCCACAAGTTTCACAACATTTGGCAATAGAGTTTGGGTTCCTAGATTTGATGCCTCTTCTGAGAGAGATTACTCGATTATATCCATGAGTGTAATGGTCATAACTTCCACAAATGTTACAAACAGGGTGATAGTGACAGTCATTTGAGTGATGATTGCCCATACCACAATGAATGCATGGTGGGAAAGGCATTTTTCGCCTAGAGTGGATGCTTCAGTGTTATGAGCATCAGCACTAGTTTTAGCAAGCATATATTCAGTATGTTCACAAGTACGATGGTCAGTTCTCTCACATTTGGTACAATAAATAACTTTTAGACAAGTTTCAGTTAGATGGTTGTTTAAACCACATAAATCATAAGCCCTTTTAAATTGTGTCTTGTATCTATAATGTGGAGAGTTTGAAGGTTCATCCCTGAACCGAGTTGGTGTTTGTTGTTGCCTGAGTTGCAATTTAAGGTCATTGATCTCTTGCATGACAAAAGACATTCTCTCATCTTCCTCAGTTCTAGCATTCTTCAGTTTATTGGATGAAACTAAAGAGGTAGTTCCCTTATGTGAACCTTCAGAAGGAGCTGAAGAGTTTTTTGATGTGTCAATTTTGACATGCTTGGGAGCATACTTTTGTATGTTGTGTGAGACTTGATGATTGACTGGGTTGATTTTGGTTCAGTAGAGGGTTCAGCACCAGCCAACTTCTCTATAGGAGGAAGTGGGGTACTTACTTCAATCTCTAAATCATCATCTGAGTCATCTGCAGTAACTGAAGAGTCAACAGGTGCTGATGAGTCAGCATTTGCTTGAAACTCAGGGAGAAGGATACGTCTAGTGTCATGATTTGGTAAATTCTCTTCACCTGGCCTTACAGCTCAAGCTATCATCCTCATTTGAGGCTTTGACAAAGACAATATCATGAGAGTTGGTGCTGGAGGATCCTTCAGCACCAAGCATTTTCCTCTTTTGAGCAGGAATTTGTTCATTGATACATTGATTTACCCTATGAGAGTTTCTAAGCCATGACTTAACAATATCTTTTGCTTCTTTTAGTTCAACTCTTAGAGATTTGTTTTCATCAGTGACTTCTGAGTTCAATTGTTGAAAAGTAAGTATCTCAAGTTTAGCTTCTTTTAGCTCTATTAGTTTACTTTCAAACTCATCAAAGTTAAGAACAAGTTTATGATATTTTTCAAGCAAATTGTTTCTTTGTTCTTCAACAAATTTTAGATCAATACACAGGTAATCAAAGACAAATTTAATCTCATCCTTATCTTCTAATTCAAGAAGAGTTTGTACCTTTTTTATTGTGATATTGACCCATTCACCATTTCGAGCACTTTCTCTGGCCACAACATTAGAGTTTGACCATTCATCATCAGCAAGTGTCATCAGCACTTTCACATTAACCATCTCATTATCATATGAAGAGACTTCCTCTTCATCCCATTCATAGACCTCAACCACAAGCCCCTTGTTCTTTTCTTGTTTGGTTGGCTTTGAGGAGGATCCTTCAGTGGTGATTAGAGCCAACCTAGCCTTGATCTCTCTATATTTAGCCTCGAAGTCTTTTGCTAGCCTTATTTCAGCCTTGTGTTGCTGAAATGAAGATGAAGCAATTTGCTTTTGTTGAAATGGGGATTGACCAGATGGTTTAGACTGTACTGGTGAGGAGTAAGAGGGAATGGATGTTTTGGAATAACAATCCTTGGCAAAGTGACCAGGCAAACCACATTTAAAACACATAGTGTCAGCTGAGGCTTTTGTGGTGCTGGAGAACTTACCTCCATTCTTAAAGAACCTTATAGACTTGGCCATAAGAGCTCTTTCATGAAATTCCTCTTTAAGGTCTTTCAGATATTCGTCACTTGTTCTTGTGTCTTCTTCATCATCAGGACTATCTTGGTAATCCTGAATGACAACTTCACTGAAGAAGGCTGTTGACAAGGGTGTAGCAATTGTAAGTGCTTTTCTCTTGCTGGAGCCTTCATAGATTCTATCAACTAAGTTTTATTCATATTTAAGTTTCCTAAAAATAGAAGCTAGATCACAATCTTTAATGTGATTATCATTTCTCAAGCTTTGGCAGAAATTGAGCCACTTCTTTGGCAAAGCATTGACAAAAACTGTGTTGATTTCAAGTTTTGAAAGCTCAACACCATCATTTACCAATTCATTCATCATAACTTTATATCTGGTGAAAGTTTGAGTAAGGGTTTCCCCTTCTTTGTTTTTGAATGTGTTATACGGAAGCTTTATGTCCATTACCCTTGTTTCCTTTACATCATAGGGTCCCTCATGATACAATATAAGGTCCTCCCATGTAGATTTGGTTGTTTTACAATTCACAACAGAATTCATTTGGTCATATGGGAGTACAGACATGATGAGACTTTTGAGACGCTGATCTAGGTTAGCAGCTTTTCTCTCATCAGCAGTCCATTATACTTCAGGTTTTTTTATTGTCCCCAACCATGGGAACAAATGGACCATCTTCAATGATTCCAAGTAATTGGGGTTCGATTCCAACCATGTGGACAAGGAACCTTTTCTTCCAATAAGTGAAATTTGCTACCTCTAGAATAGGAGCAACATTGAGTTGGCCACCCCTATACTCTAGGGTTTATGGTATTACTTGAGCCATATTGTATCTTGATTTGAAAACCTTAAAATGAGTAGTTTAATTAAAAAAGTAAGAGTTTAGCTAATCAAACTGCTCTGATACCACTTATTGGTCCCTTGTAACCCGTTATTACTTATCAACCTTAAGTAATAACTCGTTACCAAGACTCAAGTGAGTTGTTTGAACAATTGATAAGAACTAAGAACAATTAAAACAACAATACCAATATAACTTTTTAACGTATAGACTTTTATTAAAACTCAATAAAGAATCTATAACCCACTTTGTTTACGGAATAACAAAGTGGCTAAATGACAATATGGGGTGATCTCCTCTACTTAAACTTTCAACAAAAGTTAATAGTCTAATCTTCAATCTAAACGTTCATATGCTCTTTGGCTATATGGTTTAGTTGGTATTGAGAGAGAAGGTTTTTCCAGAGTTTTTACTCTTGTAATGGTTAACCTTTTCTCTCCCAATATGCACTCCTTAAATAGGCAGTGCAAAACTAGGGTTTGCATTTCGCATGTTCCCATGCATAAGTTTATCCAGTGGGTGGTTGATGCCCATGTTGGATAAACAATACAAAGTACTAATAAACTATTATAGGAAAAGATAAAGGTTGTACTTATAGCTAACTATACAAGCAACCTATTTTGACTTAAAGTAATCTTTTCCCGCCTAATGCAAAGCTTCAGAATACTAAAGTGTCTTCAGTATTCTAGAGGAGACCGACATCATTCAGTTTGGTATTGTCAAGCCAAACTAAACTGAAAGCTCTTCTTCAGGACTTGTTCTTCAGCAACTAGACCGCCTAGTTTTGAAGCAAAGACTCATTTGTCTTCTGAGTTCACTGGAACAGGAAAGTTGAATATCCTTCAGCAAAACATTCTTTAGTAGGAATCTTTGTTTCTCTGGCCATGCTTCAGCAGAGTCACCTTTCTGCTGAACATGAAACACTTAGGAGGATTTTATATTCAAATCCTAGAGTTGCTTCAGGGTCAGTAAATACTGACCCAACAAATGATCAGCTACATGTTGCAACACAATGATCAACAATCCATGTTGGTGAAACCAATTATATCAATGTTGTTGCACGAATGGACCTAAATCCATTCCATTCTATGGCAGCATTACAAAGAATTGGGATTAAGAGGGGAGATTTAGGATCTAACCGTTTGCACAAACATGGATTATCGGCATTATGCACAAAATTCTATTGCAGGAATGGACCTACATCCATTCCATTCTATGCCAGCATTATAAAGAATGGAAGTTAAAAGTAAGTTAATCTTCATTCAATTACATTTTTTCATTGAATGAAGATAAAAAAAACTTTGTTTGTGCAGCACAATGATCAGCAATCCATTTTATTGTGCAAGCAAATAGATCAATGATGTTGCAGGAATGAACCTAAATCCATTCCGTTCTATGGCAGCATTACAAAGAATGGAGATTAGAAAGAGAGTTTTTGGATCTAATAGATTGCACAAAACATGGATGTCGAGACATGTGGATTATTGTGTTGCAAATGTATTGTGAGATCCACTTATATAGGATTTATTTTTTCATCTATTTTAGGGCAGGAACGTCGTGGCCTGATGAGTCTGCTTTTATACATAGTCTCATCGTCCATAAAGGGCTTAAAATGCATTAAATATCATGAAAATACCCAAATATATGCTTCTGTTTGTTTCTTGTGTATTTTAGGTACGGATATTGAGAAAATGACAAAAGATCACAAGAATCATATAAAAACAAACACGAGAAACGAAGCCGCACAAAGAACCAGACCCGAATCATGAATTTCCAAAGAAGTCCTTGAAGATTTGAAGATTGTCAAGAATGGTCCCTCAACTTTTGAAGACTTGTAACTTTAGACCCTTGTAAACCTCAATTATTACAAGTTTGGTCCTAAAGTTTCAAGACATGACATTATTAGCCCTTGAAGTATGCATTAAAAGCATAAAAAGCCCTTTGAATACTTTTGCAAAAAGGTTTGGTGGCCAAAGTAGGAATAATGAAACTTCATTATAAAGGGATAGTTGATTTTGGCTGTTTGAAAGTTATTTTACAAGCACAAAGGAAGCAAGGGACTGAAACTGCCCAGACAACTAAACTTATAACCTCCAATACCTAGCTGACACGTCACCCACTACTTCAAACCCACCAATCACACCCTCTCATCCTTACACGTCAAACCCCACTCACCCTTTTATTTTTAAAACCGGATTTATTAACTGATTTTTGGTGGCAAACAGTTTTTTAAAAACTTATTAACCCCTAAACGAATCTAACACCCCTAATCCCATATTCATCACCCTTAAACCCTAGACTAATCCCAGTTCAAATTGGAATCAAAACAAAGGGTTTTTGTGTGATCACCTCCAGATCTTTAATTACCATCATTGTCACCTAAATCCACACCAAAACCATGATCCCAACACACCCATGTGTTGGGTAGGACCCTCCTCTGCCCCGTCTCTTTCACCTAAACCCTAGGAGGGGACAAAACCAACGGATGGATCGAATTTCTTTGTCCCCAAGCACAAATAAACGTTCAAGATTGCTTCTCAACAGCTGGACTTCATTTAGAATCACATGCCACCACTTTTGACCAAGGATTCGAATATTTCAAAGGGAAATTCAGGTAATTACTTATATTAGGGTTTAAAGTTTCATTATTTTATTTCATTAGCCTAGAATGTTCTATTATCACTATGAAAAGAGAATGCAACATGTGCATTTCCCTTTTGTTCCAGATTTTCTAAATTTTAATTGTAATCCCTTTTTAAGTTAAATGAAAATTGGTGTTTTAGAATAAATGTAATTCCTTTTCTTTGTTTAAGAGTTGGTATATTAATCAAGAAAATCTGAGTTCCATAATTCTTCTGTTGATTTTTAAGTTCAAGTTTTAAAAAAATTATCATTCGTTTTTCATATTGTTGAAAGGTGGTTTTCTTTTTATAAAAAATTGTATCTTTAATCTGGTTTCAAAAGTTGTTTAAGTTTCATATATCAAAAGATTTTTGATATACTAAGTTTGTGTAAGTTTCTGTTTATCAAGATTTTGTGAGAAATCTTTGGTCACTTTTGGTTATTAACAACTTAAAGTCATAAGCTCATCAATAAGCTCATTGACACTGAGCTTATTGATCAACTTATTGCTTCTTTTTATTCCTGGTCTTGTGGTGTTTTGTGCAGGTGTGAAAGATCAAACAAGTCCTTCTTATCTCATCATTGCATTTCACTTTTTCCATTTGAAGAGATTTGAAGATATTATTAGCCTAGGGTCCTACTTTGGATTCCTACAACGGGCTGTCTCTACTGTTCTTAAGCTCAAATAAGCCTAAAAATCACCCACTTCGAAAGCAATAGCTCAGGTAACAAGCATTGAACCCATTGTTGTCTTTATGTGAGTTTATATGAGTTTTATATGATATTGGTGAGAACTTGTTCTTTATTGCTCTTTTCTGGTTTGATTATGTGTCCTAAGGGTTTATATGCATGTTAGAAGTGGAATGAATCAAGTTGGTTAAGTTATGATTTGATTTGGTTTGTAAAAAAGTTGTTTTCAGTAAGTTAAGGGGTGTTTGGGTTAAGGGTCTTAACTGGTTTAAGGTGACATTAAACTAGAGAAACTGCCTAAACACACTTGATTTATCAGTATTAGCTTATTGTTATAATAGGTTTTGAGTTTGGTTAGGTTTTATAGGATTTGCATGATTTATTTTTGTTTAGATTTGATAAAGTTCATCTGTAACCTTTAACTGCCTAAATTATTGCAAATTTGACCATCAGATTTTTGATTTAGTTAGAAGTTATTAACTTATAGGGGTATTGTTAGTTTGCTCGTTATTCGGTAGTAATTTGTCCAAGTTTTTGCTCATTTGTATCTCACAAACCTACCATTTGCATCAGCTTAAACCATTCAGACCCCTAGGCTATGTCAGTGACTGGAAATGGGCATGTGTGCTTGATTTTTGTGTGCTAGGTGAGTGTTTTTTCTTGTATATTGTGACTCCCCACAACCCAACTGGTTGTGGGGGTGCCTTGTCTTGCCAAAACAACCAGCAAACCATCAAAAACTAGCCAAGAAGGCCACCAATAGCAAACTCACTTCTCTGGTCCATCAGAGAACGATCTTGTTTTTGAGTTTTTTCAGTTTCATCAGATATCGGATAATACTAGTTTTGGGTTTTGTTGTTACTGTAGCTAGATTTGATTAACTGGGTACGTTTTTGCATTTTCTAGCCTTTAATCTTGTTTGATTTTAAATACATTTGTGTTTTTGAGTTAAGTGGAGTACTGGTTTTAAGTTTTTGCTAAAAGAAAAAAGAAAAAAAAAGTTTTAACAAAAAGAGACTGGCCAGGACTCGAACCTGCGCCATCTCTCCCACACACCAACGTGATAACCAGTTGCCCTAGGGTCTTTGACTGGTTATCACTTGGTTTATTTAATACTTAAGGTAGTTTAGGTTTTAGCTTATTTAAACGAACAGCTTAATAATAAGCTGATTTTAGCTTATTTGTTTTAGTTTTTTACATTTTTCCTTTGTTCTTTGTTAGGCTTAAGATTTTTTGGCATAAAAATCTTATTTTTCACGTATGTAGTTAATTTATTAGGATTATTTTAAGTTTTAATTTTAGAAAGCAAATAAAAAATAGGAAAAAGTGTTTTAAAAATCTGGAAAAATAGTAGTGTTTTTGAGGTTTACATCAATTAAAGTTTTCAAATTAACTTATTTCTGATTTTATATAATTTTAGGGTTTTTTTATCAACTTTAAAAATTAATATAGAATTATTAAAAAGGTTATGGAAACTTTTGTTTGCATTTTTGTTTTAGTTACATTTATCTTGATTTTTGGTAGTTTTTTAGAATTTTTTTATAAACTTTGGATTTTTAATATTATTTTATTATTATTTTATTATAAAAATTAAAAGTTAGTTTATTCTACTTTTTTCATTTTTCCTGAATTTAGGAGTTTTGCAACTTTTAGAATATTTTCATTGTCCTTAAATTTATTTTTATAATTATTTTAAATTTTAATAGTTTTTAATTGTTTTAAAATAGTTTTTATTATTTTTAAAATTTTCAAAAATAGTTTTAAATTAAGTTAGGTTGTTTTAGAGGTTTACAAAGTGATAAAACTCATTTTAGGCTTTTTTTTTATTAAATTGATTTTTAGGGCTTTAATTAGCATTAAAAAAATCATTATTTAATTAAATAAAAAGGTTTGGGTGATTTTTGATTTTTTGTAAACTCTAATTACATTATTTAGGATTTATTGCAATTTTTTAGGAATTTTTAGGATAAATTTTTAAATTTGGTGCTTTTACGGTTTTACGTGTACCACCTTTTCGTCTTAGTGTAATCCGTCATCGTAACCGTCCTTCTCTTCTTATCCCATTTCTATTTTCTTTCTCATAATCTTATAATCACATCACTAATCATTTCTTAACACACACACCAAGTCTCCTTGAGAACGATCCACACTTGGGTCATAACTTGTGATTTTCCTAAATCACTTGTTAACGCTTGCCCTATTTTACCTCCTTTTCCTAAAGGTGTGTAAAAAAACCTACATCATTTTGGCGCCGCTGTCGGGGAGGCGTGTTGTGTTTTGATTTGGAATTTTTTTTTTTATATATATAGCCATAATAGTATTTGTATTAGTAGCACTCTACTAATACGTATTATCGGTTTTTCGTTTTTTGTGTGAATATTATTACTATATTGTATACGTAGAACAATAAATACACAAGTACTCTAAAAGTGAGAAATCACAACCTTGACTTGGGAGGTCATTACCCAATCATTGTATTCGAATCTCAAACAAGAAAAAAGGCAAAAATAGATAAATACTTTTGTGAAGCTCGATTTTGAAAAATACAAACTATAAGGTGGGTATAAGGCGGATATTATAAATATATCCTAAGGAAAAAGGCTCTTAAGTGCTTCGCGCCGCCTCATTTCCCCGCTTGCTTGTGAGTATTTGATTTTGAGAGCTAATCGAGGGTTTTGCCGCCCAAAGTATTATTAAGTATCATATATACTTTCTTGGTTTTATTTGATTAAACCCTCTTGAACGTTTTGGTGTTCCACCAACGTTCTAAAGTCATCAAAGGCGTTCACTTCACGTGATCGTTTTCATTCCTTGAGGCTTCTTTAATCAAGAGATTTGATTAAGGAGGAGATTTGTAGATTTTTGTCTACTTAATACAATCCCAAAATCCAAAAAAAGTAAAAACAATCAAAAATTCAAAAAAATTGAAAAAGTTAAAAACACCAAAAAGAATCTTCTTTGCTCATCCCCACGTTGTACGTGACGTTTATGCAAACTCGTAATCAAGCAAGACGTGCACGTAAACGTAGAAACCGAAAGGAGTCAACACCTACTCCTAATCTTTCTAGTGAAGAGACTCCAAGTGAGGAACCTATTGTAGAACAAGGAGCTATCATGACTAATCGTACTATGATGGAGTTGCTTCAAGCACCCACCGAGGGTTTTGGAGAGGCCATTGTGATTCCCGCCATCCTTGCGGAGAACTTCGAGATTAAGACGGGTTTAATGTTTATGCTTCAAGCCAACAAGTTTCGCGGACACGAAAAAGACAACCCACATTATCACATTAGGCAATTTAATCGTCTCACCGCGACAAGCAAGTTTAAGGATGTACCACACGATGCCATTAAGATGATGTTGTTTCCATACTCGTTAGATGGACCCGCCAAGATATGGCTCGAGAAAGAACCCCCAAAATTCGATTTTGACGTGGGGTGATCTCGTTTCTAAATTTGTGAATCAATTTTTTCCACCATCTAAAACAACACATTTGAAAAACGAGATTTCACGATTTACTCAAAGGTCTAATGAAAGTTTTTCAATGGCTTGGGAAAGGTTTAAAGAAATGTTACATGAATGTCCACACCATGATTTTTCCGAATTTCATCAAATTGACACTTTTTATAATAGGCTTAATGATCATGAACGAGATTATTTAAATGCCGCCGCGGGTGGTAATTTTTTTTGCAAAACGACTGATGAGGCTTTAAAAATCATTGAGAATAGGTCTAAAGTTTATAGCCATCGTAACACACCGAGTGTTGCCTTACTATGGGTTCATCGTCGTCTCGTAACATGAGTGCCTTGAAAGATGAAGCAAATGAGGAGAATCGGTTTTTCGATAGGTTTTCGACTCTTATGACTCATTGGAAAGCACAAGATGCTTTGAATTCCGCATCGGTTAAGGCGGTTGCCAAGAGTTGTATTTCGTGTGGTGGATCTCATAATTTTTCTGAGTGCATTACCGCGGATGGTAACACTTCGAATGCTTATGTATCCACGGGAACTTATAACCAAAACGGTCAAGGTTCCCGCCAAAATCAAGCTCCACAAAATCAAAATGCTAACAACTATCGAAACAACAATCAAAGTGGTACTTACCAAGGAAATCAACGTAACTACAACAAGGGTAATTATCAAAGTAGAAATGGGCAAATTTCAAACCAAAACCAAAACCATGATTTTCAAACTACCACACAAGGTTTTCAAAATGATCACACCAAAAATCTTCAAGGAGAATTTTTGAATTATGCTAAAGCAAACGATGCTAAGTTTGATAATATGCAACGTGAGATGGTTAGCTTAAGATCCAAGCTGAAAAACGAGCTTAAAAACGAACTTGCTAATGAACTTAAGGCTCATGCTAATAAAATGGAAGGAAATGTTCAACGTCTCCAACAAAATCAAACAAAAATGGAGCAAGGTCAACATGAGATTAAGCAAGAATTGTTAAAAGCGGATGCTAGGCAATCTAAGTTTGAAGACCGAATGGGAAAAATGTTTGAAGCTATCATGTGTAAACCTTCTTCTTCGGGTGGTCTTCCTAGTGATACCATCGTAAACCCGAAAGGAGAATTGAAGGTTATTACTACTCGTAGTGGTAAAACTTTCAAAGAACCCATTTCTCGTCCAAGTACTTCTACGGAGAAGGAAAAAGAGAAAGAACACGAGGTGGTGGTAGAAAAGGAGCAAATTCCAAGTCCACGAAGTATCGCTCAAACCACACCTACGGTTGAACCAATACCAATAGTGGAACCCGAGATTCCAAGGCCGTTGCCTATGCCTCAACCCACACCACCCTTACCTTACCCTTCAAGACGAAACAAGGAAAAGGCACAAGAACGAAATAATTATCAATTTGAACTTTTTATGAAAATGTTTCGTGACTTGCATTTTAATATAAGTTTTGTCGACAGCTTGGTCATGATGCCTCGATTTGCCGCAAACTTTAAAAGTATGTTGAATAACAAAGAGAAATTACAAAATTCGTCTAGTTGTTCTTCGGTTTTTCTTAGCCGCATACCTCAAAAAGTCGGTGATCCCGGTAAAATTTTAATCCCATGTGCAATACAAGATATGGAGGAATGCTACGCCTTGGCCGATCTTGGTGCTAGTATAAATTTGATGCCTCTTGAGATTTTTAAGTCGCTCAATCTTCCTAATCTCAATCCATCAAGAATGTCAATCGAGATGGCCGATCATTCTACGATTCTAGCTTGTGGAGTAGCCGAGGACGTCTTCGTGAAAGTTGGAAAGTTCTACTATCCCGTAGACTTTATTGTTGTTGACATCCCCATCGATCCTAAAGTTCCTCTAATTTTAGGTCGATCATTTTTGGATACTTCGAGAGCGCTTAATGATGTGCATGCTAGGAAAATCACTCTTCGTTTCAATGAGGAAGAACTCGTCATAAATGCAACTCAAAATTCTACACTTTCTCATGTGTACTCGATCACGTCTTTGAACAATGTTAATCCCATCAAAAACATTTGCAAAAGAATTTCAAAAAGAGTTTTAGGAGTTGATGATAAAAAACGATTTTCCGTCCCCTCCGCCGGTGGAGGTTAAGAGTGTTAAGCCTACTGTTAATGCAAGTAATGCCTAAAAACATTATTAGTGTTAACTAATCTTTCTTAGTTTTGATCACAACAAACCATACAACACATTCAGTGTAGAAACACAAAATGAATTATTTAACTAACACTATCATCAAGGTAATAATCATATCACTAACCTTTCTTAATCATACTTAGTGATCATCAAAATGATTATCCTTAAAACTCACTTTTGCTAATAAGACAAAAGACTTTTTAATAAACTTTCTTTTTTAGAAAATGTTTTATTAAAATGGAAAATGAAAATTTGAAAATGGCATATTCCAAATGCTGTTAGAATATCCTTTGAAGGGTTTAAATACCTCAGATATTCCAACCCTACTAAAAGACAAAAAATGGAGCGGAGTCTAGTGGCGGTACCTTAAGTACCTACGCGGTACCTTATCGATATGGTACCGCGGGGTAAGATAAGGTACCGCGCACAGTAGCCGTTATATATCCGTTGTAACTTTGTCTCCTTTGAATAGTGGGTCAAATCTCATTTTCTAGTAAGCCTCTTGGACGTTTTTCTCAGCCCTCTTTCTATTTTCTATAGCATAATCATTAGTAAATGATCACTTAAATTGTTAAGGATGTTTACATATGATTATCCTCTTGATCCCCTCCTTTACCATGTCCAATGAGAAGATCACTCACTCACTAGTGTAGTGATAAAGATGAATTTATGAGCTAGTCATATTCATCATGATACCTTTGTGTTTTAGGTCAATCCAATGTATTTATGAATACTTGGACTAGTTGTGTTCATCCAAGTTATTTGTGAATACTTGGATTTGTTGTGTACATCCATTGCATATGTGTTTGCTTGGATTTGTGTTGTGTAAATCCAAGCTACATGTGTGTACTTGGATAAGTCTAGTTGAGTTGTAATAGATTCGATTAGGAGTTCTCACTAAACTATAAAGTGATGTGGTTGTGTCTTGTGAGTTCTCACTAAACTTTAAAGTGATTAGTAGTTGTGTTGTGTGAAGTTCTCACTTAGCTTCAAAGTGAAGAGTCGTGAAGATTGGTTCTAGCTTTCGATTAGAACTCGATATCTAGCCTTGTGTCGTTAAATTGTGAAGTAGGCAACGTCATGTAGATTGGTCCTAGCTAAAGATTAGGTCTCGGCATTTAGCTTAGTGTCGAAAAATAATGTAAGCAACGATGTAAGGTTTTCTCCGCCGAGAAGGGAGCTTGTGGATATAGTGGAAATCTCGAGTAGGTGTACTCGAGGAGTGGAGTAGAAACGAGGATAGAGCCTCGTTGTCGAACCACTATAAATCTTGGTGTCTTCCCACTAGGTTGTCTCCTTCCTTGCTCTTTACTTATTTCATTATCATTATACTTGCTTATTATTATTGCTAGTGCATTTCAATTGAACCTAATCATTATGAAACTTAGCTTTAAGTAAAAGATAGTTTTGATACAAACCAAATTGAAAGAAATTTTAATTTGGTCACCAATCGAAGAGAAACTATTCAACCCCCCCCCCCCCCCCCCCTTCTAGTTTCTACAATTGGTATCAGAGCGATGGTCACTCAAGATCTTTGAAGTATATTGTACTTTAAAACTTGGATAGATCCATTGTCTCCTCAAATTAGAAGGTCTAGTTGTACTAAAGTTTCTCTTTGGTCAAAACTATGTTTTCTTTGAAAAATAGGTCTTTTAATTGATAACATTGCATCCCACTTAAGATTAGTAGCCTTTATGCATTTTAGATATACTCTTGAAATGTATCTACTAGTTTGCATCTTGCTTTGTGTAGGTACTCATGAAGATCAATCACTTAATTGGTTGTGGATTGAGTTACTTACACTTGTAGAAGAATCATTTTCATTGATCTTTAACATCTTTGAATGATGATACCAAGATGATTGGGAATGATACTAGTCCTTGAAGACTTAGTACTCATCATAGTCATTGATTGGGCATAGCACCTATTCCTTCATGGATTGCTCTTTGTGGCCAAGGTACGCTTTCGTTCTTCCACACGCCCTTTGATCATTCTTTTGATCATTGCTTGACTATGTGCTTGTTCTCGGCATCCTTGCCTTGACATTTATTTGTGGTTTGTGCTTCTTTTCTTTATCCTCTCAAACCTTCATTGCTTGGATACTTGACTCACTATGGTGATGTAGAGTGAGTTAGTAGAAGCTTAAAGTATCAAGCATGATTTACATGGTTTGCACCCATACGGTTAGTAGGCCCTTTGTGGGAGAGAAAGTGAATTAATACTTTGCTCATATTTTAGTTTACACTAAGACTATTATTAAAAGTGATCTTAGTTTAGACTTGAATAATTGCTTTGTGCTTATTCATTACCAAAGCCGTTTATCGTTTCGCCGGAAAGGCACGTCTTAAACCACTATATATGAGACAAGCTCTTCGTTTCAACTACTTGAAGATTTTCATTAATCCCTTGAGCATTGATCCTAGTCTTAATTCACTTCTCTTGACTTCTCTCCACTTAGTCGTTTTGCTACGAGTAGTCGTTTGTCCGTTTCGGTTCTTTTCGATCTTGATTTAACTCGTAATCCTTCGTTAAGGCATATTGCTTAGTGTTATGATGATCCAATGATATTCTAAAAGGCTCATGATTTAATTTTAAGTATTTTAGAAAAACTGGATTTTCAAAATTTGGCGTTTTTCAGAGATAGAAACCTGCCTCTGTAGGCGGTTCCTTATCTCCGCGGCTCAAACCCGCGGTTCCTTATCGATAAGGTACCGCGGGCAGAAACTTTTGTCAGAGCGCCAGTTTGTGTTTTTTATTCTTTTTCAAACCAAACTCTCTCTCTCTCCCAAAAACACACAGCCGACGGGTTTTACCTTTTCCACCATTGTTGAAGCTTCCAAAACCTTCAATCACTCAAATTAATTGATTCCAAGTTGTGGGTTTCACTCATCCTTCATCTAAACATCAATTAATTGTAAGTATTTTCTTTCAATTTCATCTATTTTGTTCTAGGGTTCATCCTTTCATAATTGGGGATTTTTAAAATTGAAATTGAATTAAAACCTTAATAAGAATGTGGGTTGACATGGTAATCTTACTATGATTCCTTAGGTTGATATTCATTAAGATTTCACTAAAACCCACTTATAGAACAAATCCGAATTTAGGCTAAATGATTTTGGTTGAATTATGGATTTGAGATGAACCCATGAACAAGTAGGTAATGACATTGTTAATGCTTACCTAAAAACCTTGTTTTGAAAAACCAATGTTCTAATCCATTGTTGATATAACATAGATCATGTGTTCGTGGTCAATGATGGAATAGACACATTGTGAACATGAAAATGATATGGATTCAATCCTATATTTGTCAAGAAATTGATATAACACATTTTCATTTTTCGTTTTCCTTTTTGATTTTCATATGAGTGATTGGAGAAATATTGTCTTGTGTTTGTATTTAGGTACTTAATCATGCCTTCTCAATATCAAAAAGATCATCAATACACTAAAGATTATATGCCTGACATCTCTCAAACCTTTGTTTCCCCTCAACTCCAAAACGCTTTTCCATCCCTTTCCTCTCGTTGTTTCCATGAGGGTAGGATTGTAGACTCAAGAATAGCGGGAGATAATTATATCAACTCTATGTTCGAGCTAATTGGGTTTGATTGTTTGCTTTACATAGACGAGGTAATTTATCCCTTGTTCCTTCTTGAGTTCTTTAGTACCTACTCCATGCTTGAAATCAACGACCAAATCTTTATCTGTTTCTTGTTGAATGGTCAAATCATTCAATATTCCCTCGATGACTTTCGTGATATTCTTGGTGTGCCATTTGAAGGCACTTGTCGTTTCACGGATAAGTGGAGACTAGATGCTCTCTTGGAGTCAAACGACAAACCTCCAAATGACACCACCGAAGTTGATCTAAATTTCATTCTTGAAATCATCACGAAAGAGCGTAGTGGAAACGTTGTGAGAAGTCTTCATACAAATGTGCGAAATGTGAATAGGTATGAAGTGCTCTCAAGCGACCTTAAGGATTATATGCTCCAATGGGCAAACATCCTTAGGTAAAATGTGTTTTGTCTTGGTGGGAACCGGGATCATATCCCGGCTTGCATGGGGCATATGTTGTTTTGCCTATTTACTTCCACCAAGTACAATCTTGCATATTACATCGCTCGACGTATAAATTATGCTCTTTCCAAACCCAAAACAAACCTTCCTTATGCTATGCTTCTTACTCGCCTCTTTAGAAGGGTTGGTCAAGATTTTCCTCAACTCGATCTTTCTCGCTTTCACACGGTTCAACGGGTTATGTTGCCTATTCAAGAGGCGTATCAACGAAAGCAAAGAAGTGACCGTGGTTCGAGAAATCCGACCATCAAGAGCCGGATGAGGAGGACACCGATATGCCACCAAGTGATGGTGATGTCATCGGTACTAGTTCTCATTTCCACTCTTCGAGTAATTCCCATCCATCCTCAAACCCTTTCGAGGATGAATTTGAAGACTTAGCTCCTCCTCCTCATCATTCTAGTGAAGTACCGGAAGATCTCAATATGGAGCATATTTACCGCGAAAACCTTAGAACTCGAGGGGAATTGCACGAACACCGGGTTGAATCAAGAAAAGGTTTCAAGTTCTTGGGGAATATGATCAAGGGATTGGGGAAGAAGAGAAGGTGAAAGCATTGAAGCTTTTCAAAGAATACATGTTGGTAAACATGTATTGTTGAACAATTTTATTTTATCTTGGATATGTATTAACTTTTGATTGCAAGTTAGAATTATCTTTTATCTTGATCCTTAATGTTAATTATGCCTTCATGTATGTGTTTTACATAGCTTTGTGCATGCCTTTTGATAGTTAGCTTATTAGATTATGATCTGTAGTTAACTTTGGCTTGTGAAACCTTTGGGAAAAATCTGGGTTTATCAAAAACTGGAATGGGAAATTTTTGAAAACCTTCTGGTCGCGGTTCCATATCGACCCGCGGTTCCTTATCGATAAGGTACCGCCGGTCCTAGATAAGGAACCGCCGACCACTGTGCACGACAGCATCTTTGCTTTACACTGTTTTCTTAATTTTGTGTAAACCTTGCATGATTTTCAGTAATAAACTGCACATTTCCTAAACTAGGGTATCTAAATTCATTATTCACCTAAAATGTTTTTAACCCATTACTAGTTTGGATCATCCCCTCAACCATTTAAACCCACCTTGTTTGCCATGTTCTTCACACATCAAACATACTTCCCTAAACCTTAAACCACCCTAATCAACCATGGTGTGTACCAAAACCTCAAACACTTCCAAGACCTCCACCCCAAGAAAAACACTTAAAATAAGAGTTAAGGTAGCTAAGCCTAACTCTTCACCTTTCCTCACACCTAAGAATGAGAATGTTCCTATCCTCATTTCTTCATCACCTTCCCCACCTCTTGCACCATGCAAGACCTCCTCCACCCATGGTACTAACCACTCCATTGGTTTTACCTCCTCTTCATTCAATTCTAGAATGAATGAGCTTTCTTCACCCTTCACTCCAAGTGCACCCTTGGAAATGACCACACAACCTCAACCAATCCAAAGCATTCCTTTTGGGAATGACTTTGATGACATTTTGGTGACTTCACCATTTACCCCTCACAACTCACCCATTTCACCAACCTTGGAGGATTTACCTCCACACTCACCCATTTCCCCTTTGGGGAACATGCCTCCACTTTCACCCACATCACCCTTGGAGAACTTGCCTCCTCCACCTCCACCCAACTCAAACATCCCAATTTTGGGTGTCCCTCTTTCCCTCCTCTTGGGTGATCCTTACTTTGGGTTTCAACAAACTTATGGTCCTAGTTGCCCATGTTGTCTTTACAATCACTACATCATCCATAACCTTAGGATGGACATGTATGAACTACATAGGAGGTTGCAAAACTTCTTGCTTGCTTTGTTCTCCATGCCTCCTCCTAGGAGATGAATGATGGAGTTCTTTTAATAAAGATTTTCAACAACAAGCCAAAGAAAACCACCTATCTAGATTTAATGATAAGCTAGCTATGTATTAGTTAGTTTTATTTATCTTTGTACTTGTTTCCTCATTAATGAATGTTTCTTGTTGTTGTGTTATGGATTTAGCTTTGTGTGATTCTATCCTTTTGTGCACACTAATCAACTTTAATTTGAAATTAAAATTGAACCTAAATCTATCACAACCCCTAAACTTGACTAAAATTGGTTCAAAATGATATCTAAATTATTTTGTCATCCTTTGTCAAGACATTCTTTGTGAATGTGTTGCTTTATGCAACCCTAGCATATTTTGGTTCTAATAGAGGTAAAATTCCAAGATTTGCAAATTTTTTTGAAAAAGTCTCAGTTTTTCCCAAAACCCAGGAAAAAACATGGTTTAAAGTCCTCTGGACGCGGTTCCTTAAAGACCCGCGGTTCCTTAGCGATATGGAACCGCCGGACCCTATAAGGTACCGCGGCCAGAAAGTGACTTTTGACGAATTTTTGGTCAAAACTTTTAAACCTTATTCCCAGTCAAGATTCCTTGTTTACTCAAATTGACTAAACATTCCTTGACACTACACATTTTGTATTCAAATTCTTACCTTGATTACATTTTACTTATACCCCAACCTTGAGATTTCATTCTCACACCTTCCCAACCTTGAGAATTCATTCTCACATAACCTTGAGATATCATTCTCACACTCTCACAATGCCTGACTCCTACATTCCTAACCTTGACATTTCTTTGTCACAACCCCACTCACCCAAAGCTTCCTCATCCAAGCTTTCAAAGAAACCGAAAATCTCGGTTCGACCCGTTTGGGTTAAGAAGAATGAACCATCTTCGTCCAAACCACCCAAAAACCCTACCTTCTCTCCAATCAAGTATTGGAATGAGACTTATACCATAAACCCCATCACCGGAGCAAAAGAACATGTTCCACCACCACCACAATCCTTCAATACCCCCCAACTCAATGACCTTTCCACCTTTCCAAACCTCACAAGGCATTGTGAAAACACTCCCAAACCCTTTACCCCACCACCACCAAACCCTAAGTTTGATGCCATACCCCCATCAAACGATTTTGTGTTGCATCATGGATCCTCGTGTGATTGTTGCCGATTTCAACAAATTGAACTTGCTCATGTGTATGAGAAGCTAAATTTTCTTGAATTCCTCCTTACTCGACCTCCTATTCAAGTTTTCGTTCCGGTGGACAAAACTTCGAATGATGCATCGTCGTCTTTTTAGTTTTATTTTATTTTTAGCAATCTTGGAAAATATCACTATTAGACTAGCTTATGCTTAGTGGTTTATTTTCCATATTTATTGCTTTTAGATGCTCATACTATGTGTATGACTATCTTCTTTGTTGTATTATTTTTTTTAACTTTTGTGTTATTTGTGTGCTATCTAATTAGTTCTATTTTTGAGTTGATCTTGGTTAAATTTTTACAATTGCTTATGGGTGATTCCATCAATTCTAAAACTTTAACCCATTGAAAAGCTTATCATCTTCATTTTATTGAAGTTTGATTTTGTCAATTACCTCTTTGGACATACTTAGAAAAATACTTGCTTCTAAATTGAGATTTATTCTCTTTCTCCCTCTCAAGTTACTTAGTAGGTAGTGATCATATATACATTGGTATTTCTTTCCTTTCTACTAACCTTTGTGTAGCATGTCACCTTAGCTCACAAACTTGGTGCCCCAAGCAAGGGGGAGCAACCACCAAGGGGGAGCTACTAGCAAAGTTCGATGCCTTCAAAGACTTATGCTAACCTTTTTGCTACGACAAAGGGGGAGAAATGATAGTGATAAACTAGTTAATAATTCCATAGTTTGTGTTTATACGTAAATGAGTTTATCGTTTGTCGTAATCAAAAAGGGGGAGATTGTTAATGCAAGTAATGCCTAAAAACATTATTAGTGTTAACTAATCTTTCTTAGTTTTGATCACAACAAACCATACAACACATTTAGTGTAGAAACACAAAATGAATTATTTAACTAACACTATCATCAAGGTAATAATCATATCACTAATCTTTCTTAATCATACTTAGTGATCATCAAAATGATTATCCTTAAAACTCACTTTTGCTAATAAGACAAAAGACTTTTTAATAAACTTTCTTTTTTAGAAAATGTTTTATTAAAATGGAAAATGAAAATTTGAAAATGGCATATTCCAAATGCTGTTAGAATATCCTTTGAAGGGTTTAAATACCTCAGATATTCCCACCCCACTAAAAGACAAAAAAAAACGTAGCGGAGTCTAGTGGCGGTACCTTAAGTACCTATGCGGTACCTTATCGATATGGTACCGCGGGGTAAGATAAGGTACCGCGCACAGTAGCCGTTATATATCCGTTGTAACTTTGTCTCCTTTAAATAGTGGGTCAAATCTCATTTTCCAGTAAGCCTCTTGGACGTTTTTCTCAGCCCTCTTTCTATTTTCTATAGCATAATCATTAGTAAATGATCACTTAAATTGTTAAGGATGTTTACATATGATTATCCTCTTGATCCCCTCTTTTACCATGTCCAATGAGAAGATCACTCACTCACTAGTGTAGTGATAAAGATGAATTTATGAGCTAGTCATATTCATCATGATACCTTTGTGTTTTAGGTCAATCCAATGTATTTATGAATACTTGGACTAGTTGTGTTCATCCAAGTTATTTGTGAATACTTGGATTTGTTGTGTACATCCATTGCATATGTGTTTGCTTGGATTTGTGTTGTGTAAAAACAAGCTACATGTGTGTACTTGGATAAGTCTAGTTGAGTTGTAATAGATTCGATTAGGAGTTCTCACTAAACTATAAAGTGATGTGGTTGTGTCTTGTGAGTTCTCACTAAACTTTAAAGTGATTAGTAGTTGTGTTGTGTGAAGTTCTCACTTAGCTTCAAAGTGAAGAGTCGTGAAGATTGGTTCTAGCTTTCGATTAGAACTCGACATCTAGCCTTGTGTCGTTAAATTGTGAAGTAGGCAACGTCGTGTAGATTGGTCCTAGCTAAAGATTAGGTCTCGACATTTAGCTTAGTGTCGGAAAATAATGTAAGCAAGGATGTAAGGTTTTCTCCGCCGAGAAGGGAGCTTGTGGATATAGTGGAAATCTCGAGTAGGTGTACTCGAGGAGTGGAGTAGAAACGAGGATAGAGCCTGGTTGTCGAACCACTATAAATCTTGGTGTCTTCCCACTAGGTTGTCTCCTTCCTTGCTCTTTACTTATTTCATTATCATTATACTTGCTTATTATTATTGCTAGTGCATTTCAATTGAACCTAATCATTATGCAACTTAGCTTTAAGTAAAAGATAGTTTTGATACAAACCAAATTGAAATAAATTTTAATTTGGTCACCAATCGAAGAGAAACTATTCACCCCCCCCCCCCCCTTCTAGTTTCTACACCTACGTTTCCAATCACGAATGATTCTTCGGATGATGAATATGTTGACCCCGATGAGGAAGTTTTCTTTGTTGACAAACGTTTTGAGAACTTACCACCACCAAAACCAACACGGTTTTCAAATGTGAGAATTTTTGTGTGACTAACATTGTTTTAGAAACACCAAATATTTTTGACATAATCAAGTCGGGTTTTCATAAGGAGAGTTTAAAAGATGAAAAAGGGAAAGATTTTAAATTATATTTTTCTACAATGCTAACTCCGTCATCACCTCGTGTTTTGAGTGCTACAAGCTCGTCTTCTCCTTTTGACGATGCTTTGTGTGGACTTAGCGTGGGGGAAGCCCCTTATGTTCCCTCCCCTTTCTCCACCGAGGACGAGATATTTGATCCCGGAATTGCTTATAAAGGGAAATCTCGGTCTTCCACCGATGCAATAAATGGAAAATCTTTCTATTTGATTTGTGCGAGTCTACCTAGAGTAGCTCATGGTTTTTGTGACTTACCCATTGTCCCACCCTTCTATTTCTTCTCATATATTTTCTTTAAACCCTTTGGGTTTGTGTTGACACATGATGAAGTGGCGTTGATTTGTTTTTCCAATGAAAACGAGAACGCCATCTTTGATCCCAGTATTTTGCACCATCTAAGGATTTAGTCCTTAATACCAGTTGTTTTTTGGCCTTGTTTATCATGTAAGCCCCACCAAAAATTGACCATACCATGATTATCCCTAAATGATCACATTTATGGGGATTCGAGTCGAGCTTTTGACTCGGTTATCAAAAACAAGGTGCCTCGTGGGGGAAACCCAAGCTTATCCATGTACATATTATCGCTTTCTAACTAGTTAATGTGAGGGGATTTGTGTCCTTCCAACCTTTGTTCTGTGGTTGTTTGTGAATTGTGGTTTTTAGATGATCATTATCTTCATGATTGGAGCCTCTCGTGTTCGTTTTATAGGAGCACTCGATCGTTTGCTTTAAAGACTTTCTCAATATCCATATGATATATCCTTTTATGTTCTAACCTTAGGTTTATAGCACACTTCATAAACGGCTTTAAATTTAACGGTTACACCCTTTCCATGCTAGATTAGGCATTCGACTACGTCTCTAGTATGGGGGTGTTTGCACCCCTAGACTCGAAACATTGAGGACAATGTTTAACTTTAGTATGGGGGTGAATAGATACTTGCCTTGCCAAACCTTCACGCTTTCCAAAGTTTATCTTTTTGTTTATCGTTTTGTTGCAAAATAAGGCTAAAAATGGCTAAATTTTAAAAATTTTCTCATGTTTTATAAGTGTTTGAAGACACGAATGTAGGTTTTCCGACAGCGAGAATAAGAGTAATTTTTGACTCGACCGTGCGTGTTGAGCACTTAGCTTTGATTCCTTAACTTCACACTAGGCTAAGTCTCTTAAATGAGGACGAGAAATGATAGGGTTAATTATAAGTTACCATGCTAAACGTAGAGTACTCGTATTTTTTCAAAAACTCATGTGTTCTCATTGTTTGCTTATTCTCCCTTCGCATGTAAATATTTTTTGCTTAATAAATATTGACTTAGCGGTTTAGTCTTTATTGTTGGGTTTCTAGTCTTTTCTAGTAGCTTCCGTGTAATTAAATTGGGAAGACATTAAGGTATCGCCAGCGTCACGGTTTTGAAGTATTGGCACCCGAATAATCAAAAGCTTCACCCAATAATAAGATTTCAAGTGCTCACCTAAATCAAGCAAACAATTTGAAGCCCCACAAGGCCGAAAAATCTATGCAAAATTGAAAGTGAATCAAGCCTTAATCTTTGAATCTTTAAAGATCCAAAATTCGCCTTAGCGTGAGGATATACGTTTTTGGCTAATAAAACTACCGATGAGGTAGATAATAAAAGGCAAGGCAAGACCGAAGTCATAATAAAGCTTCATGGCGAAGTTGAATAAAAGATGGAGGTAAACCAAAGATAATAAGGCCCTTCCGTTAGGGGGCGTATAAAAGTCTTGGTAATAAGTCTCATGTTCAAAACCGTTATAAAACCGTGTTTATCGATCCTTCTTGTTGACTTAATTTTTTGACATCGTTGTCTATTAGGAGGGGTTATTGATTTGATGGTCTTGGTTACACCGTTAGGACTCTATTTTTAGACCTAAATCTCTATTATCGCATAAGTCAAACGATGTATCCTCGTGAAACATTCAAGACATAATAAAATATAAGAGATACAACTTAGGAAATTGGGAGAATAAGTACGTGATTAGGGCATATGAGTAGTGTTAGCATTACTAACTTATAATGACAATGATCTCGTTGCACGCTTGGCATGGAATTGGGGTGAAAATCGAGGACGATGAAATTATTTCTAACGAATCATTCACGTGTTCTTATTCTATGAACCTAAACGTCCCATTTTGCGATGAAAATCATACATTATGTCTAAAACGCAAGTAGTAGTGTAGCTAGTTTATCATTCAATAAAGTGAATAAAAATGAATTTTGGAGGTGCTACGATACTTTATTCTAGCATTGGGTGAGGGCACGGCAATGGTTTAGTATGGGGGAGTGATGAGACTGCTTTTATACATAGTCTCATCGTCCATAAAGGGCTTAAAATGCATTAAATATCATGAAAATACCCAAATATATGCTTGTGTTTGTTGCTTGTGTATTTTAGGTACGGATATTGAGAAAATGACAGAAGATCACAAGAATCATACAAAAACGAACACGGGAAACAAAGCCGCACAAAGAACCGGACCCGAATCATGAATTTCTAAAGAAGTCCTTGAAGATTTGAAGATTGTCAAGAATAGTCCTTTAACTTTTGAAGACTTGTCACTTTAGACCCTTGTAAACCTCAATTATTACAAGTTTGGTCCTAAAGTTTCAAGACATGACATTATTAGCCCTAGAAGTATGCATTAAATGCATAAAAAGCCCTTTGAATACTTTTGCAAAAAGGTTTGGTGGCCAAAGTAGGAATAATGAAACTTCATTATAAAAGGATAGTTGATTTTGGCTGTCTGAAAGTTATTTGACAAGCACAAAGGAAGCAAGGGACTGAAACTGCCCAGAAAACTAAACTAATAACCTCCAATACCTAGCTGACACGTCACCCACTACTTCAAACCCACCAATCACACCCTCCCATCCTTACACGTCAAACCCCACTCACCCTTTTATTTTTAAAACCGGATTTATTAACTGATTTTTGGTGGCAAACAGTTTTTTAAAAACTTATTAACCCCTATACGAATCTAACACCCCTAATCCCATATTCATCACCCTTAAACCCTAGACTAATCCCAGTTCAAATTGGAATCAAAACAAAGGGTTTTTATGTGATCACCTCCAGATCTTTAATTACCATCATTGTCACCTAAACCCACACCAAAACCATGATCCCAACACACCCATGTGTTAGGTAGGACCCTCCCCTGCCCCGTCTCTTTCACCTAAACCCTAGGAGGGGACAAAACCAACGGATGGATCGAATTTCTTTGTCCCCAAGCACAAATAAGCGTTCAAGATTGCTTCTCAACAGCTGGACTTCATTCAGAATCACATGCCACCACTTTTGACCAAGGATTCGAATATTTCAAAGGGCAATTCTGGGAATTACTTGTATTAGGGTTTCAAGTTTCATTATTTTATTTCATCAGCCTATAACGTTCTATTATCACTATAAAAGGAGAATGCAACATGTGCATTTCCCTTTTGTTCTAGATTTTCTAAATTTTAATTGTAATCCCTTTTTAAGTTAAATGAAAGTTGGTGTTTTAGTATAAATGTAATTCCTTTTCTTTGTTTAAAAGTTGGTATATTAATCAAGAAAATTTGAGTTCCATAATTCTTCTGTTGATTTTTAAGTTCAAGTTTTAAAAAAATTATCAGTCGTTTTTCATATTGTTGAAAGGTGGTATTCTTTTTATAAAAACTTGTATCTTTAATCTGGTTTCAAAAGTTGTTTGAGTTTCATATATCAAAAGATTTTTGATATACTAAGTTTGTGTAAGTTTCTGTTTATCAAGATTTTGTGAGAAATCTTTGGTCACTTTTGGTTATTAACAACTTAAATTCATAAGCTCATCAATAAGCTCATTGACACTGAGCTTATTGATCAACTTATTGCTTCTTTTTCTTCCTGGTCTTGTGGTGTTTTGTGCAGGTGTGAAAGATCAAACAAGTCCTTCTTATCTCATCATTGCATTTCACTTTTTCCATTTGAAGAGATTTGAAGATATTATTAGCCTAGGGTCCTACTTTGGATTCCTACAACGGGCTCTCTCTACTGTTCTTAAGCTCAAATAAGCCTAAAAATCACCCACTTGGAAAGCAATAGCTCAGGTAACAAGCATTGAACCCATTGGCTGTCTTTATGTGAGTTTATATGAGTTTTATATGATATTGGTGAGAACTTGTTCTTTTGTTACTCTTTTCTGGTTTGATTATGTGTCCTAAGGGTTTATATGCATGTTAGAAGTGGAATGAATCAAGTTGGTTAAGTTGTGATTTTATTTGGTTTGTAAAAAAGTTGTTTTCAGTAAGTTAAGGGGTGTTTGGGTTAAGGGTCTTAACTGGTTTAAGGTGACATTAAACTAGAGAAACTGCCTAAACACACTTGATTTATCAGTATTAGCTTATTGTTATAATAGGTTTTGAGTTTGGTTAGGTTTTATAGGATTTGCATGATTTAGTTTCATTTAGATTTGAGAAAGTTCATCAATAACCTTTAACTGCCTAAATTATTGCAAATTTGACCATCAGATTTTTGATTTAGTTAGAAGTTTTGAACTTATAGGGGTATTGTTAGTTTGCTTGTTATTTGGTAGTAATTTGTCCAAGGTTTTGCTCATTTGTATCTCACAAACCTAACATTTGCATCAGCTTAAACCATTCAGACCCCTAGGCTATGTCAGTGACTGAAAATGGGCATGTGTGCTTGATTTTTGTGTGCTGGGTGAGTGTTTTTTCTTGTATATTGTGACTCCCCACAACCCAACTGGTTGTGGGGGTGCCTTGTCTTGCCAAAACAACCAGCAAACCATCAAAAACTAGCCAAGAAGGCCACCAATAGCAAACTCACTTCTTTGGCCCATCAGAGAACGATCTTGTTTTTGAGTTTTTTCAGTTTCATCAGATATCGGATAACACTAGTTTTGGGTTTTGTTGTTACTGTATCTAGATTTGATTAACTGGGTACGTTTTTGCATTTTCTAGGCTTTAATCTTGTTTGATTTTAAATACATTTGTGTTTTTGAGTTAAGTGGAGTACTGGTTTTAAGTTTTTGCTAAAAGAAAAAAGAAAAAAAAGTTTTAACAAAAAGAGACTGGCCAGGACTCGAACCTGCGCCATCTCTCCCACACACCAACGTGATAACCAGTTGCCCTACGGTCTTTTACTGGTTATCACTTGGTTTATTTAATACTTAAGGTAGTTTAGGTTTTAGCTTATTTAAACAAGCAGCTTAATAATAAGCTGATTTCAGCTTATTTGTTTTAGTTTTTTACCCTTTTACATTTTTCCTTTGTTCTTTGTTAGGTTTAAGATTTTTTGGCATAAAAATCTTATTTTTCACGTGTGTAGTTAATTTATTAGGATTATTTTAAGTTTTAATTTTAGAAAGTAAATAAAAAAAAGGAAAAAGTGTTTTAAAAATCTGGAAAAATAGTTTTTAAGTTTTTAATAGTATTTTTGAGGTTTACATCAATTAAAGTTTTCAAATTAACTTATTTCTGATTTTATATAATTTTAGGGTTTTTATCAAATTTAAAAATTAATATAAAATTATTAAAAAGGTTTTTGAAACTTTTGTTTGCATTTTTGTTTTAGTTACATTTATCTTGATTTTTGGTAATTTTTTAGAATTTTTTTATAAACTTTGGATTTTTAATATTATTTTATTATTATTTTATTATTAAAAATTAAAAGTTAGTTTTTCCTACTTTTTTCATTTTTCCTAGTTCAAATACATAAAGTTATGAGTTTTGCAACTTTTAGAATATTTTCATTGTCCTTAGATTTATTTTTATAATTATTTTAAGTTTTAACAGTTTTTAATTGTTTTAAAATAGTTTTTATTAATTTTAAAATTTTCAAAAATAGTTTTAAATTAAGTTAGGTTGTTTTAGAGGTTTACAAAGTGATAAAACTCATTTTGGGCTTTTTGTTTATTAAATTGATTTTTAGGGCTTTAGTTAGCATTAAAAAATCATTATTTAATTAAATAAAAAGGTTTGGGTGATTTTTGATTTTTTGTAAACTCTAATTACATTATTTAGGATTTATTGCAATTTTTTAGGAATTTTTAAGATAAATTTTTAAATTTGGTGCTTTTACGGTTTTACGTGTACGACCTTTTCGTCTTAGTGTAATCCGTCATCGTAACCGTCCTTCTCTTCTTATCCCATTTCTATTTTCTTTCTCATAATCTTATAATCACATCACTAATCATTTCTTAACACACACACCAAGCCTCCTTGCGAACGATCCCCACTTGGGTCATAACTTGTGATTTTCCTAAATCACTTGTTAACGCTTGCCCTATTTTACCTCCTTTTCCTAAAGGTGTGTAAAAAAACCTACATCATGGCCTATTCAAACGCGTTATAATCATAATTATCATAATAATACCCATAAAAAAACTTCCAAAAATAACTAATCCGTTTTGATTTTTTGAAATTCAAATTTTTTTGAAATTTTCTAAAACAGACGCTGAATGTTTAAAGGTTATATATGGACACTGGTTTATGGCGCATGCATTAAAATCTTGTACATTTATGCCTAATAAGGAAACTAATTTAATTTTTTTACTTTAAAATACTTATAAATTATTTGATTTATTATATAAAATAGATACAACTAGTTAATGCATGTTTTTAAATGTTCCAATTAAATATATGAGTGTGTAAACCAATACCCTTTTAAAAATAAAACTCGTAAAATAAGGTTATTGAATTATTGGTTTAATTAGTTTAACCCTGGAGTCAATATGTTCTTTTAAATATAAAATAAAAGCATTTATATTTGCAACAACTAAGAACAATATGTAAAAAATATTAAATATCTGATGGAAATACGTTTTACGTATTTAGAAGGATCGGTCACTCCAACAATAATCCATGTAATAGCTCGTAGTTTAGTTATTTACACTTATTAAACAAAGCCCAAACCGAGCCCATAATTTGTATGGGTCGGCGGCCAAATGTAAGCCCAAGCCCATGACATGGGCTTGGGTATATAAACCCTCTCCTTAGATGGAGAGGGTGGTGATTTCATTTCAAATAACACATAGTTCTTAAACTTTCTCTCTCTAGAAGTGTGAAATCATCTATCTTTCTCTCTCTAAAATATAAGCAAGATTTACATATCCTACAAATGGTATCAAGAGACATGGGATGATTGTATTGTTTATGTGTTTGCGTTCTTGATTCATACGCCTATTTTGATCCATTTTACACGAACCAAATTTTTTGTGTTTTTTATGGTTTTTTCTTGATACAAATCTTCTACATAGTTGTGGTAGAGATTTGGTATAGTTACTTTGGTTAAAAACACAAAATTTTTGGGTGTTTTGATCATTTTTGGCTTAAAATCTCGAATTAGTTGAGTTTTGTCCGAGAAAAGTGGGATATATTCCGATCAGTGTCATCGGAAAAGGGTTTAAGGATTCTAATAGTTATTCCGATCAGTGTCATCGGAAAAGGTTTTAAGGTTTCCGATCACATTCCGACTAGGATCATTCCGACAGGGCTATATTCTGACAGGTTTGCTTTTGACATTCCGATTTGGGACATTCCGATTTGGGACATTCCAATTAGGACATTCCGATTAGGGACATTTCGATTAGGGTCATTCCGATCAGGAGAATTCTGATAGGGTTTATTCCGACAAGGTTATTCCGACAAAGGTTATTCCGACAAGGGTATTCCGATAGGGTTATTTCGACAAGGTTATTCCAACGAGGGTATTCCGATTAGGGCTTATTCCGACGGTTTTCCGACTAGTATTCCAACAGTTTTCCGATCCTTTATTCCAATAAACATTCCGACAACCCAAAAATTATTCCTTAAAAAATTTCGATGTGCAATTTTGACTTGGAATTTTTGGTTTATCGAGAACATAATTTAGGGGATTTCAACATTATTTCTCGGCTTTAACACACTACAACAAACACATTTACTTTCTCTCATTGTTCAGTCAATATTTGTAAATCTTAACTTATCGAAATGGAGTACACATCTCTTACGGATAAGTTCATCCTCTCGGGTATGGATAATCGTCCACCAGTGTTGGAGAAGTTTATGTACGAGGATTGGACTTCCCGAATGGAACTTTACATGTTGAACAAAGAGAATGGACATCTCATTTGGGAATCGGTGCTCAATGGACCATTAGATTATGGTACAGTGACGGAAGGTACGACTACTCGTCCTCGTACAACGGGTGAATTGACTGGAGATATCAAGATTCAAGATAAATGTGATAAGTATGCTACAAACATCATTCTCCAAGCCCTTCCTCCAGATGTCTACAAACTCGTCAGCAAACATAAAGTTGCCAAAGAGTTATGGGATAGAATTAGTGTTCTAATGCAAGGCACCTTGTTAACTAAACAAGAACGAGAGTGTAAGCTTTATGATACTTTTGATAAGTTTGCCTATGTGCCAGGGGAGACTCTCAATGACTACTATCTGAGATTTACCCTATTGTTGAATGAGCTCAATATCTATGGCATGGCAATTCCTACGTTTCAATTGAACACCAAGTATTTGAACACTCTTCCTTCAGAATGGAAAAAGTACGTGACGGATGTTAAATTGGCTAAGGACTTGCATAACATCAATGTGGATCAACTTCAAGCTTTTCTTCAACAACACGAATGCCATGTGATCGAGGCTCGGTTGTCTAAACCTCAAGTTCATGATCCACTTGCAATGTATGCTTCTCAACAAAACATGGCTTATACTTATCAACAACCATCATACTTGCAACAGCCACCACCACACACCTATCAGCAACCACAACAACCATCTTATCAACCACCAATGATGCCACAACAAGCATTTCAACAAAGTGTTCATCAACAATCTTTTCCACAGCAACCACCATATCAGACATCACCATCACAAGCCAACACTTCTCCAATAGGCTATACTCCTCAGCAAGGATACTTTCCAATTGAAGCACAACCAGCACAAGCCTTCTACTCTAATGAACTTCCACCAATCCAAGCACCAGTCTTTACTCCAAATGATACGCCAGCTGATGTTCTAAACCATCTCACTGCTTACTTGTCAAAACTTGTTGCAACTAGAGGATTTCCACCAACAAACAATCAGCTCTACACCTCTTCAAATCCTCGACAACAAGCTACTGTTCAAGATGGTCAAGTAACAGTGCAACCTATTCAGGGAAGGCAAAATTCATATGGACCCCCTACAAGGACTGTGAATGCTCAAGCTGTAAATTCTCAAGCTAATGGAAATGGAAGCCCCATTGGTCCTCAAAAGGTTGTGACTTGCTACAATTGCCTAGGACAAGGTCATATGGCTAGGCAATGCACTCAGCCGAAAAGGAGAAGGGATGAAGCGTGGTTTCGTGAGAAAATTTATTTGGTTGATGCTCAGTCTAAGGGAAAGATTTTAGATTCAGAGGACTTAGCATTTCTTGCAGACCCAGGGGCAGCAGATACTGAAGGCATTGCAGTCGTTTCCACTTCTAATGCAGCTTATCAAGCAGATGATCTTGACGCATATGATTCGGATTGTGATGACATTCACTCTGCCCAAGCTGCTCTCGTTGCTAATCTCTCTCACTACGGTTCTGATGTCGTCAGTGAGGTACCCACCACAACCAATCTTGGTAATGATGATAACCCACATCAAGTTGGGCATGAAAATGACAACCTCGAACAGCATTCGGGAATTAGTAACTCAAATGATGTGGTACCCAATCCTACACATTTGAGTGAACCTCAACCAAATGCTACGACGGGTATGGAATCTTATGCTCAACATGATTTGGTCATGGTGCCTAAACATATTATTGATCAAATGCATATGGCTCTCACACAATCCATAGATACGAATTCCACCCTAACTGTTGAGCTTGCGTTGCATAAAGAAAAGGTCAAAACTTTTGAAATGGTCCCTCAAGCAGAGAAAATAACATGTTCTGAATTAGACCAATTTCGTTTTGAAAAGATTGAACACTTGAAAGAAATAGAATCATTAAAAGCTAATCTTTCCAATGAATTAAAAGCAAAAGAGTCAATTGTCAATGATTTTTAGAAACTTAAAATGGATTTAGAAACTCTCGAGTCTAAAAAGTTTGAATCAGAAATTAATGCTACCAAACTTCTTAAATTCAATGAACAACAGCTTTTAAAACAATACGCTTCCACAGAAAAGGTTCATCTTTTAACTAAATCATTTAAAGAACTCGAACTTAAGCGTCTTCAAAATTTACTACCTAATCCCGGTTATGCAAAACAAGCTCAGGAATATATTCCCTGTCTTTATGATATGACCATAATTGGCAAATCAAAAGAAGCACCTTATGTTCGTAGTTCTAAGGAGACACGGTCACTTATGGAAGAAACTCATTCTAAAATGTTTTCAAAATTCCATACGATTGATTATGATAAGCATAATAAAGACACGTATTAGCTTACAAAAGGAATTAGCTGAACTAACAGTTCTTGTACCCCAAAGTTTGTCAAATGAAAACCCTCCTAGTACGTCTCCTACACTAGTCAAAACGGATTTAACAAAGTTAATTCCACCGGTAAGTAAGGCATCCGTTAACTTAAAAGCGGTACACCAACACTTAGCCGATTTTGATAAGGTCATTTTGGAACGTATGACGGTCACGGCCATAGCGGAAGGTGAATGGAACTTTGAGCACACTAGAGCTGCGTTCCGATACGAAATTGTTCCGTTTGTAAAGAATGTTAAAGCTTGTCTTAGTAATCTTGATCAAGATTTGCGTTTGGAAATAGAATAAGTTAAACGTGTTTTCAATGAAATGGATGATGCTTATGAAAACAGTTTACTTGAAATAGAACGGGTTTCTCGCTAAAATGATCAGCTTTTGAAACAAGTGATGTCTCATGATATAGTTTTGGTCTGTGTTCATAAAAGTGTTGATAATGATTCCATTGTGCATAATGTTGAATCTGTGGATAATGTGGTAGATAGTACTTGTCACGAATCTGACGCTGAATTTTTAAAGCTTCAAGATTCATATTCTTCGCTTTCAAAACGTTTTGATGAGATTCAAACACATTGTATTTCGCTTGAATGCAAGCAACAATTTATTCAAGAAATCTTTGAAATGTCATTCGAAGGTGTTAATATCGATGATGCAAACTTTGAAAAGAATTTTCGATTGAATTTACAATCAAAACAGCGTCATCCAAGTGAAAAAGTTGTTAAATCTTTGCCGATAGACATAGAGAAATATAAGGAGCTTAACTGTGTGAACGTACTTGAGGCCGCTGAGAATTTTAAACTTGATCTAGACAATCGAGTTTCCAAGATTTTGTCCAAAGTTGATAACTTAAAACAGAAAGATTGAAACTATGATTTTACAAATCCTTCTGATGTTCTATTATCGTTCCTCGACTCACTCGAATTGAAAGCCAATTTTATCGTTAATACTTTATTTGTTCTTGGTAAAATCTAATTTTGATAATTTTTAACTAATTAAAACTATTTAATATAAAAATCTAATTTAAATAGATCTATTTTAAAACTAATTGAAAATATAAAACTAAAACCTATTTTGAAAATAATGACTTTTAAATAAAATCTATTTTGAAAATAAAACTAAAACCTAATTAATTTTAAACTAAAAACTTTTTACTTTAAATTTAAAGAAATTCTAAACTAAATTTAATGACATAAAAGAAAGATAGATTAAAATAAAACTCAATTAAAACTTTTATCTAAATTTTAAATAAACTAAAAACTTTAATTAAACTAAATTTAAAACTAATAAAATTTAAACTAATTTTAAAAGTAATTAAAAATTAAAATGTATTTTTTTATCTTTTTATTTTTTTATTTTATAAGAAACTGAATTTAATAAAACTTTTATAATGAAAATTTAATTAAACTAAAAAAAATGTATTTAAACTACTTAAAATAAAACTGCCAAAATAAATTAACCCTATATTACTAAGAAAGTGCATAAACAAACACAAAAACAGTCCAGAGGAGATGGTTGGGGTGTTGGACGCGTATGCAAGAGGTCTGGGGGTCGAACCCCAGGACAGACCAAAATTTAGTTAATAATAATTTTTTTTACTTTTTGTATTTATGGAATTTATAAACAACAGTACGAACCAAAAAGCATAATCAGCAAACACACGAAATAAATAAGCAATCTAGAATAAGCTAAATCAAATAAGCCTAAACAATAAGCAAACGAAACAAACAGAAATCAAATAAGCAATTTGATAAACTCTAAACAAGAAAATGAGCAGATCTTAAACTAAACGAAATCAGATAAGCTAAATAATCCAATAAGCAACAAACTAAATAAACCAAATTAATCAAACTAGCAATCCTATAATATTTAAAACAGAACAGTGATAAAGCTAAATCAAATCTTATAAGCTCAACTAGCTAAAAAACTAAACGACTAAAGCCTATCAATCAACAAACCAAGCATTCTAATAAACAGATCCAAATCAAATCTAAAATCTAACAAGCCAAATAAGATCAAAACATAAGCAGATTCAAACAATAGCTTAAACAGATTAAAACACAAACTAAATAATAAACATAAACGAGAGAATAAAAAGAAAATCAAACCCGATGTCGAAACCGTTGAGAAGAAGGGTGAAGCGCTGAGCCCCCTTTTAAATCGAAACCAAACACCACCTTAAACATCTACAGCTTCGAACCAAGATGAACCACCAATCCTCTCGAACAGTTTATATTACTCGAACAGATTATTTTTATTTTATGCATATATTATTTTATTTTTTATTTTTTTATTTTTTTTTTATATATAATACGAACAAGAACAGTAATAATTAATATAAAAACAGATTAAAAATTTTGAGATAAAAACAGTACTGAAAAAAAAATGAGACGAGATTAAAATTGAACTTTCACTTTTCATTAATCTTAAAATAAAAATTACAAGTGCTGGAAAATTAAAATTACAAGATTAAAACCCTATCACTAATTTGCAAAAATTAAATACTAATTTAAATCTACTCCTAATTTAATTAAAACAACTGAAAATAAAGAAAAGCTTATCAAATTACATGATAGAATGAGGGTTTTATAGGCCAACCCTAATACTTGGTGCCCAAGGTCTCGAATCATGGCCGTCCAAATCTTCTCTTTCTTCAATTTGCTTGATCAAACGGTTGTGGATACACCAAGTCACACGGATCGCCAGGGTGGTGTGGTTTCACCAATTAAATCAAGGTATGAGGCCACGTGGATGAGAGATAGGACCACCAGTGGGTGAGTGCTTCCGATTTGTGGGGGAATTAATTGTTTTGGTGTTAATTAATCTTCTGTGTAAAAACCCCCAAAATTTTATGGTAAAATGTGATGGTAAAATTAATTAGGGTTTGAGGGAAGTGGCTGTAACAAAAAATGGGAGAAGGATTTCGTGTGTGATGGGAGAAAAAAGAAAAGTGGGTGAATATTGTTTTTATCGAAAAGGGATGGTAGGGGTAGATAGAAAAAAAAACGTTTTATTCATTAAATGGGGGGAACACGTGTGATATGGGGAGGTAAAATTGAGGGAGTATTCGTGTGTGTGTGAGGTGCACCGTAAAGAGTGAATGGGGGTGGGGTGTAGGGTAAAGCAAAATAAAACCGTGTGTTGGGGAGTCAATAGTTGGTAAATGTGATTTAAATAAAACGTGAGGCTGAGTAAATGGTATTCATTGTGTGTTGACTGTATTTGACCAAGCAAACAACCCTTTTGTTTCGTTCCATTCATGTGCAACATTGGGCCTGGCCCAAATGTTTTCATTTCCATCCGATTATTTATTTGGACTAATGGGCCATTGTTGATAGATTATCCACACAAATGGGCTTTTGGGCCCATTAATCACAAGTGGGACCCACAAGCCCGTTTAACTCCAAAAAATATTAAATCCGCTAAAAACGAGCTCGATTTCGGCTTCCTTGTTCTTTTTCTTCAAATTCGTGTCGGTTTAGCCGGTTTTCGTGATCTTCGGCACACTTTAGGTCTTTTGATCTTGTCTTGACTCTTTCTTGACTTTTCTTCGACATTTGACCGTGAAATCCCGTGTTTTCTCTTCTTTTGATCATTCGTACCTATTTTAACACAAAAACACAAAACCACGCGTAATTCCGACATTTATGATAATAAACACATGATTCGGTCTTGTTTTTCCTTGATTTTAGTGGCAAAAGGATAAGTGTTTACACACTTATTAAATCCCCTACACTTGACCATTGCAATGACCCCATGCAATGCATTATTTTAAAGCATAAGTTACATTTTTCTCATAATCAATCCATCTCGGCCTTTATAATTATTATCACTACTATTATGACGAAAAGATAAAAACTTAAAAGGAGACAAAAAAATAATAACTATTTATTAACTTTGGAAATTATTTGATGGAAGAAACTCGTAAAGAAATCTAAGACTTAGATTAGGGCTTTGGTGTCATGAATATTAATCACCCTCAAGTTTCACGTTCCCCATACCAAGCTTAAAAACGAGATCATTGTTATTACAAGTTAGCACAACAAACACTTGCTCATGTGGTTTAGTTAATCACTTAGACCCCCTTATTCCTATGGTGTATCTCTTGTATTTTATTTTTGTCTTGAATGATCACGAGGATGCATTTTTGACTTATTTCGATAATTTATTTAGGCCGAAAACAAAGTGGGACGATTTAATCAATAGTTAGCTAAAGGACAAAATCTTTTAAAACGGCTTCTCGAAACCTCATAAAGTTCATATCTTGGCATAACTCGTTTCACGACTTGAGACCTTTCTCGGACCGATATTTGGCTTGTACTTCAAACTTCAAATCTTGAGAGACGATCTTGAAATTATGGTCTTCTCTTCATTTTGGTATACATCTTCATAAGGAGTGAAAGATGCTTCAAACGTTGACCACGACTTCTTCATTTATCCTCTTCTTTATTTAGGATTTTGATATACAACGATCCGCCTCCTTTTCGGACTTGGATCTATTTATCCTCATACCTTGTTAGGGTCTTTTTGGATAGACTTCTCCATGATCTTTAGGGGAGTAATTGCTTCTCGTCGTGTGTCTTGATCCTTCATATTGATTTGGATTAATGATCTTCACATCATCTTAGGATCTTTAGCAAAAAGTGAATCCTCATGCCTTGTTAGGGCCTTTTTGGACTCGGGTATCCTCATGCCTTGTTAGGGCCTTTTTGGATAAGCCAATATTCGCGTCCCGTTTCAATAAGTTATGCCTTGGCTATGAACTCTAATTAATACCGAGCAACTTTTAAACGATCTTGTGCTAGAAGCTAAGTAACCTTTTAAATCGTACAACCTTATTTATTGCAAATATATTTATTAACAAGTGATGGGAGAAAAAGCTCATAACTAACTCACATAAGTTAATGAAAGAATACCGAACTTATAATTAACTCTATCATCTCTCGTTCTCCACAATTTAAAATCTCAAGGAATGAGACTCGTGGATGCTTAGCCTAATAAACCAATTAAGGTCCATATGGTTAAGGATACTAGCTAGAGTAAACTTAGATAAGTAAACTCGGGTTGAGTCAAAATATTCTCGACGGGCCTAATATATCAAAGATATCTAAACTTGTTAAAACCATTTTATTTATTTATTTTTTTTTTTTTTATAAATACGATGCAAAGAAAAGAAAATAAAAGAAAAATACTACAAGGCCAAAATAGATCAAAAATTTGAAAAACGTTGAAAATTTTAAAAATTTTCCGGTTAAAATGGGGTCAAATTCATGGAAAAGGCCACTAAAATTTCGATAGAAATCCCCCCTACACTTAATATAAACATTGTCCTCAATGTTTAAGCATGTGGGAGAATAAACTCCCCTACACTTAGGACATTGAGTACGTTGTTTAAAATCGAGCTAAGGAAAGGACAACTAAAGTGATTACATTTATTTATATACAAGATTGAATCACAATAGCAAAAACTTATCGAAGGAACCGGGTACACGGGTAACACGGGAACACGGGTCTCGTCAAAAGTACCAAAAGTGGATCATCAAAGCACATGTACCTACACAATCACAACACACAAAACAAACAACCTACACGGCTCCCCTACACTTATTGTAGAAAATAAATAAATAAAAGATAGATAATCGGGTTGCCTCCCGAGAAGCGCTTGTTTTTGTTAACCGAGTCACGAGCCTGACTCGACCCCGAATTAAATGGTCCATGGGGAAGCCTCGAATGTTATACCGGGATCAAAAATCTTGTCCTCGGTCCCGGAGGAACATAGTAAATGAGAGGCGGGAGGATAAGTCATGAAAGGGAGAAAAGTCCGCGCAACATACGAGAAGTATGTGAGGTCGTGATCCGCGAGAGGTGGGGTGGGCAAAGCTGTAAAGGTATTAATCAAAGAATGGTCAATGTCACCTCCCGGGTCAAAGCATTCATCCTCATGAACGTGAATCTCTTCGATTTCTTCGTCATAGATAGGCTCGTCAAACAAAGGTTTGTCGTTCCCTTCATTGAGGATTTTATAAATTCTCTCGAAAAGATCACGATCAAGTACGAAACCATCATTCATTTGTGGGATTTTTTGATAAGATAAATCCTCACGAATGTGGTAAACGTAATTCTCATTAGAGGAGTGTTTATTAGGTAACTCCTCGAGAATTGGATGAGAATCGATAGTAGAATCAAAAGTAATTGGCGAAGAGGCAAATGTGAATTTGTCAAAATCCGAGTTCTCAAAATCAATATCAATATCAAGTTTTAAAACACCATTTGCCTTCTCATCAATACCATGATCACAATTAAGCTCAAGCGAGAAATCCAATAACACGGGATCATAAAAAGCATCCTCGTGATGGAATTTCTCGATACTCGGGGTATAAAAGTCATCACTAAGGAGTAAAGAATCCGATAAATCATTAGTATCATGGTTTTCAAAAGTCGGTCTTGGTAAAATAGGCGAATCATCCTCATCCGATCCCGAGGAATAATTAAAAATGTAGTCGGAATCACAAGATAACTCGTCCCTATCTACAAACTCCTTAGGTGTAGGACAACTTATGGGTTCTTCTTCTATGCACTCACACTCCTCAAAAATTGGTTTCTCAAAACATGTCTCGCTAAGAGGATTTGAAGAAAGCATAAAGTCATTTGAAGGGGTAGGTAAAGGAGGCATAAAAGAAATGGGGTCATCAACGGGTAATGAAGGCTCAAGTGTAATCTCGGGAATTTCCTCAATAGGAGAGCTAATTGTATCCGTGGGTGTCAACACCAGAGGGTGAGTAAAACTCATGATAGTCTCCGGGCCTTGTCTCTCCTTTATTGGCGGAGAGATGGAAGGATCCACAGTGGGAACATCACTACTAGTAGTGGTGTTAGCCTCAATATCATCACTCAAAGACGGCTCAATAACAAATTGATCTTGATAGGTTTCTAAAATGAGCATGAATTTCCTATCGGTGGACTCTTGCATTTGTCTAGTAGATTCTAGCATTTCTTCCATGATTTTCTCATGTTCGGTCAATTTTTGTAGAATCAAGTCCATTTGAGGGTTGTGCATGTCCATTTGATTAAAGTTTTGAAAATTGTCGTCATTTGGAAAACATTCATTATTTGAAAACCCTTGATTTTGAAATTCCCCATAAAACCTTTGATCATATTGTGGTGGGTCACTATTTGTAGGAAAACTAGGGGAGCCAAAATAGGTATTAGTATCATAACACATACTTTCCTCATTAGTATAAACCTCCTCATAAGTTTTGTCACGATTAAAATAAGCATGAGGCCCACCACAAGTCGAACACTCCTCGGACATAATCTTATAACGCTCTTCTTGCAAGATTTCCCAAATCGGACGATTATCCATGGTAGTGTCGAAAGAAAACGAAATAACAATAATTATTATGCTACGTAATATATTATAATAAAAGAAAAATCTTTTTTGTATTTTTTTAGAAAAAAAATATATATTCACAAGAAAAATCGAAAGAAATCGAACTAAAAATTAACACTAATATGTAATATTTTTTGGTGTAATACTTTTAGGAAAAAGTATTACTTTTGGATTTTTTAATTTTTTTTTTTGTGCAATTCTTAGGAAAGAAATTGCTTTTTGTGATTTTTTAATTAATTTTTTTTTATTTTTAAGTTTTTGATTTTTTTTTTTTTTGTATTTTTGATTTTTTGTTGTGCAAGAAAATTAACGTTCAAGAAGAACGGATCCCAAAATCCAAACGTCTTCACGAAAAATCGTCAATCGTACGAGCGAAGCGGCGGCGGCGCCATTTTGAAACTATGATTTTACAAATCCTTTTGATGTTCTATTATCGTTCCTCGACTCACTCGAATTGAAAGCCAATTTTATCGTTAATACTTTATTTGTTCTTGGTAAAATCTAATTTTGATAATTTTTAACTAATTAAAACTATTTAATATAAAAATCTAATTTAAATAGATCTATTTTAAAACTAATTGAAAATATAAAACTAAAACCTATTTTGAAAATAATGACTTTTAAATAAAATCTATTTTGAAAATAAAACTAAAACCTAATTAATTTTAAACTAAAAACTTTTTACTTTAAATTTAAAGAAATTCTAAACTAAATTTAATGACATAAAAGAAAGATAGATTAAAATAAAACTCAATTAAAACTTTTATCTAAATTTTAAATAAACTAAAAACTTTAATTAAACTAAATTTAAAACTAATAAAATTTAAACTAATTTTAAAAGTAATTAAAAATTAAAATGTATTTTTTTATCTTTTTATTTTTTTTATTTTATAAGAAACTGAATTTAATAAAACTTTTATAATGAAAATTTAATTAAACTAAAAAAAATGTATTTAAACTACTTAAAATAAAACTGCCAAAATAAATTAACCCTATATTACTAAGAAAGTGCATAAACAAACACAAAAACAGTCCAGAGGAGATGGTTGGGGTGTTGGACGCGTATGCAAGAGGTCTGGGGGTCGAACCCCAGGACAGACCAAAATTTAGTTAATAATAATTTTTTTTACTTTTTGTATTTATGGAATTTATAAACAACAGTACGAACCAAAAAGCATAATCAGCAAACACACGAAATAAATAAGCAATCTAGAATAAGCTAAATCAAATAAGCCTAAACAATAAGCAAACGAAACAAACAGAAATCAAATAAGCAATTTGATAAACTCTAAACAAGAAAATGAGCAGATCTTAAACTAAACGAAATCAGATAAGCTAAATAATCCAATAAGCAACAAACTAAATAAACCAAATTAATCAAACTAGCAATCCTATAATATTTAAAACAGAACAGTGATAAAGCTAAATCAAATCTTATAAGCTCAACTAGCTAAAAAACTAAACGACTAAAGCCTATCAATCAACAAACCAAGCATTCTAATAAACAGATCCAAATCAAATCTAAAATCTAACAAGCCAAATAAGATCAAAACATAAGCAGATTCAAACAATAGCTTAAACAGATTAAAACACAAACTAAATAATAAACATAAACGAGAGAATAAAAAGAAAATCAAACCCGATGTCGAAACCGTTGAGAAGAAGGGTGAAGCGCTGAGCCCCCTTTTAAATCGAAACCAAACACCACCTTAAACATCTACAGCTTCGAACCAAGATGAACCACCAATCCTCTCGAACAGTTTATATTACTCGAACAGATTATTTTTATTTTATGCATATATTATTTTATTTTTTTTATTTTTTTTATTTTTTTTTATATATAATACGAACAAGAACAGTAATAATTAATATAAAAACAGATTAAAAATTTTGAGATAAAAACAGTACTGAAAAAAAAATGAGACGAGATTAAAATTGAACTTTCACTTTTCATTAATCTTAAAATAAAAATTACAAGTGCTGGAAAATTAAAATTACAAGATTAAAACCCTATCACTAATTTGCAAAAATTAAATACTAATTTAAATCTACTCCTAATTTAATTAAAACAACTGAAAATAAAGAAAAGCTTATCAAATTACATGACAGAATGAGGGTTTTATAGGCCAACCCTAATACTTGGTGCCCAAGGTCTCGAATCATGGCCGTCCAAATCTTCTCTTTCTTCAATTTGCTTGATCAAACGGTTGTGGATACACCAAGTCACACGGATCGCCAGGGTGGTGTGGTTTCACCAATTAAATCAAGGTATGAGGCCACGTGGATGAGAGATAGGACCACCAGTGGGTGAGTGCTTCCGATTTGTGGGGGAATTAATTGTTTTGGTGTTAATTAATCTTCTGTGTAAAAACCCCCAAAATTTTATGGTAAAATGTGATGGTAAAATTAATTAGGGTTTGAGGGAAGTGGCTGTAACAAAAAATGGGAGAAGGATTTCGTGTGTGATGGGAGAAAAAAGAAAAGTGGGTGAATATTGTTTTTATCGAAAAGGGATGGTAGGGGTAGATAGAAAAAACAATGTTTTATTCATTAAATGGGGGGAACACGTGTGATATGGGGAGGTAAAATTGAGGGAGTATTCGTGTGTGTGTGAGGTGCACCGTAAAGAGTGAATGGGGGTGGGGTGTAGGGTAAAGCAAAATAAAACCGTGTGTTGGGGAGTCAATAGTTGGTAAATGTGATTTAAATAAAACGTGAGGCTGAGTAAATGGTATTCATTGTGTGTTGAATGTATTTGACCAAGCAAACAACCCTTTTGTTTCGTTCCATTCATGTGCAACATTGGGCCTGGCCCAAATGTTTTCATTTCCATCCGATTATTTATTTGGACTAATGGGCCATTGTTGATAGATTATCCACACAAATGGGCTTTTGGGCCCATTAATCACAAGTGGGACCCACAAGCCCGTTTAACTCCAAAAAATATTAAATCCGCTAAAAACGAGCTCGATTTCGGCTTCCTTGTTCTTTTTCTTCAAATTCGTGTCGGTTTAGCCGGTTTTCGTGATCTTCGGCACACTTTAGGTCTTTTGATCTTGTCTTGACTCTTTCTTGACTTTTCTTCGACATTTGACCGTGAAATCCCGTGTTTTCTCTTCTTTTGATCATTCGTACCTATTTTAACACAAAAACACAAAACCACGCGTAATTCCGACATTTATGATAATAAACACATGATTCGGTCTTGTTTTTCCTTGATTTTAGTGGCAAAAGGATAAGTGTTTACACACTTATTAAAGATACACGACTCTTCGATTCAGTAAAGCCCGCATGTGTTAATACCACTGCACAGAATCAATCATTGATTGAACAATTGAATCGGAAGTCGGTGGAAATAACTGATTTGAGGGAACAAATTTGTGATAAGAATCTGGCCTTGGCTGAGTTAAAGGAAACACTTCGTACTCTAAAAGGTAAGAATGTTGTGGATAACGCAGCCACTATCTCAGCATCGTCCTCTAGTGCAATCAAAAGGACCCTTATAGCCGTCACACCATTTAATAAGGGCCCTAGGACTAAACCATCTTAAACTTTGGTCACTAAAGATAAGGCGGAATCAAAACCAGCTTCTAATATTCCCGTGTTGCCTTCTACAGGAGTAATCACCACTACTAAGGCTCAAAAATCTAAGCTTAAAAGAAACAAGAAGAATGATAGGATCTTGCCCCCATCTAGTAGTCAAGAGAAGAATAAAGTAGAAGCCCATCCTAGGAATGTTATTTCTGTTTTGAATAAAAAGAATCATGTAGCTAAACCTAAAGGCTCTGCGGTTGTGCAGCGTTCTAAGCCTACTGTGAATTCTAATTTGAAATGTTGGAATTGCAATGAATGTATGTTTTCTAGTCGTCATGATTCTTGCCTTATCGACCATGTGAATGAGATGAATGCCCGGAAAAATGGATTAGAATGGAAACCGACTGGGAAAGTGTTAACCCAAGTTGGTCGGTTGTGGCGCCCCACTGGTAGAACTTTCACTATAGTAGGAAATATGTGCCCTTTAACTAGGATCACTCCTACTAAAGCGAAGAAAGAGTGCCCTTTAACTAGGAGTACCAAGGCTACCAAAACACAAACGTGTCCTTTAACTAGGAACACCGACACTACTGAAGGAACCAAGTGCCCTTTAAATAGGTCTACTCCCACTGTAGTGCCCGCGAATAATCCAAAACCTAAGAAAGTTGGAACAATAAAACGTGTTAGTGCTAAAACTCACATTAGAAAACGCAGGAAATCTAAGGGTCACACAAATGTTAGCAATTCTGATAATCTTATATCTGTATCTGCTAACACTCCGGAACCAATAGTTTCCAATGCATTGTCTACTGTTGGTATTGAAAACAGGTGGTCCAAATTGTTCTCTGGTATTTGGACTCTGGTTGCTCCAAGCATATGACCGGAGATCGCTCTCAGCTCAGAAATTTCGTCAGCAAGTTTCTTGGTACGGTTCGATTTGGAAATGATCATATTGCAAAGATAATGGGTTATAGTGAATATCATATTGGGAATGTCATATTTTCAAGAGTGTATTATGTGGAAGGTATCGGTCACAACTTATTTTCTGTGGGACAATTTTGTGATGCAAACCTATAAGTGGCTTTTCGAGAGCATACCTGCTTCATTCGTAATTTGGAAGGGGTTGATTTATTGAAAGGTACTCGAGGGAATAATTTGTATACTTTGTCTCTACAAGACATGATGGCCGCTTCTCCCATATGTCTTCTCTCCAAAGCATCGAAGACTAAGTCATGGTTATGGCATCGACGGTTATCTCATCTCAACTTTGACGCTATTAATCATTTGGTGAAAAACGAACTTGTTCGTGGTCTTCCTAAACTTTCATTTCACAAGGATCATTTGTGTTCCGCGTATACAATGGGGAAAAGCACTAAGAAATCATACAAACCCAAGACTGAAGACACCAACCAAGAGAAACTTTATCTGTTGCATATGGATCTTTGTGAGCCAATGCGTGTTGAAAGTCTTAGTGGTAAAAGGTACATCCTCGTCATTGTGTATGATTACTCTCGGTTTACATGGGTGAAATTTCTTACAACAAAGAATGAGGCACCTAAATTCATCATTGGATTTCTCAAGATGATTCAAGTGCGTCTCAACACTACTGTCCGACGCATTCGTACAGATAATGGAACCGAATTTGTTAATCAAATTTTGCGTGATTATTATGAAGAAGTTGGCATATCTCATGAAACATCCGTTGCTCGCACTCCACAACAAAACGGTGTCGTTGAAAGGCGAAATCGCACACTTATGGAAGCTGCTCGAACGATGTTAATTTACGCAAAGGCTCCATTGTTTTTATGGGCAGAAGCAGTATCTACAACAGTGTACACCGAAAACCGGTCACTAATTCGTAAACGCCATGGTAAAACACCTTATGAGCTTCTCCATGGAAAAGTACCAGATTTATCATATCTTCATGTATTTGGTTCTCTTTGCTATCCAAATAATGATGGTGACAATTTGGGAAAACTACAACCCAAGGCTAATATTGGTATTTTCATTGGTTATGCACCTACAAAGAAGGCATACTGAATCTACAACCGTAAGTCTCGTAAGGTCCTCGAAACTATGAATGTTTGATTTTGATGAGCTGACAGCAATGGCTTCTGAGCAAAGCAGCTCTGAACCCGCACTTCATGAAATGGGACCCAGTAACATTAGTTCTGGTCTTGTCCCAAACAACCTTACTTCATCATCATTTACACCACCTTCTAGGACTGAATGGGATACGTTGTTTCAACCGTTCTTTGATGAATTCTTTACTCCTCCAAGTATTGTTGCTCCAGAACCTGAGGTAATAGCTCCGGTAACCGAAGTTGTCGCTCCAGCAACCGAAGCACAATCAGACACATCTGCACCTACAATTGGTCAAACTATACCTTCAACGAGTAATTCTCAACCAACACATGTTTCAACTACCCATGTCATGCCTATTGATGATGAAGAGGATGATGATGATCACGATTTGGAATTCGCTCAAATGCGTGAACTTCCATTCTTTGTTGTACCTATTCCCAACTCTAATTAAGTCGGGTCGTCCACCTCAGAGGAAGCCCCTACTACAGTTTACTCCAATCCACGGATTCGTGAACATGACAGCAAGTGGACAAAAGATCATCCTATAGATTCTATTATTGGTGACCCTAATCGTCCGGTATCCACACGAAGTTAGCTATAAGAAAATGCAATGTTTTGTCATTTTGATGCTTTTCTCACTGAAGTTGAACCTAAGACATGGCAAGAAGCTTTTACTCAATCCTGCTGGATAGAAGCTATGCAAGAAGAACTTAATGAATTTATACGTCTTGAAGTATGGGAACTTGTCCCATGCCCGGATCAAGTGCAGTTACTCACTTTGAAATGGGTTTACAAGGTGAAATTCGATGAGTTAGGCGGAATATTGAAGAACAAAGCTCGACTAGTAGCTCGTGGATACAAACATATATTGGGCATCGACTTTATGGAATCCTTTGCACCTGTTGCCCGTTTGGAAGCTATTAGACTATTCCTCGCTTATGCAGCCCATATGAGTATGATCGTCTATCAGATGGATGTGAAGACGGCATTTCTTAATGGTGAAATCAAGGAAGAGGTCTATGTTCAACAACCGGATGGTTTTGTGAATCCTAATTATCCTAATCATGTGTACAAGCTTAAGAAGGCTCTCTATGGGTTGAAGCAAGCTCCACGCGCATGGTATGATCTTTTGTCACAATTTCTCATTACACAAGGCTTCACTAAAGGCAAGGTGGATCCCACGCTGTTCATTCAGAAACGAGGTAAAGATATGATTATGGTACAAATATATGTTGATGATATTATATTTGCAGCCTCGACCCAAACCTTATCCGACGAATTTGGGAAACTCATGTCTTCCAAGTTTAAGATGTCAATGATGGGCAAGGTATCATTCTTCTTAGGTCTTCAGATATCTCATAGTCCCAAAAGCATCTTTATCAATCAATCCAAGTATGCCCTTGAATCTCTTAAGAAATATAAGATGGAATCTTGCGACCCCGTGGATACTCCAATGGTGGAACGAACTAAGCTTGATGCAGATCCACATGGAGTTGTCGCTGATCCAACACTGTATCATGGGATGATCGGTACTCTTCTGTATATCACAGCTAGTCGACTTGATCTTCAGTCTGCTATATGTATGTGTGCTCGGTATCAAACTCGACCTACTGAGTTACACTTGGCCACTGTGAAACGGATCTTTCGATATCTTAAAGGAACCATTAATTGGGGACTTTAGTATTCGAAGGACTCTTCGATTGCACTTATGGTATTTCAGATGCGGATCACGCGGGTTGTCAAGATACAAGGCGTAGCACGAGTGGAACTTCGCAACTACTAGGAGATCGACTAACTAGTTGGGCATCGAAAAGGCAGAAAAGCGCTGCAATTTCAAGTACAGAAGCAGAATACATAGCTATGTCCGGTTGCTGTGCTCAAATTCTTTGGATGAGATCGCAATTAACCGACTATGGTCTAGGTTTCAACAAAATTCCGATGTACTGCGACAACAAAAGTGCAATTGCCTTATGCTGCAACAATGTTCAATTCTCCCGGTCGAAGCATATTGACATTCGCTACCACTTCATCAAGGAGCAAGTGGAAAATGGAGTGATCGAGCTTTACTTTGTCCGATCTGAGTATCAATTGGCGGATATTTTCACGAAGGCTTTAGATCGCGCTAGAATGGAATTTTTGGCCGACAAGCTAGGAATGAAAACTTTCTCGCCTGAGACTCTAAAGGAACTGGCAGATGAAGCGAAAGAATAGTGGTGGTAAGCTATTCTACGTATCCTTGGTGATCATTTGTATATATTGTTTATATTTTATCCACAAAAGCAAAATACAAAAATATTAAACCATATGAAAACCATAAAAATTGAAAAATTCATAAAAATCCAAAAATATTTTTACTTTATTTTTCAAAGGCATGTCTTTTGGTACGATAATATTTACGGCCTTAGAAATGTTGATTAATATTGACACGGTGCCATAAATAGAGTTCGTACAAATTGTAAATATTTCATAAAACATGCCTATATGGCTTGCAGTTATTTCAGACTGCAACCCGGTTTTCACATTAAAGCCAAGTATTTCTTATGAAAGGCTTTGGCTCACAACGGGAATTAATTTTCTCGGGCAAAGTTTACTTTAAAACCTTGTAAGGGATCAAGTTTACTTTATAACTTGGTCTAACACGGATATATGTACGCTTCAGTGAATTTATTTGTTAAAACAAGAGAAGTCTTGTTTTTTTATGAAGCTATCATCTCTACAACCATAGCAATCTACAATTGGTATCTACATACTCAACGATGCGACTACTCAAACGACGACTATAACTCTTTCAATAGAACACGGGCCAACAATTGAGGGGGAGCAATTGTTAAGCATTCAGAATCTTCGATGTCGAAAGTGCCAAGTTCACAAGTTGGTGTCAAGAAACAATACCAATCTTACACGTGGTGTAAAGAGATGACTTCAGACGTGACGAGGCAACCAACATATGCTGACAAGAACCAATTGATCTTATCATATGATTTTCTCATCAATCAGGTCTAACCTTGTCAATTTTTTCCAATATGGTGAATATGTGATCATGTTACAAATCGGTATCATATCTCATACATTTGGTATCATGAAGATAAAACGGACTTGCATTTTTCTTCCTAAAACCTTTGTTAAAACTTCATTAAATCAATTGATATTAAAAACATCGACTGGGTTAATTTTTTTAATATGGGGGAGAAAATGTGATTTAATATGGGAAATTGTCACAAATGGTTTGACTTAATGTGTTGGCTCATCCCGACATATGCGAAATGTTTTCGAATATCGTGGCATATGTTAAGGGGGAGCAAAACGGATTTGCATATCAAAATGGATTTTCATGGTGACATATACTTATCCAAAACCCATTTATTTCACGACGATGAAGATTGTGGTGACATAAGTATGGTAGGATAGGTTAAGTCCTATGATTCTTCCAAAACCGGAGGAATCTTCCCAAGGACATTCCATAGCTAGAAATAGTAGTCCTTAGGAAAGATGGAGAAAAATTATGAACGTAGCTGAATGTCGACCAAGTACTTAAGTTAGCACTGGAACAATCACAACAAGGTGATAGTTATGACGTATTGGTAAGCATTGAAGGGGTTGAAGAATGAAAAAGAATTGTAAAGATAAAGGGTGTAAAGAAAGAAGCCCTCCTTACAACCTTAGGCAGAAACCGGGTCAATACATATGCTATTGAGATCATATTGAAGATAGACATCATGGACCCAGTGATGCAATGCACAACCCATCCCAGTTAACTCAGATATCTCTTAAAAGATATTTGTTTTAATCACACGGAGACAACACGTTATCTATCGATTTATTCACTCCGAATAAATTGGTATTGAAATGGTGGCACTCCTCTCCAGCCTCCGATCACTAAAATCCAAAATGCACGATCGAGTCTAGAGCCATTTGAGATCATCAAATATCTCATTAGGACACACTTTCATAATTCCTTGCTTCTTCACACACTGTGAAAAGTAAGAAAGATATTAAGAGTCCTACGCAAAATCTTCATGATCTTGCCTGAACATCCGAGTAATATGAAAGTATTTACAATAAAGATGGAAATCCTTCTTGAGCGAATATCAAAAAACTCATGGTAGGTGACTTGTACGATTCTTTATGAATCAAACTTGTGATAACTGGAAAGCAACAGTGGTTTAATTCTTAGCTGAACATAAACACGTTCCAGGCCTCTACGCAATATCTAAGCGATCTTGCCAGAACACTCAGAGTGATACCTTAGTGTTCACAGTGATGAGTGGAAATCCTTCTAGTGTTAACCTTAAACAGCACTTGGTAGGTAACTTACAAGATTCAATATGAATCATGTGACAACCGTGGTTTTGAGGTTCGTCACTTGGTCTTATTTTAAGGTTAATTTATGTGTGACTATATGATTTGCGTGTTTACATGTTATTTTGCGTGAACGAGGTTGGTGTGGATATCGTTTATGGGTATAAACTACTCATAAGTAAATCGAGGAACGGTTATTTCATGTTCATGAGGTCACAAATTGGTGACTATGAAATGAAATGGTGTTATTTTGGTGTTTACGTATACGTATAAGTATTATAGTAAATCGTACTTTTTTTTACGATTTGGGTTTAGCATTTAGAGGTCTCGGGTAAGGTGTTTAGTCATGGGAGTATTTTTCGGGATGGTTTTAAGCCATTTAGGACTTAGTTTAAAAGTTTATTTCAAAATTCAAGAGTTTTTTTAAAACTGTATATTTTACGTTTTTTTACGGTATACGCGTAAATTGACTAGTTTTACGGTTTTGAGGTTTTAGGAGCTGAAATAATATAAGGTAACTTAAGGTATTATTAATAATATATGAATAAGTCTTAAAAATATATATATATGAATCGGGTTTTAAACCGACTCGAAAAGAAAAAGAAAGGATAATGGGCCAAAAAACCCAACTTGAGCCCAATTTGGAAAAGCCTTTTTAATAAAACATATAAATACCATGTTTATATCACATAAATCAGTTTTTCATTATTTTTCTCCCCTTTTGGCCGAATTTTTACAAGCCCTAATTTAGGGATTCATCAAAAATAATTTTCTTGAAGATTTGAGGTAAAAATCTTGATTTAATTCTTATAGTTTTCTTGTTTTATAGCATTAAGGCTTCAAGTTTTATGTAATCAAATTATATGATGGATTAGAGTTCTTAATAGATCTGTAATTAGGGGTTTTATAACAATTAACATGATTAGGATAATGATTGGTGATTATTAGTGATGTTAATTAGGGTTTAATCATGTTTAAATTCGTTTTTAAAAACTGGGCAGATTTTTGAGTCACTTGTTTTGATCATATCTAGAGTTCTACAAACTCTTATTTTGCGATCCAAGCATCCCTGAATAGGTAATTGAAGTGACTTTCAAATGCAAGAAACGAGAACTAAATTGGAGGTCGGGAGGTGGGTCAAAAACAGGTTACAATAGTCGGAGGTCAAAACAGTTTTGAAATCAGGTGAGTTTCATAGTCCCATATCTTTTAATGATTTTGACTTCCAGATGCGATGGAAGAAACACTGTTTGGTTTTATAACTTATGATGTGAATGTTTTATGATTGGTAATGGACTTGTGTACACTTATGTTATTAATTGTTATGTGATTCTTGATTGTGTTTATGATTTGGATCGGGGGACACGTACCGTCTCAGTTATTGTGGTTTGACTTGGTACCAAGGGGATGGTGATAAGGTGGGGCCTTGGGGAGGTACATAGATGTGTGAGCATCTATGGGACTAATGGATAATGACAAGGCGGGGCCTTGGGATTGGTACATAGGTGTATGGGCGCCTATGGTACCATGGTGTTTGGTAAGGCTGGGAGCCTTGGATTTTGTTTGGAATGATTGATCTTGAATGTTAGTTGTTAATGTATATTTGTAACACATTGTTCATATGTTTAGTGGTTTATGGTTGTTCACAGCTTATTTTAATCTGTTTTCCGTTAGAGTCTAAACCTATGACTCTCACCATTATTATGTTGACGTGTTTTAGTGTCTCTTTTAGGTGATAAAGTGGTTAAGCGTGAGAACATATGTGACTAGGATTGGAGTTGCATAGGAATGCATTTAGAAGGAGATCCATGTTCCTTCTTAGTTTATTTTTCTGTTTGTTTCAATAAGTGATACTATGAACCTATAGGTTGCTTTTTTTGTGTTATTTGTTTGTCTTGGGTAAGAGGTAGGACTGTTACCTACTTACCTAGACTCCTGCATTGATGAGATATTGTCATGACATTTGTGTCACCTTTTATGATATTTCTAATTCATATAGTTCTCTCTATGGACACGCTGTTGTTGTGATGATATCCATGCGTCGCGTCCAATATTCTGCCGTGGTGGGGTGTGAAAGAATGGTATTAGAGCCAATGGTTATAGAGAATTAGGTTGCCTAGTCTAGTAACCTAATCTATAGCTTAAGGGTCCCTGCATATAGGCGTCATAGGAGTATGTGTGCATTTTATATTAATTAAAGTTTTCTGGATGCTATTGGTTTTTACTTGCGATGTTTGTTAAGTTTTGACTAGTATGGGTTGAACCATATTAGTTCATACGTAGCCACATGTTATTTTCTTTTCGGGTTGTGACTAGTGAAGGTTGAACCATAATCATCCACGCTAGTCATTGTTGTATTTTGCTTAAGTTGTACATAATAGTACATAATTTGGTACATGGTAGTTTCTGTCTTTTGTTGAGTTATTTTATGTACCTGAGGTATAGTATTTTTCTTTTGATGTTTAAGTCATGTCCCTAAGAATCATGTGGTGGTTCGAGTTATTAGGAGTAGGTGGATATGAAGGACTTTAAGTTGTTTCCACTCTTATGGGCGACATGACTTATAACTGATTATGTTTTCGTTTTGGATTTAGTATATGTTGTTTTAGCTAGACTATGGATTTATGTATTCCAATAGTTTGATTATATTTTTTTTAATGGATGGAGTTTTGGACTTTATTGTTTATGTGGTTATGAGCTTATGTGAGTAGATGGATATATGTGTTATGTGTTGTATTAATTCTTATAAGTGTCATCATAGGAGGGAGTGCATTGGGGAAAGGGTAATTGTATAAGTATGGTAGCCAACATAGTTATACAAGTACCATAACTCTAATGGATTCCTAACTATGATTGCATGAAAGAGGGTTAATACATGCTTGTATAGTAGATGTTAGACGGATTTAAGTATATGTATCCCGATATGCTTATATATGTATGATCCCCTATAATTATCGATTGTATCCTTAGGAGGGTGGCTAGCTCGCTTCTTTTTAGATATTCAACCTCCGTTGTGGCGTATTCTTCGAGTTTCCTATTTCACGTGTCCGTTTTAAAACGGTGTCCTTGGTGTTAAGTATATTGAAATAAATTGAGATTTCTTTTGAGATAATGAAATCTTTTGTGTTGGGTCTTACATTTCTTTTGGTCGGTGTATATTGAAAAAAAGGGACTTGGAAATCTACTATAGAGTTAGATAGTTGGTTGTATTCGGTAAAATAAGGGTAAGGTGTTGGAGTCGTGTTTGAAACAAGATGTAACATAAGATTTCTTTTTAATCAACACTTATTTATTTCAAATTCTAAAAGACTTTCTTTAAAATAAAGCGAAATAAAATTTCTTTCTACTTAAATAGTTTATATAAGTGAGCTTAATCAATATACGCCATTTATAATTATTTATGCAAGACTAAACAAAGTTCATGAAAACTTCACATACATTTATTTCTTTTCATTTAAAAAGGGTTACGTTAATTACTAAGAGGATTCTTTAGTTTTTTAAAAAAAACAACTAGTATAAAACTGTTTTGGTCATAACTTGTTCGTTGTTTTTAAGCTTTTTGGGTGATTCAAAAGCCTAAAATTATGTACTCTTAACGTACTTTTCAAATATTCAGAATGTATAGTCATGGGAGGTCAGTATCCTGGTCGAAATTATTGTACAAGTGTCGGGTTAAAGGTTGAGTTTTTGAATAGTAGTTTATTTTTTATGATTTGGGATGCACTAGATACCCAGTCTTTGAGTTAAGTTTTGAGTTCGTCAAGAGGGTTGTTTGTAGATTTTTTGAGTCACATAGATGTGGGGAGGTAAAGAAAAAAAAAATTCTTTTGGAAAAGTCGATCTTGTGCACGGTTTAAATAATATGTCGCAGGGCGTAAGATGTTTTGGTTGCCATTAAGTGTTTCTTGGATCATTTTTCTTTGTCATGAGTCATTTGAATTGGTATCTGTTTGAGTTTTCCTTTTGAGTTTTCGTGGTTTTGGTCTGTTTTAACTCGTGCACGTGAAATGTCGTTAGTTATCCGTGGGTTTGATTCGTCGATCGTATCTAGTGGATTCAAGATGTAGTTGTGGTTGCGTATTGATTGGGAGCGTTGAGGTAGTCATATGAAAGACTTGGTCGCGCCTACACGATTAAGTAGGTGACCATGAGAGAATGGTCGGAATGCCCTTAGTGGGGAGGAAAGAGTTAAAAGTTCGTAGACGAACTAATGTGGTCATGAGGTCTCTTAGGAGTGCCAAGGGAGATGAATAGAGATTTGTATAATGTATGGATATTGGCACAAGTAACGCGCCATAGAGAGTGTTGGAAGGGGATATAATACCTCAAAGGTATTTATGATTGTTCGTAAGGCATGTAAGTTTTCCGAAAATTTCCTGAGATTTAGTAGGTTTGCCTATTACTGTGAGGTAGAACCATAAATAGAGCAAGTAGGAGAAGTGAGAGGAGTTGTAGTTAGTGCCTTTCCAAGGAAATTGTTGATGGAATGATTTTAAGAGCAAGAGTTGTTAGAAATTTCAACGAATGCAAGGTAAAATTTGAGTTGCTTAGTAGTAGATTGGCTGTGAAAAGCGGTTGAGTGGTCTGATAAGAGGAAGTATTGGTCTTTTAGAATACGTGTAGATTTTCGCGAGTAGAACGAGGTAGAAATTTATTCGTATTGCTTCTAAGAGAGGGTGCAAGGAGGACGTAGTTGAAACTGCTAAGGATGTTGTATGAACGCTTTGGGTTTACGGTTATGATTTTGGCTTCGCCGAGGCGCTAGCAGTTTTCATGGAGTCAATGAACCGGGGGTGCATGACAATATATAAACGAGTTCTTGATCTACTCAAATCTAAGAAGGAGAGTAAGGCGAATTATGAGTTGGTTTTGGAGTTGTTAGGAAAGGGAATTATATGTGAGATTTTCAAGTGTGAGTTTTAGGATTAAGTTGGCCAGGACGAGTAGTCAGAGATGATGGCATATCGTGGAACCAGCAAGGGGCAAAGTAAAGAAGGGTGAGGAAGCGTTTTGGAGGCTGAAGAGGTGGATTGGATAATGAGCAGGTCTTGGCATTATCGGAAGGACTGGATGAATTGCGAAGCATGACGATACGTGGAGCAAGGATTTGGATGTATACAAGAACGACAAAGAAAGGCGGTTGTTTATACGTTGTGAGAACTAAAGATTTGGAAGAACTAGATAGACTTAGTTAGTGGAGCTGGATTGTTATATCTGCCTAGAATGCTAGAGGCATTTGGGGTACGAGACGTAGAGAATGATCTATACAGATCATGAACGTCTCCAACACATATTTAATCATCTTGATTGAACATTTGGAAAAGGTGATGGGTGGAGTTAAGTGATGAAAGAAAATTGCAAGGCCAAGTACCATCTAAGAAAGGCAAGCATGATTGATGAGACATGGAATAAAAAGAATGAAGTGAAGCTGAGACGAACTTGAACTATATGGATGACGTATTAGGGTGGTTTGGATGCAGGATTTAGGTTGCACGAGTTAGGTTGTCTAAAGCAGAGAACGCGCCAACATTTATGTTGCGTGACTTGGACAATCATATGGAGAAAAGGGACGTAGACTATACTTCCTACATAGATAGGAGTGGCTTAGAAAGGGCAATGTAAGGAAGAATTTGGTGGAAGGGATACATAATGCGGTGGAGGAATAAGTACGACGAGAGTTGGGTGATAGTCGATAGACTGACTAATTCATCTCATATTTCAAGAGGAATGAGAAGTCACATAGTTGAGAAATTGGAAGGATTGTGTACGGATGTGATGGAATAGAGGGTTTTGCGTAAAAGTTAGCCTAATATGTATGGAATGCCTTATGAAGGATTATGGCAAGGGAAGAAACGATGGGAAGCAAGCGTAGTATACCGTTGATAGACTAATGGTTGGTATGAGCATACTATAGAGGTAATTGAGAAAGACGCCTAGAGCATTGGCGTGAGATTTGGAGATAGTTGGAGAACGCATTATATTAGGAAGAATTCTCCTACAAAGAGAGAGTCACCGGTGAGAGGGGAATATTCCCCATTGATGAGGATGTAAGGAAGAAAGGAGGAAACGCCTAAATTATAGGCTGAAGACGGGATAAAAGATGGTATGGAAATTAAGATTGTGGAAATACAAGCGAAAAGTAGTATGGAGGAAGAATGATTAGAGGGAGCAAGAGGTTGTCAAGATGGTGGGGTGATATTGAAGGGAAAACCGTTATAGCAAGAGTTTAGTAGTCACGAACAATGGAACGTTCACCTAGAGAAAAGGTGTAGCACCTGTTAGTATGAAGGATTGTTAGTTACTTGGTTCCGAGCATGGGAAAGCAAGGATGAGGTGGTGGTTATGACATGTTTCTTGTGAATATTATTGGAAGCTTTTGGTTATGCAATCCTGCATATACCATTGGATGTGTTTAAGGTTGGGAGAACTTCTGAATGATGGAAAATCCGTAGAGGATAGATGCCGTTAGGTATGGTGATAGGAATTGTAGTAGAAACTGCTGGAGTTAATTCATAGGATATGAGGTGGATCACCGTTACAGTGGGATGAAGTTAGAAGCGGCCAACGTATTAGACCGGAGCTGGATCGGAAAACTATGGAGGTGGTGGCAGTGCTTAAGTAGAGGTTGAAAATGGAAAAGAACCGACAAGAGAGCTGTGCGGACGAGAGGCATAAGCCGTTGGGATTTAAGATTGGAGGTAAGGTTATGCTAGAGGTTTCACCATGAAAAGGAGTGATGTGGTTTGGAAAGAAAGGGAAGTTAGCACCTAGATTTGTGGGTCCATTTAAAATCCTTGAAAGGATTGGGCTAGTGGTGTATAGGTTGAGATTACCGGAGGAATTGAGTTGTGTGCATGATGTATTTCATGTATCAAACTTGAGGAAATGCTTAGCAAGAACCGACTTGCAAGTACCGTTAGATGATATTAGTATCGATACGAGTCTTCGTTTCATCGAAGAGCCGGTAGAGATTTTGGGTCGTGAAGCTAAGACGTTGGAAAAAAGGGTAATATACCGTAGTTATGGTAAGATGGAATTTGGAACGTGGACTAGAGTTCACGTAGGAACGGGAAGGATTTATGAGGAGCAAGTATCCTCAGTTATTTGATAATGACGATCCTAAGGAGTAAATCTCGGGACGAGATTTCTATTAGGAGGGAGTGATGTGACAACCGTGGTTTTGAGGTTCGTCACTTGGTCTTATTTTAAGGTTAATTTATGTGTGACTATGTGATTTGCGTGTTTACATGTGATTTTGCGTGAACGAGGTTGGTGTGGATATCGTTTATGGGTATAAAGTACTCATAAGTAAATCGAGGAACGGTTATTTCATGTTCATGAGGTCACAAATTGGTGACTATGAAATGAAATGGTGTTATTTTGGTGTTTACGTATACGTATAAGTATTATAGTAAATCGTACTTTTTTTTACGATTTGGGGTTTAGCATTTAGAGGTCTCAGGTAAGGTGTTTAGTCATGGGATTATTTTTCGGGATGGTTTTAAGTCATTTAGGACTTAGTTTAAAAGTTTATTTCAAAATTCAAGAGTTTTTTTAAAACTGTATATTTTACGTTTTTTACGGTATACGCGTAAATTGACTAGTTTTACGGTTTTGAGGTTTTAGGAGCTGAAATAAATTAAGGTAACTTAAGGTATTATTAATAATATATTAATAATTCTTAAAATATATATATATGAATCGGTTTTTAAACCGACTAGAAAAGAAAAAGAAAGGATAATGGGCCAAAAGACCCAACTTGAGCCCAATTTGGAAAAGCCTTTTTAATAAAACATATAAATACCATGTTTATATCACATAAATCAGTTTTTCATTAATTTTCTCCCCTTTTGGCCGAACTTTTACAAGCTCTAATTTAGGGATTCATCAAAAATAATTTTCTTGAAGATTTGAGGTAAAATTCTTGATTTAATTCTTATAGTTTTCTTGTTTTATAGCATTAAGGCTTCAAGTTTTATGTAATCAATTTATATGATGGATTAGAGTTCTTAATAGATCTGTAATTAGGGGTTTTATAACAATTAACATGATTAGGATAATGATTGGTGATTATTAGTGATGTTAATTAGGGTTTAATCATGTTTAAATTCGTTTTTAAAAACTGGGCAGATTTTTGAGTCACTTGTTTTGATCATATCTAGAGTTCTACAAACTCTTATTTTGCGATCCAAGCATCTCTGAATAGGTAATTGAAGTGGCTTTCAAATGCAAGAAATGAGAACTAAATTGGAGGTGGGGAGGTGGGTCAAAAACAGGTTACAACAGTCGGAGGTCAAAACAGTTTTGAAATCAGGTGAGTTTCATAGTCCCATATCTTTTAATGATTTTGACTTCCAGATGCGATGGAAGAGACACTGTTTGGTTTTATAACTTATGCTGTGAATGTTTTATGATTGGTAATGGACTTGTGTGTACACTTATGTGATTAATTATTATGTGATTCTTGATTGTGTTTATGATTTGGATCGGGGGACACGTACCGTCTCAATTATTGTGGTTTGACTTGGTACCAAGGGGATGTTGACAAGGCGGGGCCTTGGGGAGGTACATAGATGTGTGAGCATATATGGGACCAATGGATAATGACAAGGCGGGGCCTTGGGATTGGTACATAGGTGTATAGGCGCCTATGGTACCATGGTGTTTGGTAAGGCTGGGAGCCTTGGATTTTGTTTGGAATGATTGATCTTGAATGTTAGTTGTTAATGCATATTTGTAGCACATTGTCCATATGTTTAGTGGTTTATGGTTGTTCACAGCTTATTTTAATCTGTTTTCGGTTGGAGTCTAAACCTATGACTCTCACCAACATTATGTTGACGTGTTTTAGTGTCTCTTTCAGGTGATAAAGTGGTTAAGCGTGAGAACATATGTGACTAGGATTGGAGTTGCGTAGGAATGCATTTAGAAAGAGATCCCTGTTCCTTCTTAGTTTATTTTTCTGTTTGTTTCAATAAGTGATACTATGAACCTATATGTTGCTTTGTTTGTGTTATTTGTTTGTCTTGGGTAAGAGGTAGGACTGTTACCTACTTACCTAGACTCCTGCATTGATGAGATATTGTCATGACATTTGTGTCACCTTTTATGACATTTATAATTCATATAGTTCTCTCTATGGACACGCTATTGTTGTGATGATATCCATGCGTCGCGTCCCATATTCTGCCATGGTGGGGTGTGACAAATCAAGCTCGTGACAACTGGAAAGCAACGATGGTGCGATTCTTTAATGAACAAACTTGTTCCAGGAATCAGAATTGACGGCTTCAATCATGCGGATAATTTATCCAAATGATTCACTCTTTACGTTCGCAGTCAGCTTTGGACTGTCGAGTAAAGAGAACGGGTTTACCCGCGAAATCTTGTCAAGGAGATTTTTAATTAAATCTACCTGCCACAAGTACGATATTTTATATCGTCCAACTATCTTCACCGACCGGAGGTAAAATGCTACCGAATGATATGTTTAAAGCCATTTCGTTCGTGTCTACTTATGTTGCGGCATTTGAAGACAGTGGCGTTGCGGAATCCAAGAAGAAGTCGTCCCCGCATGCTTATACTTTATGCACTTAATACCTCATCTAATTCAAGAAAGCTTAAAAGTTAAGTCTTCCGCTGTATCAAACTCTGAAGCTTTCAAGAATTACGAAGGTATAAGTATATGGGACATGAAGTCACGAAGAGGCGAAGATCAAAAGTGATTGGATGCACAAGATCAAGGCAAGAGATTAATGCTCAAGATTGATATCAATGATCACATCAGCATGTTCACCAGAAAAGAAAGGAAAAGACGAAGACTACGAGCTCAAGACAAGCATAGTATGCTAGGTTTATTTTATTAATGTAACTTAGGTAACGCCCTTGTTTGGAGTGACCTCCTTTAGGGGGAGATTGTTGGAAATACGTTTTACGTATTAAGAAGGATCGGTCACTCCAACAATAGTCCATGTAATAGCTCGTAGTTTAGTTATTTACACTTATTAAACAAAGCCCAAACCGAGCCCATAAGTTGTATGGGCCGGCGGCCAAATGTAAGCCCAAGCCCATGACATGGGCTTGGGTATATAAGCCCTCTCCTTAGATGGAGAGGGTGGTGATTTCATTTCAAATAACACATAGTTCTTAAACTTTCTCTCTCTAGAAGTGTGAAATCATCTATCTTTCTCTCTCTAAAACATAAGCAAGATTTACATATCCTACAATATCTTATCAGGAGAGTTATTTTGGATACCATACTTTTTATGGATATGAGTGGATTCATTTTCACCATACATCTAATTCTCATCTAATGGATAATATTACATATACTTTATTTTCATCTATTTTTTATAATTAAATATATGTTAAACCGTTAATTGTTAAACAAAAAATATATCATCGCAACAAGCATTTGATTATCTTTCTACATATATGCACTTTGATATACTTTTGAAGAAAAAATAATTTTGTTTTTTTCTCGTTTTTAAAATTTACGTAAAATATCATTTATGATAATAGTATATCATATATGATAATAGTGTTTTATCATATATGACACCAATGTTAAATCATAAATTATTGTCAAATCATATATGATATTGGTTTATATCATATATGATAAGTTATATCAAATATGATACTAGTGTTATTTCATATATCATATTAGTATCATATATGATAATTTGAAAAAAAAAACATATTTATAACATATCTATAAAAAGATAATTAAATGATCTTCATAATGGTAAAAAAATTTCGCATAACGATTAATTGTTTAAGAGATATTAATGTTTGAAAAAAAAGAGTGCGATGTTATGAAATATTCATATTAGTATGGATTATTCTCCATTATTTACTTTCCTCTTATAACTTGTAATTAGCCCTATAAATAGTGGTCTATGTAACCATTGATAATTACTTGTGGAAATAAGAATTCTTCATACTCTCTCATTCTTGTGTCCTTGTTATTTATATTTACAATACGTTATCAGCACGAGAGCCTCAACAAAAAAAATTGAACAACCGATTTCATATTTGATTTTTTTTCAGTCATGGTTGAAGTTCGGTCCAGATCTTATCACGCACATGTGTAAGTTTTGGATTCTTCTTTTATGTTTTTTTACTTTAAGTTGAAATAAGAGAGCTACACCATCCTCAATCAATCAGACGGTGTATATTCTAGTTGGATAAAAAATGATTTTATACTGTTGTTATTATATTAATTTTGACCATGTACCTATGATCGTAATGACAGAATAACAGAACTGACATGTTGTAAAACATTATGATTAGATAAAACCAAGATATTTTACTTATATTTATGTAATAAGTTTTGTTTAATCTTGTTTTTGATAATTTAACCAATTATTGTTGAGATCGGTTATTTTCCTTAATTTTGATCATATATTTATGTTTCATTTATTATTGTTATTAATTTACTAACATACATGCTTCTCTTACGCTAAAATATAACAACAATAAATAACATACCATTATGTTTTGTTGAGAAAAAAAAAGAGAACCTCAAGTTCTCTTGATAATTCTTTAAAAGAATTAATATCATAATCTCAAGTTATTATGTAAAAAAAACAAATTGAGAATCGATATCATAACCTTAAGTTATGATAATAATTAGAATCACGAGTTCTTTCATGATTCTCTAAAAGTAAAATATCATAGTCTCATGTTATAATTAATGATGATTCTCTCAAAAGAATCACATAACATAATTTCATATTATGTGAAGAAAAAAAATAATTAAAACCCCAAGTTTTAACATGATTCAATATATATAATATATAGAATCAATAACATAACCTTATGTTATGTTGTGTTAAGAAAACACATCACAACCTCAATGTCGTGTTATGATAAAAAAATCGATATCATCGAGTTATGATAAAAAAAATCGATATTATCAAGTTATGAAAAAAAAAGAATCGATATCAACAAAGTACGATGAAAAAAAAGAATAAGAACCACAAGTTCTATCATGATTCTCTTAAAGAGACAAAATAACATCAATGTCATTTTTTTATATAAAGTTCTCAAGATATCTTATGTATCTTCAAGAGAATCATAGAGAAAAAACATATAATTAGAACCTCAAGTTCTAATTCGATTCAATTAATAGAATGAATCAATAGCATAACATGATGTTATGTATATAAAAAAAAATATATAGAACTACGAGTTCTAGTTATAATTCTTTCAAAGAATTAATACCATAACTCAAGTTATGAAGAAAAAACCAACACAACCTTAATGTTGTGATGTTGTGTTAGAGTTTGAAATAAAAGAACTTCAAAATTCTGATATGATTCTTTAAAATGAACAAATATTGTAACCAAGTTACGATGTAATAAAGTTCTAATATGATTCTTTAAAGGATTAATATTGTAACCCCAAGTTACGGTGTAATAAAAGAAAAATATATAGGACCTCGAGTTCTATTAATGATTCCCTGAGGAGAATCAAATAATACAATAAGATGTTATGTCTTTGTCGAACTTTAAATTCTTTTATTGTTACATGCATAGTGCTTAAAAAAGGATATTCCTCTGTCATCATTATCGTGAGGATTGAAAACTAGCATTTAACGGTAAAAATCTCATTAAATATTAACGATAGATTACATCAAAAGAATGTAACTCTTTCAGAAGCTCGTTATGATTATATGTGACTCATGTTGCATGATAAAAAAAAAGTATAAGCGACTTCGGTCTCACAACTTTTTGTGATTAGATCTGAATTAGAAGAGAATATCTAACGGTGAAATATCCGTTAAAGTTATGTCACAATCTAAAGAAGATTTGACCATTGAAAAGAATGAAATTCTTGTAAATGCGAGTATATTTTCGCAATATTGAGTACTCTATCTAGATGATAGAAAGAAAAATACGCAATGAGATAGTTAATGACTCGAATATGCTTATATATCGAGAGTGATGCTTTGATTTAAGTTATTTTAACAAAGCGGATATCAAAACAATCACGATAAACCCGTTCAATAAAGTGCTCCATTCACTCAACTGAATGTGACAATAATAACGATGATCATGTAGATATCGTGATTATGAACGTGGTGAATTTAAATATAGTCGTGTTAATTTCAAAGAAACTTGTTGCCAACCTCAAGTTGCAAGATAAAAGATCAAATGATCAATATAAGAATCTACATTTTTTTCAAATGGATGTGATAAAATGATTCATACCCTCAAGTAAATGAGATAAATTGATCAATAAAAGATCATCATTCTCACAAGTGAATGTGATAATGTAATGATAAATGTATAAAGATCATTTATCATGGTAAAAGATATGATCAAGGTAATATGACAATGAGAAACCACTAGTGGTGGTAAAACAAACTTAAAAAAGGAGCAAACAAGATGTGATGTATGAAAAATACAAGTGTGTCGAAGTTATTACACACTATACTCATAGATTTTAGAATCTATGCTTATACATTTTGCTCGTATATAATATATCAAAATTGTCACGATAAACAAAGTTCAACCTTAAGGATACATCATATTTTTATGTATCGTGCAAGATTATCACTAGGAATTACATAAGTTTATGAGCAATTGGCATGACCGGTTATACCATCCCGGGTCATTAATGATGAAAAAAAACTATGCAAGATTAAGATTATTCAAGTTACTATTATCTTTCAAAAGAGTTGATTATTAATCTATCAACTATATTGGGGACTCAGCCCCTCACTTTTTCTAGAAATAAAACAAGTGGATCTATGTAGGCATACAGATCCACCGTATGCACCATTTAGAGTATAAAATCGATGCATCGTCTAAATGGTAATCTAAATCGCAACCTCAAGTTTTGCATAATTAATAGCTCGACTAAATAAAAATCGAGCATAACATTTCCAGATTAAGTATTTCATTGTGAGTGTGCGATGAATTACTTCTTAATCATTCAATGATAATGAGAGAAAAAAAATTGTTGTTGTATGGGGCCATATTATATATACAAAACAACAAAATTAGCATCATGCAAATATGTTATTATAAATCCTCCCCTGTATTATTAGTTTTGATTATAAACCAAACACATCCCATTTGATATCTCTTTTGTGCATTATTTATCTACCTGAATGATTAATATGGGATATAAAATAAGGATAATTCCTTTAGAGGGAGAGAAGAACTAGCTGCAAATATAGAATGAATTATCATATTTTATTGATCCTCGTAAGGAACGTTATACCTTTATGGATAATCCAATCTCCGTTGGTATACATTTTCTAAAAATACAATTTCAGCTAGTCATGCTCCATTAATAGTTTGTCCCTCAAGGACTCTATTTTATTATGACATGCCTCAAGCATGGTAAACTAATCGATTCCAAATAAAATCCTCGATGAAAAACACGGAGCATGAAAACAAGATGGTTGGTCGATGTATAAAAGTCCCCATGATAGTCTCACAAAGAGACACTAAACATGAAGGTTCTAAAGAACATATGATAACTAATGAGATCACAATAAATTCTATCTTGTCCAAAATCATATGGAATCGAAACAAAACGACATCGATAAATTAGTCTACATATAATGTTTTGCTTGTTATTATGCATAATGAGGATCATAAATAAATTATTATCCAAAGGTGTGTTCAATGAAATGATTGGCCAACACGAAAGAGACTGACTCTTGCAAATACGAAAACTATTGAACCATGAAGTTTATACACATCAACGTGTAAAACTTATTGGATATTCATCGATTTTGTGTGAAACCGAAATAAGAGCTCTAAAGCTATGTGCTTTAAGACGTGAATTGTGGCATATATAATTTCAGGAAAACATGGAACTGATTATTAAGAGACACATTGTCTCGCGGTGGATCTAAATATCTTAATGATATTTTATGAAATATGCAATATGGAGGTGTTTTATTTGGCCTAGATGAGTTTATTAAAACTATCGTATTTCATGAATCGTATATAAATGCTTCAAACATGTCTAGCACAACTTCTAGAATCACTTGATAAAGTTCTACATAACTTTATTTTGATCTAAGCAGATAAATCCTTATATGGATTGAACATCATTTGAACGCATTTTATATTGCTTTGGCACATTATTAGTTAAATACCATATATAAAGTGCAACTAAGGTTATAATATGCGTCACAAGAGTGAAATTTTCTCTTTATAGATTTGTACACAAAGGGTATATTTTACAACATATGAATTTGATATTGGTTGGAAAATATACATATATTTTGTCAGTTTTGCAGGGCTTATTCATATCACCATCAAGAAAAAACATTGCCAACAAAGTCTATGAGCAACTCATTCATAATTTAAGCTTTTAAACTCTTGAAGAACATATACATCAAACTGAGAGGGAGTATTATAAACATTGCACTCTTTTTCCCTTATTCAAGTTTTTATCCCTATGGGTTTTTCTTGATAAGGTTTTTAACGAGGCAGCCTATAAACAACAATGGGTCTGAAGCGCCATATTGATAGCTTGTAATAAATGAAGAACATCCAAGATGGAGTGTTATGAAATATTCATATTAGTATGAATTATTCTCCATTATATACTTTCCTCTTATAACTTGTAATTAGCCTTATAAATAGTGGCATATGTAACCATTGATAATTACCTGTGGAAATAAGAATTCTTCCTACTCTCTCATTCTTGTGTTCTTGTTATTTATATTTACAATATGCGAATAGATTTTGTTTTTAATCTCATCAATTAAATTAAAATGGATATAAAAGATGAAGATTAGTCATTTGATATCTAAATAAAATTTAGTATCCAAGTGAATTTAAATAATATTTTTTTATAATTAACATATAAACTATTTATCTAACAAATATAAATGGTGAAAATAGAATTATGACGTGCTTTATTTATAAAAAATACGAGAAAACTAAAATTCGACCGGATGTTATCCGTGTCACAATAACCCGACGAATTTAATTGAGTTTTGAAAATGTAAAACCCGATTTAATTTGAGTCGATTTTTCGACGATTATGTATGTATATACAAAAATCATTTCTCTTTCCACCTCTTTATAATCTCCCTCCTCTCCAACCAAAGTAGATGCACACTCCAAAGTCCAAAAAGCACAATGAGACTTCACATTTACATTCACATACTCATAGCATGTCTCATCCTCACACTCAAACTTACGGAGTCAAGTCAGCCACCATATGCATGTGACACATCAAACCCAAAAACCACAACATACCCATTTTGCAAAACAACACTGCCCATCTCAGCACGAGTCAAGGACCTCGTGAGTCGACTGACACTAGATGAAAAGATATTGCAACTCGTGAACACTGCACCAGGGATCCCACGACTCGGTATACCCAAGTATGAGTGGTGGTCTGAGGCTTTACATGGTGTTTCTAACTCGGGTTATGGAATATTTTTCAATGGGACTATTAAACATGCTACTAGTTTCCCACAAGTTATTCTTACTGCTGCTTCTTTTGATGCTGGATTGTGGTATCGAATCGGTCAGGTATAATGAGTTAACTCGGCAGTAATTTTATTAGTTATGTTAAATGGTTGCTATACTTCATTTGGGCATATTGTTTAAAGATATAGGCTATTAAAGTAGTATTTTTTTTCTCTTTTTACTAGTACAAGTAGTAAAATGAAAGAAAAAAAAAATAGGACATGGTAAGTTTAATACATTTTTAATTGATTTTTCGAATTTCTTCTGTCTTAGTATGATTTTTGTATATGCTGTCATCAATAAAATATATTTTTGTATTAAGCGTTTCGTTGGTTAACTTAGGAAGTTAAATTATTTGAGTAAACAGGAACGTGAACAATATAACTTTGGGACAAAAATTTATTGAAGCATTTCCCCCAAAAATTACTACATTTTGGTTGTTTCTATTGACATGTTTAATAGAATTTTATAGAAGTACGTGTATATTTTCGAATGGTATGCTAATTGGACGGTGAGAGTAAAAACACTGTTTGATTTTTATTATCTCAAGTTGTACTATGGTTACTAATTAACAAAAAAATATTTATGAGATGCTGATCATGATTTGTTTTTTTGGAAATCAATGTAAGAATATATATTTAAAGATTGTAAAAGTGAGTAATACATTGTGATAAAAATGATATTATATGGAAAATATGTTGTACGTACAGTAGAATACAATGAATGCTATAGTGATTTGTGAATATAATTTGTCCCTCATTGTATTAAATAAATTTCATTTGGCACCTTGCATATTAGTAGCAGTTATAATAATATGATATCTTTATTCAATAACATGGCATGTTTGTTTAGCCATATAGATGCAGAAAATGTTCCAATCTGATCTGTTCAGTATATACTTTGAGTTTTTGACAAGTTTATGTTATTTAAGGAATGCCTATTTTGTCGTTATTGTGATGACATATTTTGATGATGGATCTACTGTTATTTGGATTTACTGAAATATGTATGAATATAGTGATAATATTGTTATTGTATGAATCTAGGCAATTGGAACTGAGGCAAGGGCAGTTTATAATCAAGGGCAAGCCAATGGAATGACATTTTGGGCACCAAACATTAATGTGTTTAGGGACCCAAGATGGGGTAGAGGTCAAGAGACACCTGGTGAAGACCCTTTGGTCAGTGGCAAATATGCAATTTCTTATGTTAGAGGGGTCCAAGGTGACACTTATCTAGGTGGAGGACTTAAAGATGGACATCTTCAAGCTTCTGCTTGTTGCAAACATTTCACTGCCTATGATTTGGATCACTGGAAGGATGTTAATAGATTTGGTTATGATGCTAAGGTTAGTATAATTACACCTTACCTTGTTAACTATTACTCTGGTGTGCTTTCTTTCCTATAAAGCTTGAAATCGCTTCTACTTTGTCAATATCTTGTGATTTTACTTAGTTGTGTTTCATACATATAAATATTTACTATAAGTGATAAACGCAAGTTTACAATGAGTTTTCTGTATTTTTGAAAAAAGTTGCAGATTTCGGCAAGTTTGACCTCCTTTGACTGTCGTTGACCACAGTTGACTGCCATTAGTCGTCTTTTCATTAATCGGCAAGGTCGAAGACCTTATAGTTATAACGATTAAACGACGATTAATCGGTCTTGTAGACAATTTTTTGCAACACTGGGTATAACAACTTCTAAAGACAATGGTATAACAACTTCTAAAGACAATGGTATAACAACTTCTAAAGACAAATAAAAAAAATATAAAAGATTATAAAAAATGTTATTTTCAAGAAATTATTCCTTTTTCTTGAGATGTGTGTTTGAAAACCATCATTTTATAGTTTTTAAAAATAAAATGATTGATGATTCTTGCCGGATTTTCAGCATTTGCAATGTTTGTGTAGTGGTTTCTCTTTTTGTATTTCTTTCTTAATTTTGGTGTTTTTAAGAGTATTATATTACATAAAAGCAATCTTGGACTATCCATCTTTGGATTTTTTTGACCAAAAAGCATGTGAATAGGACCACCATTTGTGATATAAAATAGCCCAAATTTCTGTATCAAAGTAATCAAAGCATAATTGATGGAGCTTGATGGTTGTTATTACTCACTGTTATCCAATTAAAAAAAATTACATAACATGTTGAAATATAGGTGAAATACCTTTCTTTAAGGCTATGCATTAACATGTAAATATGTAATCTTCTTATCGGTATATGTTACTCATGATTGCTTTACTTGGGTAGAATATGATACATTATATAATTTGGTTTATTAATAATGTACGATATGCATATATAGGTCACGAAACAAGATCTTGCCGACACTTATCAACCACCATTTCAAAGTTGCATACAACATGCCCAAGCTAGTGGGATCATGTGTGCTTATAACCGTGTGAATGGAGTCCCAAACTGTGCTGATGAAAATCTTCTAACCAACATTGCTCGGAAGCAATGGGGATTTCAAGGGTAAATATCTTGCAGTGGAAAAATTATGTTCCTAATATATTTATTTGTCCCTAATCTTTTAGTAATACGTACATAGTATAAGTTAATGGTATCAGTTGTTTGCAAGATTCTTTTAGCTTTATTAAAAAGTAAGAAAAAATTTCACGTTTGGTCCCTATCGTTTACACCAAATATCAAGTATGGTCCCTATCTCAAACTAAGTCCACAGATCGTCCCTATCGTTTACATATTGGATCAAGAATGGTCCCTATCTTGGATGGGGTTAGTTTTTTCCGTTAAGTTCAAAAAATAGAGGGGTATTTTGGACTTTTCCTTGTTTAAACTGCATTTAATGCATACAATCACCATCACACATACACACATATATCTTGTAATCAATCATCTTAAAACTTTATCTCCCCCAGAATCCAATTCTGTGTATGAGACCATTTTGCCAATTCAACTTCTTATCTTGTAATTAATCATCTCAAAACTTTATCACTCAAAAAATCAAGATCCAGTCCACAATTTTCATCTTCTCAAATCACCACTTCCGCGACACCATCTCCTTCGATTCCTATCTCAAAAAAGCAAATAATTAAAAGAATCCATTTATGAGGCCACAATAAACAAATTCAACCCCACCATTATAATTGCTCCATTCAGTTAAAATAGTTCCTAATCCGTATGAATTTAAAATCCATAAAAACTCAGATCCACCCACCGTATGAATAAAATATCAACAAAAAATAAAATAATACCTTCCATAATTGCTCCAACTTTTATCTACTACTTGCAAAATACTTTCATGAAAATATATAAGAACGTTAGCTTCTATGAACAAAAAGTTGATGAGCTAAGAAGAGGACGAGGGACACTTGATGAAGACAACATTTTAATTCAATACATCGTGAGCAGATCTAGGATACTATGATGGTGGTGGTCGGTGGTTGCTGACGGTGATCTAGTGTACCATGATAGTTGGTGTAACAAATCTACAGTGTAGCAGATCTCTAGCGCAACCTCCCCGCAGTTGGTGGTAGGTCTTTCGATGACGACGAAACGTTCGGTGGTTGGTGGTAGAGGTAGTTGGTGGATACGTCGGCGGTGGTGCAGCGGTTGGTTTCGGGTGGTTGGAGTCATGGACGAAACTTAATGGAGACCAGAAGGAGATCTAACAACTGATGGATGACGATGTGCTTAGCATAAGCTGTTTAAATAAGCAATGACAAACGCCCTTCTTTTTGCTTAATGAGTTTGAAAGCAGCTTATCGTGACTAATTATTTCTAGATGCATAATCCACGATTTGAGATTTACGATTTGGTGTGTGGGTTTGTTTATAGATGATGGAGTAAGGATAAGATGAAGAAATGACGGATCTGATGTTGGATCTGGGTTTTGGGTTTTGTGTGACGTTGGATCTGGGCTTTGTGTGATGTTGGATATGGTGCAGGTGGTGGGTAGGTGATGGAGGGTTTTGGTGGGTGTGCATAAGAATAAGTAAAGGTCTAAAATACCCCTTCCCTTTTATCACTTAACGAGTAAAACTAACCCCCATCCAAGATAGAGACCATTCTTGATCCAATATGTAAACGATAGGGACGATCTGTGGACTTAGTTTGAGATATGGACCATACTTGATATTTGGTGTAAACGATAGGGACCAAACGTAAAAAATTTTCAAAAAGTAATATTGAAATATAAAGTAATCTTTCAAGTCCAAAACTACAATACTTTTTAGAAAAAATTTCACGTTTGGTCCCTATCGTTTACACCAAATATCAAGTTTGGTCCCTATCTCAAACTAAGTGCACAGATCGTCCCTATCGTTTACACTTTGGATCAAAAATGGTCCCTATCTTGGATGGGCGTCAATTTTGGCTGTTAAGTCTATTTATTGGAGGGGCAATTTCGTCTTTTCATTTATATTAAATTCTCCCCAGTACATCATTTATTTTGGATCCATGTTTATCTCTCTTTCTCATCTCTTTCACTCTCTCACATCTCTCTCTCTCACACATCTTTCTCTCTACAACCACTACCATCTATCATTCTTCTCCCAATCTTCTAATATCCCAGTAAATACATTTGATGGGTAGGTGATGTGCAAATCCCATATCAGTCTTCAAAATCACAATGAAACAGACACATGTGTCGCCAAACATGACCTCTAACCAACAGATATCTTCCATGGCACAAACTGATCTTTAAGCTCATAACTCTAAGTCTAATCAGTGAAACATAATGCATCAATAGACCTGGATTTTTCTTGGAAAATTCTCCATATAGATTTACTCACAGGTCTGTTAATCATGAATTCAGTCAACGCCTGCCAACTATTTGGGAAGCTGTTTGCAAACCTAAAGTTGAGGCGGGTTTAGGCATAATTCAGCTTCCGCAAAGGCTTCTTTAAAAGGCTTAATTAGCTTTTGCTTTTTCAATATTAGAGATGACAATTTCAGCAGGAGTGTGGTCAAAAGTCATGAAAGGGAAGAACCGAGAATTGCCAAGAATCCTGTCTAATTTCTTCAATAAACCACCTGCTTTCCCAGGACTTTTACTCCAAGTAAACCTTAATCCAGACATAGCAATATCCTCCACTTCTATATCTGCCATACATTCTCTCAAATCACTCATAGCAGACGCATGTAATCATTGAACCATCAGTTGACTTTTCAGAAGGGTCAATAGTCGCATTAAAGTCACAAGAATGAGCCATGGAACTACTTACCCCGGCCCGCTAGCTGTTCACAGGTCCAACTGTGAAACCCGAGTATCCTGCCATGGCCCCCGTGACGCCATCAAACTAACCTAAAGACTCAGATTAGTGGCAAGATAAATCCAACATAGAATTGAGAGCACTGGTCAATACACTCCTTAAACCCAAACCGCTCATACCCATAAAACGTCTTACCAACATTCTCAACATCATGAACCGCAGCACCCTCGACCTAGCCGATACACATATCGATTTTTGATGGGTGTTTTTGAGAAAATCGAATCCCAGATCTGTGTTTTTGAGAGATGATGGACGAATTTTGATGGGTAGGTGATGTGTTTTTGAGATCTGTGATTTGGGATGGTTGTGGTGATAGATGTTCTTAAAGATATTTAAGATGGTGTTTAGTGGATTAGGTGTGTTTGAGATAGTTTTGATGAATCTGTGAGAGAGAGATATATATATAAGAAAAAAAATATATTAAAAGAAAAAAAACTGAGAGAGAGAGATCGAGACATGTGAGAGAGAGATCTGGGTTTTGTATGTGATAATAGATCTGGGTTTGGATAGAGAGAGATGATTTTATATATTTTTCTGCATTTAAGGAGAGAAAGAGAATGAGAGGGGTTAAACAGAGATAGAGAGATAAGAATAAAAAAAATAAATAAAAGAAATAAGTAAAAGACCAAAATACCCTTCTCTTTCTACCACTTAACGATCAAATCTAACGTCCATCTAAGATAGGGACCATTTTTGATCCAAAGTGTAAACGATAGGGACGATCTGTGCACTTAGTTTGAGATAGGGACCAAACTTGATATTTGGTGTAAACGATAGGGACCAAACGTGAAATTTTTTCTACTTTTTACCTTTAAGCTAGAAATTTGAGGACATATTGGTAATTGTTCATCTTTATTCAGGTACATCACTTCAGATTGTGATGCAGTATCCATCATATATGAGGTACATAAATATGCCAAAACACCAGAAGATGCAGTTGCTGAAGTGCTTAAAGCAGGTATTATTGCTTTTTTGACTACTCTTTACTTCATCTCATCATATGTTTATGTAAAATTGGCCCCTATTTTAAACATACTTTTACATTCAAGAGCTAATTTGAAGAGTACCACTTCCTTTACATCTATCCTTTTACATATACAAGTGTTGTGACTATATAATTGCACGTTGTCCTTTTTTGAGATGTCTAGAGACTAGAAAAATAGTTGTGCATAAAATGCACTCTTTATGACTCAGATGATACGCTTGACCTACACCATATGAATAATAATAACTGTCCAAAGTAGGACCCAAAAACGAAAGGTTACTTACTAAATGGATGACCCCTTTAGCATTTGATGCTTCAGATTATGATTTTTAAACTTCCTAACTTTCATGAAAAGAACAGCGCAAGTGTGTCGTATGAATGTTTGGTTAAACAGTTAAGTATGGAATTATTTCTGCAACTAATGATTAAACTGGATGTTTAGCCCAATGAACACGTTTATATGATCATAAGAGCTAGCTAGTTGAGTTGTCAATTTTGTGGTTCATAGGGAGTAAGTGTCACATTTTTTAAATGAAAATAAAAAATATCTGCCACTATTTTAAGATGCACACTCCAGACACACACATGTGTATGTATATGCATATGCCTATATATTATCATCATCTTATCTTAAGGTCTGCATGATTTGCTGAATTTTGGACCATGTTGGTTCTTTGGTCCACATTTAGGCATGGTTAAGTTAAAGTCAATATACTAGATATTTGGTCCATATATGTGACCCTCTAAATTATTGTACTGTTATTGACTTTTCCGAATATGCAGACATATGGAAAATAACAAAAACATAGTTAGATCTTAGATCTACTTTACCTCACAGAACATTTTAATAAAACATCGGTCATTTGTTCAAATGACACTTCTTCACTCATACATTGGACAACATATAGGTATAAATGCATAATATTCGATCTTAAAACCTTGGAATCATATATCTGCTATAATGGAGCAAAAAAGTAGTTTGCTAAGAAAATATAGTCCATGTTTTCGAATATGTAACTATGGTTCAATCATGTTCACACAAGAATTATAATCTTGATGATTTGAACCTAGAGGCGTTGATATCGACGCTTTGCTAAGGAATAGGTCTAATTGGGTTACATTTAATATCTAGTGTGTCAAACGAGTAGATAATAAAAATAGCTTAGGAGGTAACGGGTGAAATGAGCCGCATGGTTCAAACAAGTCCAGTGTCCCCATGGGTTATTATTAATACGTCAAACCACCAATCCTCCAAAATCATTTCAATATGAAAAAAGTTATGTTTGAGATATGCAGTATTGTTAATCATATTTGATATCAGTTATAGATGAACTGACAAAATGTGTCTTGGTTGATCCAACCCGTACGAACATAACCATTTTGACCCAAACCCGTTGTTACCAGTTACCCGACTCACCCTCTTTTTCAACTTTAATCAATTATGTTCGGATATTACCTTTTTAACCTAATTTTTTTGTTTTGTTAATTAACAGGCATGGATGTCAACTGTGGTTCGTACTTGAAGGACTACACCAAATCAGCAGTCCAAAAGAAGAAACTTCTAGAAGCAGATGTAGACAGAGCTCTTAGCAATCTCTTCACCATGAGAATGAGACTCGGTTTATTCAATGGCAACCCAGCCTCACTCCCATACGGTAGAATCGGCCCAGACCAGGTCTGCTCTAAAGAACACCAAGAAATAGCTCTTGAGGCTGCAAGAAATGGCATTGTCCTTCTAAAGAACACTGCTAACCTCCTACCTTTGAAAAAAACCATCTCATCATTAGCCATTATAGGTCCTAATGCCAACTCAGCATATACCCTTGTTGGGAATTACGCTGGCCCACCTTGTAAATCCATTGAACCACTTAAAGCACTTTATAGCTATGTGAAAAACATACAGTATCATAAAGGATGTAACTATGTTAACTGTACTTCTGCTTCTATTGCTGAGGCTGTTAAGGTTGCGCAGAATGCAGATTATGTGGTTATGTTTATGGGGTTGGATCAAGGTGAAGAAAGGGAGGATTTTGATAGATTGGATTTGGTGCTTCCAGGTCAGCAACAAGCTTTGATCACAGCCGTTGCTAAAGCAGCCAAGAAACCAGTGATTTTGGTGATGATTTGTGGAGGTCCCGTGGATATTTCGTTTGCTAAACGTGATCCAAAGATTGGTGGGATCTTGTGGGGTGGTTATCCTGGTGAAGCAGGTGGTATTGCACTTGCAGAAATCATATTTGGTGATCATAATCCAGGTATTGTTCAAGAATTTTATACAAGATCTTTTTTCCTACTCTAGTTTAGTAGTTGCATTGGTTCACGATTTCGTTCATGGATCTCATTAGGAGAAAGATAGGACCACACGCCATTACAACCCCACCAACCTAATAGTAAACCCTTGCATATTTTGTTTTAGATCACACTTTTTTTCTAATATGGTTAAGTCCATTTATTTACCTTATTGAGTGGGTTAGAGTGCTGGACCCATGCGTCTCCGCATAATATTGATTCTAAGACATGGTTACTTTTGAATGAGCCATTAAGGATTATGTTGTTTTAGTGGGTCATATTGGTTAAGAAATGAATATTCTGAATTGGAGACAAGTCAGGTGGGCCAAGCACCGCAATAGTCGTCGAAGGCGTAGTCCGACAGGTTAGCCACCGAACCTGCCTTACGTAAAAAACACATGTACTTGGAACTATTTTGACCCGTTACCTGACATGCGTGACCCTTTCGTTGACCACAGATTATGTGTAAACCTGGAATATAAGTTATTAGGTCAGCCTACTGCCTTAGGCCTGGACTGTGACCGACTACCCTTTGAAGATTTTATCTAATTTTTAGTCCTAGTCTAATTTTCTTGGTCAATTTACAAACTGAGGATGCACCTAAATTTGCTTTTGCAGGAGGAAAGCTACCTATGACATGGTACCCTAAAGAATTCGTCAAGATACCAATGACCGACATGAGAATGAGACCACAACCATCAACAGGCTATCCAGGGCGTACATATAGATTCTACACAGGTAGAAAAGTTTATCGGTTTGGATACGGTCTCAGCTACTCAAAGTACTCATATGAATTTGTAACTGTCACACAAAACAAACTCCACTTAAGTGAAATTTCAAGCAATGGTGTCACACTTCAAAACTCAGATTCAGTTCATTACACATCTGTCATGGACATAGAGACAGAATCATGTAAAAAGGCCATGTTTTCTGCAACCGTGGGAGTCCAAAATCATGGGGAAATGGACGGTAAACACGCAGTGTTGTTGTTTGTGAAGCAAAATAATGTTGCAAATGGAAAGCCGATGAAGCAATTAGCAGCTTTTGATAGTGTTAAGACGAGCGCTGGAGAAAGAGTTGAAGTTGAATTCGTGATCAGCCCGTGTGAGCATTTTAGAAGAGCAAATGAAGACGGATTGATGGTGATTGAAGAGGGGTCACATTATCTTGCTGTGGGTGATCAGCAATACCCTATTTCGGTTTTACCTTGATGTTGATGGATTTTTAACCAGTCTCAACTCAAGATATGCTGCATTACAGTTTTCGTGTGGAGCTTTGTGTTTTTTTTTCTTATTATCAATGTACTTTGTGGAGCTAAAGAAACTTCTCATACTTAATTGAGAACTTATGTTTCTGTAACTGTAAGAATCGTATCTATGGAAGTTAGACGTTAAACCGTAATATTAAACATGTCTGATTTCGAAATTTGTGAATGTGTGATTTTGTAGCGTTGATACGGCACACTCAAAGATATTGGTCTGGTTCTGATTTTTCAAAGTTCTGTCGAATAACACAATGGAAGGGTTCAAGTACTATTAGGGTCTTGTTTAGTTTTTTTATTAAGTCATGTAAAATTAAAGTATCTACAAAAATATATGTTGTCTGTTTGTAGACGGATATATTACTGTTTATTTTTTGTGCTGAATATAGAGTCTGAATCAGAGAAGTTTACTATTGTGTCCTTTTAAATTAGTTAAGTGAGGGAGTTAGACGGTAAATATGTAAAATAAAAATAATAAGTCATGACTTAATACAAAAAGCACCATCCTGTTGGCTTTTTCCAGAAAATCGTTAGTTTATTTTAAGCATAAAACAAACAAACTACTTATGACTTAATCCATATTCCTATTTTTTAATTAAGACTCTATAAGTTTTTATCAAACACTACCTTAGTATGGTTTAACTCAACATTCGCTATCCAGCCCATGTGTAATTGGGCCTAGCACACTTTGATTTTACAGAAAAAAACCCGAAAAAATAGAAGAGCGAGACACTGTGTTTTTGGACTGAAAATTAAAGAGAAGAAAAGATTGGGAAATAATAGGGTGCGTTTAGTTGGATGGAAAACACTTTGTTTTCCACAAAATGTTTTCTAGAAAACAAGGAAAATAGAAAACGCGTTCAAATCATCATTTTCCAGAAAATATCTCTACAAAACACAAAATTCCTATTTTCCCCTTTTATACACAAAACAAGAAAACAACTTTTTTTTGTTTTCCATGTTTTCCTTTTAACACAAAATATCTAATTTTCTCTTTATTTTTACGTTTGCGTTGGAAATTTTGCTTTTTCATCAGTATTTTACGTTTTCGCAAATATTTTACATTTTCGTCAGTATTTTTACGTTTTTACGTTTTCGTCAGTAAATTTGTGTTTTCGTCAGAAATTTTACATTTTCGTTAGTAAAAATTACGTTTTCGTAAGTAATTTACGTTTTTGTCAGTAAATTTACGTTTTCATAATTATTTTAATGTTTACGTTAGAAAATTTACGTTTTCATCAGTAAACTTACGTTTTCATCAGTAAATTTACGTTTTCGTCAGCAATTTACGTTTTCGTCAGTAAATTTACATTTTCGTCAGTATTTTTACGTTTTCGTCAGTAAATTTACGTTTTCGTTAGAAATTTTACATTTAAATTACGTTTTCGTAAGTAATTTACGTTTTTGTCAGTAAATTTACGTTTTCATAATTATTTTAATGTTTACGTCAGAAAATTTACGTTTTCATCAGTAAACTTACGTTTTCATCAGTAAATTTACGTTTTCGTCAGTAAATTTTACGTTTTCGTCAGAAATTTTACGTTTTTGTCAGTAAATTTACGTTTTCGTCAGTAAATTTACGTTTTTGTCATTATTTTTAATGTTTACGTCAGTAAATTTGCGTTTTCGTCAGTAAATTTACGTTTTTGTCGGTATTTTTACGTTTTCGTCAATAAATTTACGTTTTCGTCATTAAATTTTAGTTTTTGTCATTATTTTAACGTTTACGTCAGTAAATTTACGTTTTCGTCAGCAAATTTACCTTTTTGTCGGTACATTTACTTTTTCGTCAATAAATTTTTTACGTTTGCAAACGAAAACGTAAAATTGCTAACGAAAACGTAAATTCACTGACGAGAACGTAAATTTACTGACGCAAACGTAAATTTAGTGACAAAAATGTAAATTTACTAACGAAAACGTAAATTTACTGACGAAAACGTAAAAGTACTGGCGGAAACATAAATTTACTGACGAAAGCGTAAATTTACTGACAAAAACGTAAAATTTCTGACGAAAACGTAAAATTTACTGACGAAAACGTAAATTTACTTACGAAAACGTAAATTCACTGACGAAAACGTAAATTCACTGACGAAAATGTAAATTTACTAACGAAACTTAAATTTACTGAGGTAAAACGTTAAAATAATGAAAACGTAAATTTACCGACGAAAACGTAAATTTACTGACAAAAACGTAAATTTACTAACGAAAACGTAAAAATACTGACGAAAACCGAAATTTTCTGACCCAAACGTGAATTTACTGACGAAAATGTAAATTTACTGACGAGAACGTAAAATTGCTGACGAAAACGTAATATTACTGATGAAAACGTAAAATTACTGACGAAAACGTAAATTTAATGACGAAAACGTGAATTTAATGACGAAAACGTGAATTTACCGAAGAAAACGTAAATTCACTGACGAAAACCTAAAACAAAAACACTTGAACATGTTTTCTAGTTTTGATAAATAGAAAACACAAATACATATTTCTCTAACTAAACGCGTTTTGTAAATTTTCAAGTGTTTTGTGGAGATGAAAATACCTTCTCTTTTTCTACAAAACAAAAAATAGAAAATGTTTTCCAACTAAACGCGACCTAATAGTTTCTCTAATTATAATCAAGTTTGCAAAAGAAGCTAGGTGTTAGCTGGACGGGCGAATAACGCTCTACTGATGTTAAATTAATCGAGTTTTAATTGGATTAGACTTGTAGAGTTAAGATCTATATAGACACTTAAATTAGCATAAACCTATTCAATAAATCATAATCATCACTTTTTTAAAAAACCCACTTCCCACCATTTTTTTAAAAATTAAATATCTCACAAAGGGTAAATCGTCAAACGAAAAAAAATACACAATTGTGACGAGAATTAAATCATCTATCTATCGAGGGGCACATGTATATACTTTCGACGAACTTTTTTTTCGACTTTTTTTCTTAAGTCACGTCTGGAGAGAATCATATATGATTCATCAGGAATCATATATGATTCGTCATGAATCATATATGATTTTCAGAAAATAATATATGATTCGTGATATGAATCATATATGATTTTCTGAGAATCATATATGCTTCGTGACGAAACATATATGATTCTCTCCAGACGTGACTTAAGAATAAAAGTCGAAAAAAAGTTCGTCGAAAGTATATACATGTGCCCCTCGATAGATAGATGATTTAATTCTCGTCGCGATGATATGTTTTGTTTTACATAACGATGAACGGTTTGTGAGATATTTAATTTTTTAAAAATGAGTTTTTTTGTTACATGATAAACATGGATGGTTGTGATTGGTTGGTTGAGTCTATGCTAAACTAAGAGTTTATGAGGATCTTTTTCCTAGACTTGTATATATAAAATTATAAAATTTTGATTCTATATGTCCAATTTGATCGATAATTGTCTGATTTGACCGAATTATGTTTGTTTTGATCGAATTCTATCTATAACCGAGTTGATCGATTAGTTGATTTTTGTTTGATTTAACCAATTTATGCTCGATTCTATTTCCCCCTATAAATTAGCGGATTCTTGACCAATTAATAAAAACGATTTGCGAAAATCAAAACGAGTAATGAACGTCTAGACTCTAGACGAGGATTAATCGGACACTTAGAACGATTTTTGCAACACTGCTTACAATTATAATCGTGTTACAAAAATGTCAATGATGATTAATATATTTGATTCAATATCCGCGAAACTAAGACTATGGTCATGTTTGACAAAACTAGTTGTACGCTGTTAACTGTAAGCTGTTAACTATTAATAAAATAGTTGGTAGATTAGTTATTGACTGTAAAATTGAAATATAAAATAACTTAAAAGGATATATTTAAATAAATTATAATATAGTTGGAGGATATATCAATAATTCATAACTTTAACAGTTTTTGACAATTTAAAAAGTTGTATGAATCAGCTTTATATTTAAAAGCTACTTGTTCAAAATAAAAAGCTAACAGCTCTAAAAAATTGTTGTGTCAACAGAGCTATTAGATTATTTTCTCAATAAAAAAGATTCAAAATAGCTCTTACCAAAAGGAGTCATAATTTAAATCTATATTTCTTATAAAGCAAATTGGTATCATCTCTTCAATAAATACAAAAATTTTAAGTAGTAGAACAGATAAAACATAATGTACAACTTATTAATATAAATAACAAACTAAAATTTAAGTAATACAACCTATTAATGCTTATATACATCCACACTTTTATAACACATTATATTTAAAACTATCAATAAAATGTAATTAATATTATAATTAAAACATTTTATTATCATAATTTACAAATAAATAACATATTGTACGAAACAACAAATGTCAATACATCTTATTTTTTCAAAATCCATTAACAATAAAAAAACATATAATTAATACACCCCATTACTCAAATATACAATTTTATATTCACCTTACAAAATAATTTTAAACATATATATTTATAATTTTTAATATTAAACCAGATTAACCGGTTCAACCGAGAACAAGAGCCACCATCGATTCGGTTAGACAATTAAATAAATTAGCTACATAAACCTTAAATTTTCGTTTTTTAAAATATGGTTGTTAAAAAATGTAAAGTTAAAATATTGTTCACTGAAATTATGTTACAGGTACCCGCAATCGCATCGCGCGGATACCCGGTATAAGTCTAAATCAAATAAGGTCGAAGCCCACTTATAAAGAAACCACCCTTCGGTTTAAATGAAGCTATAGTAGAGGGTTAAAAGCAGAAGGTTTAAAAAAGTAAGAGGGTTTATAACGTAAATACGTGATCGTGGACTCACGACGTCACCGCTTGGATTCGATTCCGTTTTATTCGTAACATTTTTACGTTTTTATATTAAAAAAACTGAAATCCAACCTTTTAATCCAAACAGCCTTTATTTTCTGCGAAAATCTGTCATAATTCTCGATCCAATCGATTCATAATAGAAAAACTTAGGGTTCATTAGATTCATTTAATCCTCAATTATGGGAAAAAGCAACAGCAATGATGGCGGAGGAGGAGAAATAGATGGGAATTATAAGAAATACGGTGTTCCTTTTTATGGTGCTGCATTTGTTCCACGAAATGTCACATCCTCTCATGATAATGTAGATGAACCTCCTATGGAAGAACAAAAAGACAAGGGGGTTCAAAATGGTGGTGAGGAATGTGAGCAGAAAATGAATGATTATTATGTGGTTTTTGGGGGAGGTGGTGGTGAAGGGAGAAGTGGTATCCCTAACGCTCTCGTTGTCTCGCGATACGATCATGGCTCTAATTATCTCTCTGATCAACCTGTCAGTTCCTAATTTATTTTTTATTATTATTAATGTTAGTTTTTATGTTGACACGTTGCGGAAAATGTATAAATTCAAGTCCTGACTGATTGTTCAACATTTAATATATATATGTTATCATCGTTAGTAATGTAGAACTAGATACTAGAAACTCAGGGTGGTGCTTATTTTAGAGTGGGATTAGGATTTAAGACACCTCATTAAGCATCTGGTGATATATTAATGAGTTTAGATACCAGTTTTACGAACTAGCATGATTACTAGTCGCCTCAATTGGCACTTTATTAAGCTGCCATATAACCTACAAAATGTGATAGTACTGATTTAGGTGGTTGTGCCTTTATTGAGTGTGTATGATTACTATGGGTAGGTAGGGGAATGCGACCCGAGATGAAGGTAAAATGAATGGTTCAATGTGGCATTATGGAATTGACACCAAGAATTAGTGCATTTGCGTATTCTGGTGAAACTTAAATAGTTACTGGCTAGTAGCTACTGAGCGTATATGGCACTTTCAAATGATGCTTAGATGTTGTATAACGAATAATTATTGTAAACAGCAACAATACTTGGGCATTGGAACTTCTTTTCATTAGCATATGACTTCCATGTGTGTTAGAACATGATCTGAACTTCTTTAGGAATGGGTATATCATACCAAACACTAACTTGAGTTCCTAATAACTCAAAGCAAACGCACACTCATTACCATCTGATGGTCTATATATGAGTTCACATATCATTGTTACTAGTTGCCTCAGTTGGTACATAATTAAGCTTTCATTCAATTCAAAATGTGGTAGTGCTGATTTAGGTGGTAGTGTGTAGGAAAAGATCCCTATAGACCCTTAGTTTAGCATAGACTCAACCAACCAATCACAACCATCCATTTTTATCATGTAACAAAAAAACTCATTTTTTAAAAATTAAATATCTCACAAACCGTCATCGTTACGTAAAACAAAACATATCATTGCGACGAGAATTAAATCATCTATCTATCGAGGGGCACATGTATATACTTTCGACGAACTTTCTTTTCGACTTTTTTTCTTAAGAGAGAATCATATATGATTCGTCACGAAACATATATGATTCTCAGAAAATCATATATGATTCATATCACGAATCATATATGATTTTCTGATAATCATATATGATTCGTGACAAATCATATATGATTCTCTCCAGACGTGACTTAAGAAAAAAAGTCGAAAAAAGTTCGTCGAAAGTATATACATGTGCCCCTCGATAGATAGATGATTTAATTCTCGTCGCAATTGTGTATTTTTTTTCGTTTGACGATTTACCGTTTGTGAGATATTTAATTTTTAAAAAAGTGGTGGGAAGTGGGTTTTATAAAAACTGGATGATTATGATTGGTTGGATAGGTCTATGCTAATTTAAGTGTCTATATAGATCTTAACTCGGTAGTGTGTTTATTCTCCATGTAGATAACTAGGGGTCCGTATGGAAATGGAACTAAACATGAAGATTATTCAAAAAATTTGATGTGGGAAATTGGAATTGGCACAAAGAAATTAGTGCATTGACGTATTCGGGTTGAATTATCATAGTTACTAGTTGGCTTTTATGATAATTCCCAATGATGCATAGAAAGTCGTTGGGATGATAATAAATATCTCAATACGATTCTCAGCTGTCACCATGAATTCTATCTGGACGTTTCTTTAATTTAGTTACAGTGAATTAGTTATATAATTATAAACTACTCAAGGATTTCAGGCATTTCAAGTGAAGTATTAAGATCAAATAAAGATACATCTTTAAGAAGTTATTTTGAAGTTAAAAGTAGAACCATAAAAGTGTTCATACAATTTGATGAACCCATAAAGTGACGTGCCTAATTCTTGTTACGGAAATGTAGAACGATTAGCCATAGAATTCACTTATTTCTGCATTTATAGCTCAAGGATGGAGAAGGAAAACTACATGGCATGTCAACCCATCCTCCATGTGTGACCATCTCGTTTTTCTCTGTAAAATATATGTTCTGCGACGTGACGCTTTTGGAACTGAGATGCCTTTCCTTTTAGATAAATGAAGTCATGGATGATATGTGATTTAACTCCAAAGGCATCTGCATGATCAAGGAGTTCTTTCGGATCTTTATCTAAGGGTACTTTACATTATGCTGTGATGATACCTCTGTGTTCAACATATATCACACATGTTGATGGGGACTAGCAGAGATATGGTAGCATATGTTTGATAGCCTGTGACTTGCTGTACAGTGGCTTTGAAGTCCATTTGGGATTGTATTATCGCTCGTCGGTCTAAGTGCAATTCATGTGGTTTTAATGCTTTAGTCTATAGCTTTCCAAAATTTAGTCCAAATTCAGTTTCTGTTTGGAAAGGTGTAGGTCTAGGTTTCGTGGTCAAAGGTTGTCCTCTGTCCATGCTTATCAATTATAGTCTATAAGCTAACTAACATTTTAATGACGTTTTCTAGTGTTAATCTAGATAACTGTATTATCATAGGATTTATGGTCATCTATAGCCTCATTGCGAATGGCTCTAACTGATCACTTACAATATGCTTGGTTCGTATTTAAGCTGTGAACTTTTAACGTAACATTCTCTTCATGGCTCTGTACTTCAATGTTGAAGTTGATTGTGCTTCTTTTGTCACAAGTGTTATCCTTGCCAAATCAAATTTATGAATCGTGGTCACAGGTAGACAAGTTTGGAACTGGTGATGATCTTCCTTACAGAATGGCTCTTCATCCAGGAGGCGAGGGTGTAATTTGTTCATTACCCAAGAGTTGCAGGTAACCATCAACCATCAACTCTGGTAGTGCAGGATTCCTAAATATTATCCTAGATGTTGAATAATGTTGTAATCAAGTTAAAGGTTTATAGCTGTGTTGAATAATGTTGTAATCAAGTTAACGGTTTATAATTCTCAAATGATATCGTTACAATGTGTATTGAAAGCAGAAAAAAGGAATGAAGTTGAAATTAGCGTGGTAAACATCAGTTTACGTATGTAGTTATGTTGACTAACTCAATGTGCTTTTTGGTCTGTAGATGGTACGAGTGGGAGGCAACCAATAAAGAAGATGTCTTCGCATTGAGTTTAAAGCAGTCTGAGAAAGTCCTATACGAACTGGAACATATAGAACAGCAGTTGGCAGTTACTTTTAGCTGTGATGGTTCCTTACTTGCCCTTGGTGGTGAGGTAGGGTTCATCTTTCACATACATGGAATCTGATTGTAGCTTACTTGATAATATGTTCCATACGATTCAGATTGTCATAATCTGATACATGTGTTGTAATGTAGAATGTCTCTTTTTGGGGAATGATTAGATGGTTTTTAACTATCCGGTTGTGGTGCAGTACAGGATGGCAAGTTGAGGGCATTCAAGTGGCCTAGCATGGAATCACTTGTCGATGTACCCGATGCTCATGCCTCTGTAAAGAGTCTAGATTTCAGGTTCATAGTAGCTGATCCATTATGTTAAATTCATAATGTCTAACGTCAAATTTTACTGATGTTTTTGCTTTCTAATACGAAATGCAGCCCTGATGGGAAGTTTCTTGTTTCTATTGGATGTGGTGGCCCTGGTAGAGTATGGGATATCTCAGCATCAACACTTACAGCTTCCTTAGCCAGAGAAAACGTAAGATATGGTTCCTAAACTCATCTATGACTAAGTACATGCCCTAGCTCTATGAAGATGAGCATTCTGATGAGATGGCTTTAAGGTGGCAATGCGGGTGGCACGGGCAGGTTGGCTAATGGGTCAAATGAGTTTTGGTTGAAACATATCCTTAATACGTGAACCTGGATGGGTTGACCAGAAGACGGTCTTTGTCTTCAAATTCTAATGCATTGATTATAATTTAAAAAATAGTTACTATATTATAAGTTTATAACAGTGGTCTAAATAAAATGATTAGTATGGTTGCATGAGTTACAAATAGGTTATGGGCTCCTTTTGACCAGTTTGACTTGTCTAGTTTAGCTAGTTTTCCTATTCGACCCACTTTAGATAAAGGACAACTCAAATCAACCCAAACATAAGTTGTCTGACTGAAGTCGTAATAAGTTTTACTTCATTTACTTTTCCTTTCCAGGATGAGGTTTTTGGATTTTGTAGATTTTCCCAAAACAGCGCGAATGATCCAGTTCTATATATCACTGCAATGCGAGGTGCATCTCTACAGTTTCATCCTTAATTTTATGCTTTCATTTCCCCATCTATTTTTTGCTGTAGATATGTATACCCCATTTTCTAGAAACAAATACTGAATGGTCCAGTTAATTAATCAAATTGACATTTTTTAACTTGGCTAGATCGTGGAGGAAGTATTGTGAAGTGGAACACCAAATCATGGAAGCGGATAAGCTCAAAGCACATCGTCCGAGACCCAATATCCGCCTTCAGTGTTTCAGATGATGGGAAGTTTCTTGCCATGTAAGTCTCGATTTGCTTTTCCTAATTCTTATAATCTATTTTCTCAGTGTGCGTATAATAACTGTGTCTGCTCAATGGATTTTTCCTCAGATTGAACTTTTGAGGCTAAGAACGTAGAACCTGTAGTGGTTTTTTAATAAGAAAAAATGAGATAAATTGTAGTTGTCTAAAGACAAACAACTCTTTTGTAACCAGAAATGCTGTGTAATCCCTGTAAGTAGAAGTCCTAGGAATGGTGGAGAGGCACCAACATCTTTTTGTATAATCTCTTTTGTCTGAACATGTAACTACAGCATGCTTCAAAATTCTTTCTTAGAGAACTTTTTGACGAAGCGATATGTCTTATGTCAATCTAGTGCATGTACAGAATTATTCACTACACATCTGGTACATTCCGTATAGGACTTTTGCATTCCTTTCAAATAACTTTTTTTTATACATTTTGACAGTGGTACAATCCAAGGAGACGTTTATATTTTGAGCGCTGGTAGTATGAAGGTGCAGACTGTAGTCAAGAAAGCACATCTGGGCCTTGTAACAGCACTATCATTCTCACAAGATTCAAGGTCCATTCTTCATTTCTGCCATTTAAGTGATTGCTTGTGTAGTTTTTTATACCGTATCTTGATGAAAGCTGTTTTAACACAGAGCTCTAGCGTCCGCATCTTTGGATTCAAGTGCAAGGGTGACACAGATAAAAGAAACAAAGAAAAATGGTACATGTCTATTTGCCTTTCCTGATATTATTATTTCCAATATTTGACGATTGATGCAAACTTAGTCTAGGGGAAGTGTTTGACCACTAGTCAGATATAGGGTATACATATACTCCTCGATAGTCGAATACAGAGACATGTTGCGTTAGATATATAACATCTTCACTCGTCACTTGTTATTTAAGAACATGAAAACTTAAAATGTCACTAGCTCTGATGCAAATGTCATATTTACACTTGGTGCTAATGTAATTTCTGTCAACCTCTTATCTTTTTTGCTTTCAACTTTATACTTTTCTGTTAATTTGTTTGCAGGATTTAACATATGGATCATACTATTTTTCATCTTACTCGCAGCTGCTTTTTATTATGCCAAAACAGAAGGTTTTCTTTCCTAAAAATCCAAACTTTTGTAACAAAATTCCTCATATGTACCACATTTTGGTTCGGCTCATAACAATTCTGGGTGACGATACTCATACAGTGGGGTGGTGCTTAGTTGTCATGGACTTGTACCACATTTCAGCGGCCATGGTCCCAAGTTTCTTCAATAGCTGATTATGTGTCAGAAGTAACCCATACTATTTGTTTTATAGTTTCATAGATTGTGAAATTAATTTTTCATAGATGTGATTTGAACCTTCATGTGAATCATGGAAAATTAATTTGTCAGACTTTAATGAAGGATGGGTAGTTTCTGTTTTACCACGAAGTTTTGTGTGAAAATGGGTAGTTTTCTGTTTTTAGGTAAACATTGTTTCTATTGTTTTTGAGAAAGTTACTGTCAACCATTGTTATTAATAAAAGTAAGTGTGTTTTACCTAGATCCCTTCTGTCACGGGACATGACGATTTGCATACGCTCAAATCTACTCCACAACTCGATAAGATTTAATCTCAAAAGCATCTAATTACACAACCATTCATGGGCGTGGTATGAGTATGTCTCTGCTTCAGGCTATGTTAGATATTTGATAATATCTAATTGTTTTTATTTTTTTTCAAAAGAGCATTGCTAAATCCTCCTACCAAATCCTCCTACTTATCCTTCTACACACACAATCATATAATATTCACTTTCTCCACTTATTATCTCTCCAGATCTTAACCGTCAGTTCTGTCATATGTCAGGATCTAGTGTGTAGGAGGATTTGTAGGAGGTTTTTGTAGGAGGAAATATCATTTTTGTTTTCAAAAATATGTGGGAGGAGGTTTTGCAATATTGAAAGTGGACATTATATAGTTGTACATATGGTTGGTACTATATTTAATTGTTCCTGGAGCATATAGACCATGACACTTTTGTTCTTTTTCATGCTATAAACGAAGTCGGCAAAACGTTAAACGCAAAAAAAGGTGTTGCTCCATTTTCTCCTCGCATCTCCAAAAAATGTTTAAGTTACACTTATTTTGTGAGCTCATACATGATACATGTACTGTGTATTTTCGAATCTCAGCATGTAGCATGCTATTGTAGTTGAATTTTCATGGCAAACATGCATGCTTGTCTTGATTCTATGAACATGACTCCTAGTCCTACAAAAAGGAATAAAACTTAAGGCCTAAACTTTTTATTCAAATTTATGAATTTTGAAAATAATTAAATACCTAATGTAAACAAACATAATCTAATCACTAAATGAGCACATCTTTTGACATAATTATGGGTTAAACTCTACATACTTAATCACCAGTACTTTTGTATTTTCGAAATTATTGTACCAAAGACGAGATAACATGTATTCTGAATTTCTGATAATGAGAATACAACCATACGGGTACCATGGAAGTAGTTTTTTTTACGGCGATTATATTAAAAGGTAGTAAGAAGCTTGAAAGATAACAAAGTTATAGAACTAGGACATTTTATCCAAATAATCCAATCAAATTTTTTTATATAATAAAAGAATTAGATTATGTGAGAACTTTAGTTAAAAGTGGAGGTTGTGGAAAAACAATTAGAACAATCAAATTGTTTGATTTTGACACATAAGCAAAATAGAGAGATGTGATTGGTGAAAAAAAGTTAAAATTGAATTCACTTTAGTCAAACTAAAAAAATTTGGTGGAGAAATTTGATAAAAACACACAAAGATATATATGTGTCAAATTTGTGAAAATAAAAACTTAAAAAAGGAGGAAGGCATTAGTAAAACTTTAGTGCTTGAATTTTAAATAAATTAGATAGACTTAAATGCAAACTTATAATTTTTCATATTAAATAACCCTTAAACTTTATACACTCTAGACTTTATATTTAAAAATACAACATATATGTTATATTAAAAAAATCAACAAATTACATGATTATAAATATTAAAATAAAAACGGAAATTATTGTCTATTTATATTTTGACACTTAACAAAGTCAAACAATGCAATATACGTAAATTATTGTTAACATGAACATAAATATTAAAATGAATGCATGACCAAAGACATCAGTATAAGATGAAAATAAACAGACGGGATTCCACATATAACAACAACATATATTTTTTAAGGTCATCATATTACTAAACATACAATGTCTAGAAAAACATAGCTAACATTTCAGTTGAACAAAGTCAACTCCTTTGTGAAACAAATATTTATATAAAATATCAATTAATATTATCACATAATGAAAAATTACAATGTAAAACTCGTGGATCTATAAACATCGCAACTATTTAAGTATTAATATTTAGATATTTTTTTATAAAATAATATTAAGCATTACAAAATCGTGAATTTATAGATCGTGTACGTGTAAGGTTGATGTAAATGGTTTGTTGATTAACAATTAAGGTATAACTATTTAGAATAAAAATATCGAAAGTAAAAAGAGTATGAAATTCGGACAAAAAAATTGAAGTGAGTTTATATTAAATTACACGGTGCACAGTAAAACAAAAACATAATCAAACATATAAACATTAGATGGCTTTTAAAAACATAACATACATAAAATCGTAATAACGAAATTATTACTTAATTTATCTTTTATTTTCAATTCTCGTACGTGCACGGGCATTAAAACTAGTTTATGATTACATATATTATACCACCAATTATTTATACTCCTTATAAAGCAAATTGATATTTCTCTCTTCAATAAATAAAAAAAAATTTAAGTAGTACAATAAATAAAGCATAATGTACGACTTATTAATGCAAATAACAAACTAAGAATTGAGTAATACAACATATTAATGCATATATATAACCACAACAAGCATAAAAACTTTTATAATACATTACATTTAAAATAATCATTAAGATATAATTAATATTATAGTTAAAACACTTTATTATCATAATTTACAAATAAAATAACATATTGTACAAAACAAAAAATACCACTACATCTTATTTTTTTCAAAATCAATTAATAACAATAAGCATATAATTAATACACCCCATTACTCAAATATATATTTTTATATTCATCTTACAAAACAATTTAAAACATATATATTTACAATTTTCAATATCAAACGAATTAATTGCTTCAACCGAGAACCAGAGTCACCATCGATTCGGTTAGACAATTAGATAAAGCTACATAAACCTGAAATTTTCACTTTTTGAAATGTTGTTGTTAAAAAACGTAAAGTTAAAATATTATTCACGAAATTATGTTACAGGTACCCGCAGCCGCATCACGCGAGTACCGTACAATAAAACAATTTAGTCATAAAGAAGCTCCAAACGCAGGTGAGAACTTCCAAACAAAACCTAGTTTCGAAATCTCCAAATAAGCCGCTACATGACATGGAAAACACCTTTTAACACATCTGTAATCCTCTAAGAAAGACAAGGATTACTGAACCAAAAGAGTGTTTACGAATGCAAATCTTGAGTCTACTGTTCCCACCAACAAGCAACTTACATAACGAGTAAATAGGTCATCATGCTTCGATGCGGACGCTGTTATTAGCTGTTTTATTGACGTGGGAAATTTGTTCAATGGTTCGATGATAAAACATATACACTCGTCGAGGTTGCAAGACAGAATAATGAGTCGCGTCCGGTTATAAGATATGATAGTGACAGTAAAATTGAAATGCATTTCAGTTTTCATAGCAAGAATTTGTAACACTATCTTGATAGGAATCCACTTTCAGATGGATGAAAAGCTTAGATCAATGGTAAAACGTACTTACATAAAGGAAGACGGGAAATGAAAGAAGAAACGGCGAAACATAATTGTCACGACTTCCTCTTCGATTTCCTCCTAACAATGATACGGAGTGTTTATAACCACCGTTAACTAATTACAATATTTAAAAGAGGATGTATTCGTTTCCACGTCGAAATTTTGATGATTCGACATTGTTGATTTAGATGAATCATAACTTTAATCTGTTTACAAAGGGTACCTGCCTTTTTAAGTGTCAACATGCCTAACCATATCTATACATATATGATTATTGATTAACGATCTTATTGTGTTCCTTTCACATGAAATCTTAAAAGCTTTAGAGTGACTATACTTAGAGATTGTACGAATAAGAAAAGCATGTTTTTAATCCACATTTGCATTATATTATAATTGTATCACATGATCAAACTGATTGTGAATTGCGATTTAAAGTTGATGTACAAGACAAAAGTCATTAATGTTACCAGTACACCTTTCTCTCACCTTTTACAAACTCATTAAAAACTCACTTTTAAAAGTTAATAACCAAAAAAACTCACATTCACCTCATTATAACACTATCACTTTTATTTAATTTATTCATAAAATAAATATTATTATTCTATCAAATTTTAAAAAACGATACATGCACGTAAATAAAAACATTAAAATTAAATCGAAAATTAAACAGTATTATTAGTCAAGTGATTGATTAATCGGCTTGAATGTTATGATGCACTTGAGATAATCAGATGTGCCCAAAAGATCATGAATTTGTGTTTGGATTCGTACGAGACCGTTTGGTTGATGTGCTTCTCCCAGGTACCATCTCGGACTTATCGCATATCATATGTTTTTTCGAATCATATTATATAATATGATGCACGAATACATCATATTAGTAATTTTTCTTTCCTCGTTGCACGTGTGAGATTGGCGATTATCGCCCATTTCTTTTTTAGAGCACCAAACGCGCGTTTCACATCTTTCCTTGTCGATTCCTGCTTCTTCTTATACATTATTCGATTGTGATCATCGTCAGAGGGTTCCAGAATCGTCTTAAGAAGTGAAACTAATTCGGGATATATCCCGTCAACAAGATAGTATCCAAATGGGTAAGTAACGCCATTAGCCACAAAAGGAATCTCTGGCGCTCGTCCTGTTTTTAAATCGTTAAACAATTGGGATTGATCTAAGACATTGATGTCGTTGTTAGACCCAGAAACACTAAAGAAAACCATGCCATATCCACAAGCCTTGCGACGCAACAGCTTCCAACAAAATGAACGAATTCGGTCCATGATCACGCCTAACAAATTTCCCTTTATGGGCGTACGGACAACCAAACCACTCCCAGTCCGAGCAGTCTAGACTTCCTAGCATCCCTGAGAAATCGTCACTCGCCATGGGTTTTCTGAGATGATCAAGACTCTCTCGTGAAGTTCTTTTAGCCATTTGTAGATATTCATAAAAAAAACTGGAACAATGTCGTATGCTAATTGACGAATTGCGGAAGTGCATTTCACCAATGGATTAATGCCTTCTCTTCCGGTACAGTCGATATTTGCACTAAGGTAAGGATCATGAGCAGTTACAGTCGTAACTATATCGTTGAAAAGTGGACGAGCCATTCGGATTGTCTTCCGGAATTCTCGTTTATTGTAGATCGGGTTGTCACTAAAAACGCGGCAACTAAGCGATCATGAGCACCATAACAATCTCGATTAACCGGGTTTCTCGGCACTGTGGGTTGTCGTCTATTTCGAAAAACGACATCGCTCTTGCAAGCAACCGGACACAAGAGCTATTTAACAAAGTTTCTTCATCGTCGATCATTAAATCGGGGAACATAAACGTGTACTCGTCCATGTTTTCCATGTTAAAATTTTTGTAAGAATAGAGAAGATGTATATACATTTGATTTTGGTGTGCTTTAAAATGGGTTAAATGCAAGTATTTATAAATAAATGATAGTGATATAGGGCCCACATGGTGTGTTTTACGAGAAGTCACTAAGCTACCCGTAGTGAGTTTTTTTGCCTGAGATTGACGAGACCTCTATTATACATGGTCTCATTGTTCAAATCAGTCTTAAAATGTAACACCCCATTTGTTAAGATGGAATGCTACAGTAAATTATGGTGTGTCATCAAAGCATGCAAGGTAAATGTCTAAACATTCATGACCATAAATAGAAATACCGGAATCAAACATCGGTAGTCTAAGTAACTCACACACAAGTAATATTAAGTACTGTAAATGAAAGGACTAAACAATGTCCAAAAGAAATAAAGTATGAGAAAGTAAGAATAAATGCATAAGGTAAAAGAGGCTGGATAGCTTCCGTCCGAATGCACATACTCTGGAGTTCCTACTTGCGCCATTGGGTACCTGCCGTTTGGGAACATGGAAAAATAGAAAACGGCTGAGCATAATGCTTAGTGCACGGATATATAGCATAACGTAAAGACATAAAGGAATGAAAGCACGTAAAAATCATATTCTGAAGAGTTTACTTTATGTCGGGTTGTTTGCCATTGCCTTCGTAAACACATCTTATATACTATTTTCATATCCTTATTAAAACTGCTTATGTGGGCTGTTTAGAATTCTTTATTAAAATGCTTACATGGTTTACGATTGCCTACTAAAAGTGCAAAATAGTTTCTAATCTCGGGGTATTTATCATCAGTTCAGAAGTACAAATAATAAAAAAACATAATCATTTATTAAAAAGTTTTAGCCTTGCATTTATATTATTGGAATTTTTCATCAAACAAGTTGCTAGGACATCTGTTCCAATTAAAATAAAGGAAAATTTCAATCGACTACAGTTTAACCTTCTGCTCTATATTTCTTTCATTCAACTTATCACCTATTCGTCATCTATTCATACAATTCCATCATTCCGTTATCTTGAATTTGTGACTGCTCATGTTAACTTCGACTGTAACGATACTTATCACAATGGAGGACCAATCGTGTATTCTAACTAAACTTCTGCAAGTGTTGAATTCAACAAACATATTTACTCATTCAATCTTACAAAGACTTTATCAATTCCTATACTTTGCATTAGCTTATGTTTTTTTAACTCTTTTTACACTTATTCTATGAAATTAACACTCACCCGCTCAATTACCAATTAAACAAACTAACTTTCAAACTCAAAGTGCCAAAAAATGTATTAAACCAAACACACCTAGACTGATTTTAAAGCAAACATTTAGTAACAGTTTATTGAAACAAACAAACTGATCAACATTTATTAATCAGTAAACTACCATTCAAGAACAAATTGCAAGTACATTTTTACACTAACAAAACTTATAAGGAAATTTAGACTAACAATATGCAGTAAAATAATAGGAGCATTACCAAAACATCTGAAGCCTCCGTTGATGGCGAACCTCGCTACGGCTGATCAAACTAACTCAACAGCTACAAGTGATCACCATTATCTGAAATCTTCTGCTACTACTTGGATCATCTCGCACCATCACATAAAAAAAGAAGTTAACGTTATTACAAAATAACAACCTTTCTTATATCAAATAATAAAACCAACTCTATAGTACTTAACTTAATATAAAAATTACACAATTATATATTTTTCACCCAAAATAACTATGAATGAATGTGTTTTAAAATTAACAATTAAAACAATTAAAGATTATGATGTATGTTTAATTTTAAGAATCAATCAGTTCATTTAAATGAAGATCTAAACTTAGTACCTGCCCAACTCAACATAATAACTGATGGATATCCATACTCGTCTAATCATCTCGAAAACATGATGACTGACAACGTCGCCGGAAAACATCGCCGTTTGTTCCGGAAATAAAAAAAATCAAATGATTAAAAAATTGCTATCAGTAAACATAAAAAAAATTGAGAAAAATAAACACTTGACTCACCATAAAATCAAATTGAAATCGTATTTCTTGGCTAACCATCAATTTAGAATTTCTGCTAATTTTTTTTACTAATAAGGAATTGTGAGATTAGATGAAATAGTGAAAGTGTAACTCACATTGGGTCCAACACATTGTTCACAAGATCCCCCACTGTAATAATTACTTAGCAAATATATGTCATTTAGGGGACCAAATCGTCCAAATGGCCTCCAGAGGTCTTAACACCTACAAACATAGCAAAATGTTATTAGAAAACAAGCCAGCTTCAAACCTATTGCTAACGTTAGTCTTACATTACTAAAAGTTATTTGCTAAGTTTTAATGTCTTCTGAACATTTGCTAATTTCAATCGATTCACGTAAATATTATTGGTTCATGTGTGTTGTATGAGATTTCCAACGAGCTAAAGTTGGCTGAATTGGAAACAAGTCCAATAGGTTAACAGGGTCGACGATCAACTAAGTAGTCCTAAGTAGTCTTCTGATGCTTAAACGCGCCTATGTCGTTTCACATCAAAAATTGCGGTATAACAGAACAGATATCGTTTGGCGATATTATTTAATGTAATACATTAATTGTTTTTAAACAGACAACACATTTTAACACCCTTTTGAGTTGTTATGCAACTCGCTCGTCCTCCACATCGTGCCACTTCCAATGCCTAAGAATTCGTAACTGTCTAACTTCTGAACAGAGAAAGGAAGGAATCAACTTGGTGTCATATCTATCTACTCTGGAATTTTTAGTGACTTGGGGAGTGGAAGCAATGTGTATGTCTGCATGATAGAAAAGGTTTCTTTCATCTTCTGTTTAAATCATATTTGATGACATGTACTCTAGAATTTTTTCATATAATATTTATATCTAATTAAGATTATGTTGAATACCCTTTGTGAAGGTAAGAAGGAATACTTGAGGAATCACAAGACTATAAGACCGCGCACGTACATCAGTTCTAGAGGATATACATTTTCCAAGAAGGCTGGTTAGTAACTCTATGTACTCTAATTACCGCACTTACTTGACCCTGTTTTAACCTAAAATTAAATTTTGTTGGTTTCAACCTGCTAATAGGATAAAGATTCTGGTCACACAACTAACATGTCATATAGAAGCATACTACAGCAAAACAGTGTCCTTTTTCCAGTATGTACTATGTGATTTATCAGCTCATTTTAATTTCGCATACCGCATGACGAAGCGTGGGCTGATTGAGTTTTTTCCGCTGAATAAATGAGAGAGAGTGGAGACCACACAGGCCATAGGTAACAGCTCTTATGCCTTGCCAGCAGAAATCAATCCAGAAACTGTCCTCGGGTAACTCTAGCGGTATTATCACACTGAAACATTTATACTATTTTTCCATAGACGGTGAATAAGATGCCTAACAAATTTTTATAATTTTTTAATTGAATGTCAGTTTCAAGAGGAATCTGCTTTGGGAATTAGGTGTATTGCAAACACATCCTGTGCCTTTTTAAATATTTAGTCATGAATACTAAGGTCCCAGACCCTATGCCTTTTTAGACTATTGGGCGATGAAGCAAAAGGTTGGTTCGATACTACTTCTCGGAATCTGGTAACCTTCGGATCTTAAGTAAGTGTGTCTGCAGCCTCAGTTATCTTTTAGTTCTAACAGAAGTTCAAATATAATAACTATTATTATAATAATGGAAGCTCCCAGTTTTCAGTTCAAGCATATAATAAATGTAGTTAGAGGATAGGTAAGGTATACAAATCAAACATGAAACATAAAGCGTAATTACACTAAGCAAAAGATGCAATGAACTGAAAGCTATGAGGAAGATAACTTTGACCAAAGTCGTAAAGCATTCACATCGGATCTTTACGAAATAAATATTTACAAAGTGGAGAGCTATGTGTGTCATAGTAGGCCAAACTCTAAAGAATGTGTCATTGTTATTAAAGGCATATATCTATACCATGTATCATCATTCTACATAAAAATGCTCTAATCAGTAAAACATAATAACACTTTTTGTGTTTCAGGGACAGTATTGGTGGGCTGGTCATTCCGTTGACCTTTGTTTACTTTTTTGTTGAATAACATTTGCATGCATCTAAAGTAGATAGGGAAAGCGAAGCTAGATGTGTCAAATTATGGGTACCAGTCTATGATAGACTCAAAAAGCTATTAACAAAACTCAACTTCAGTGGATAAAGTTTTACGAAAATTGGAATGAATGCATAAATGACATTGAAAAATGTTTTACCAAACCGTAATGGATACATAATTGAAAGAGTAATAAATTGATATTTAGAGAGGTGAGAGTTCGTAAAGGTTTTTGTACAGGGCTTAGGTCACATGTTGGATACTCCGCCCCTCAATTCAAGAAACCAACCACCATCTTAACCCCGTAAATTCAACTTCCTTTATTTATGATTGTTTTGTCATAAAACAGAAAATCATTGTACAGTTGCGTTAAAACTGATTGCTGCAGTTGGAGGTAGCAACTATGTGAACAGTGTTCATAGTACCATTGACAAGTTAATTTTGATTTTTAAGTTTGTTGTTAGTGATTAGCTTGATGTGTAATTGGACAGATTTTCGGCGTTGGTAAAATTAGAAGCGATTAAGATATGGGAAGATGAGCATGTTGAAGTGGTCCCATTGGATCCTCTAAGCTATTGTATAATATTTCATGTCGTTGATTTTTTTTCTATTAATGTTTAGGTTTGCCTGATGATTCAAAGGCATTTCCTTTTTAGTTTGGGCCTATCAATCCTCAGTACGATGGCCCTGGATCTTTACCTATTGGCCCTGGGTATGCACCTAATAGCCCTGGATTTGCACCTAATGGCTCTTAATTCCCTTGGATTTACGCCCAATGGCCCTGGATTTGTGCCTAATGGTCCCTCTAACGTGCAACATCCTAATAATGCACATGGTTGAAATATGTTTTAACAATCAAAATAAGTGTCCATCGACTAAATCTGTCACTAGCAGAGGTTAGTTTGAGCATCACTTTGTCCAAATTGTATCTGTGTGAACTCATCATCCTTTAACATGATTCAAGTTAAAAAAAATTCGAAGAATATAAATTACACTACATGAAATCAAGTATTGGGTAAAGTAACTGCCAGTAATAAGAAGTTGTTCTTGAGTACTTCTTCTTTTAACTTTAATGCTTATGTATTTGTTTTTTAGCGAGGTTGGTGTTTTTTGATAGACACTTGGCCACTCCCATCAAAGCCATGGTCATAACAGAAGGTATGATGACAAGCTCTGGTATGTTATAAATATTCTTGGTGAATGCTCATTATAGGCACATGACGATGACATAATTGGGAGCTATGACGCTAATAAGGGGAAGGTTTTACAAGATAATAAATGTCTTTATAGGAAGAAAAAACAACACTTTTAAACGCTGAAACAAAAGAAAGAACTATGAAAACATTTTTGCCGTCACAAAAGAACATACTCACGCTCTTGATGTTAAAGCAGGAGGCATTGTTTCTGTTTTCTACAATCCTACAAATAGTTTGCTAAACGTCAAAACCTCTGGTAACAAGGGAGAAACTGAAGCACTTCGTATTTGAAATTTATTTTTGCTGCCTCATGATAGTTATTCACTAATGATAGTTATTATTATATCTGACAAACGGACTTAACCCGTAAAAAGGAAGGGAAATCGATACAGAAAGGAAGCATCTTTCCAGGTTTAGAGATAGAATAATTGATAACGATACTAAGTTTGCTGGACAAAAAGACTCGGATAAAATACATGGTAAAGGTAATATTATTAAGAGTTTGTACGAGAATAGTTGTTCCATGTATATTACCCCTCAAGGCATTCGTAATGTTTCAAGAGTGTTTCGGTTGTTCGAATGACTTATAGTTTTATAGCATATTTTAATTCATAAGCTCATGTTAATAAGTTCACAATCTGAAATTAATGACTTATTCGTTTTTCTAAAGTCAAATAAGCCGACAACATAAGGTAACATAAGGTAACTCGAGCACACTTTGAACAATCAACAACCATTTATACTAAAAAATCAACTTGCTTAGTTAACAAAAAAACTTCACTTTTCCTCTTCTTGATTACAGTTTTACATACTCAGAAGTTTTAGCAGGTAAATAAGTTGAATCGCAAAAAATTTAGTCAAGGTCAAAAGGGAAAGCTCAGACAGAGTTCACTCACGCACATAAAATTTTAGTCAAAGTCAGAGAAACAATTTAGCGCCATCCAAATACCACCTTATACAACACATAATTCAACCATACAAGAGATCAACAACCCAAACAGAAACATCATCATCAAAAATCAGTATGTTATCAAACAAAAAGCTTAAAAACTTGATACCTCAATTAGGGCTTCACAATAGGCGACGCAGATCCTTTCTGCTATTTTACTTCAAACCCAAAAAACAAACAGCCACCGTTGTCATCTCCACCGTCGCCATATCCACCATCTTCACACTACCATCATCGAAGACAAAACAAATTAACAAGACCACTAAACAATTAATCATTTAATCAATCAAACACATATTTTAAGAAAGATTAAAAAATAACTTATCTTTTATAAAAATGTCAATCAACAACAACTCCATGTGTGACCTGTGTTCTGACCAGACATGAAGGAGATTTCAAATGTTGCCAAAAATGATAGATTTCTTCATCTCTCGAAAAAAAAATTAAAAAAAGTAGGTGTTTATGGGTCCCACATGAGGAAAGTTCATGAGGAAAGTTGAAATGGAATGAAATGAATACATGTGATCTATAAGACGACAGGTGTAAAAGCTCCCACATGAGAAAAGTTGTAATGTTGTTTAAAATAGAATATAACATATATCAAGAATATATCGTTATTAGTACCTCCTAATTGTACCCACGTAATGAGACGACAAATACCTAATAACGAATTTTAAGACTAACAAATATTAACCTCTTACTCATTGTAAAGTTATAAAAATTCAAAATAAAAAACCCACTAAAATTGAAAAAGACTAAAAGTTAATAAAAATATATAAAAAAAAATATCAAATTAAAAAGCCCAAAATTTTAAAAAATATAGTGAAATTAAATTATAAAATTAATAAAAAAATGAAAAGATATTTCAATTTTAAAACAAAAATGTTATTTTAAAAATTTGTCACAAAATTTTGTTAGAAAAGGTTATAATATATATAATGTTGATAAAGATATCAACAACTTGCTTTATTTAATAGGTAAAAATGTCTGAATTTCCAGCCTTACTATTTTAAGAAGGTCCCAAATGTTCTATAAAGTAGTATAGATTATGAATATAAAATATATCAACAATATATCATGAAGAATTAGTAAATCTATGATAAATCCATCAGAGCCGTGACAGCCACACACCTAGAAAAATGATTCTTCATTTTGGTCCAGCTATTGTTTGGTCCAATTATTGTTTGGTCCAAATTACATCGTGTGAATAAGCTCTATTCGACTTTGCATAAACTTGTAACTCCATTTTGAAACCATGTAAACACAAATAATCATTTTTCTCCAATTATTATCTAAACACTCATTTTAACTTATCTAAAATTTTAAAATAAATTAACAGATAATCTGGTTGCAAACGCAATCCCAAACACCCACTTACACAATTTTATCAATTTATCGATGACCATATAATTAATTTGATAACAGAAAATCAAACCGTACTAAGCGGTTTGTTACTAAAAAAATCAAATACTAGCGGTTCGGGCTACAATCAACTATTTTATAAGTTTAACGAGATTAAATTTATATAAATAATAACAAAGTTTATAATATTGAATATCGTATTCATATAATTAAATGACATTGATAGAAAATTCATATAAACTTATTTCGTTACAAAAATTACATTTAAATATTAATAAAACACATATAAATAAAAAAAATCAACTTTTTTATTACTATCACATTAACTAAATTTTACAAATACATGTTTACATATGTCGATTAATAATACACTAAAGTAAAACAATATTTAAAGGTATATTTGAAACAAATATTTACATAAACAAAAAAATTAAATGACAATCAGAAGTCATACCCGTCCATCGAACGGGTTTTGCAACTAGTATATATATATATATATACTAGCCGGGTACCCGCGCAATACGGCGGCGGGTACTTGTGACTATATTTTGAGGCAAACGAATAAATTATGATAAAAAATCACTGCACATTCAACACGGCTAAACTATATAAACATGTGCCACACACAATTGCAGCGCAACACCGCCAAAATAACCAACAAAAACAATTTAAACATAAGCAGAATACATATGTTGTGACGAACATGTAGATGTAGTAATTTCAGAATATAGTGGCAGCAAAGTGTTGAGTTGTATGTTCGACTGTTCGAGGGGTTTGAAACCAAAAACGACAGCCAAAACCGTCTTATGCATGCTTTAAAAAGGTTGTGCAATGGGCTTTTATAAGTTTGGTTGATATGGGCTGTTACAATATGGGAGGACGGTTACAACCATGGTTTTAAAGAAATTTAATTTTTAAAGGTTGTTATTGACCAAACATTAGAAAAAACGTATACATTTACTACATAATAAACACTTATAAGTTATGATACAAAATATTTAATTTTCTTAAATATGTATCCATAACTCTCAGGATTTTGAATGACTTTTAAACATCGTATGCATAAATTTTCCCAAAGAAGAAATGTTTTAGGCTTAAAATTTTAAGACTACTAAATTTAGAAAATGATCTAAATGTTTTATAAGGTATTAAGATTAAGATATATATATATATATATATATATATATATATATATATATATATATATATATATATATATATATATATATATATATATATATATATATATATATATATATATATATATATATATATATATATATATATATATATACTAGCCTTTAAACCCGTTTGATGGACGGGCTAGCTCATTTTATGGAAACCCTTTAATGAATTACATGTGTCATTTTTATAGAATTTTATATTTAAGGCATTGTTTCACCATCCTTCCTTATATATTTTTATAGAATTTTGTATTTAAGGCATCATTTGTAATTCATAATTTATTTTTGAAGCATTTTATGGAAACCCTTTAATGAATTACATGTGTCACTTTTAGAATCTTGTATTTAAGGCATT
>JANFOE010000778.1:5000-125000 GCA_025667525.1 Glebionis coronaria
AAAGTTAGCTGTAATGCCATCTATACCAAAAAACAACATTCGGCCTTTCTTAGATCAAATGCCAAAACGTTAGATGCAGATTTGGTAAATTTAAAGGAGTTGGCTAGAACGAGTGATGGTCGTGCTGATCTTGCTTCCAATAATGTTTTAATCGCGACTCTTCACCTCTGACGAGTGTTTTCGTATCCCTAAGATGGTGGACTATTTTATTAGCGATCGAGTTTCATACTTTGATGTCAAATGACGTCGGCGATACGCCCGTTTTCTGTTTGTGCAGTATTGAGGGGAGTAACTTTTGATGAAGCTCGATATAATACCTTTGATGAAGCTCGATATACACGTGTTAACTTTTGATGACCCCTAACATAAGCTTCATCAGAATATATGAAGGTAACTTATATTAATCCGTTAAGCATGTTGAAAATGTCATTGGCCCCGTTCTATTTTCATGTTTCATCTTCACATGCCTCAGACGGAGGAGATGTCCTATCGTTGTGTTTTATTTGAGGTAAAACAACTCTTTCTTATCTTTCTTTGTGTATTATAGAAGATAATTTATTTTGATGTTTATCCAGCACACACTACTTGCAATCCCAACACACATAACAGGAACTACCTGCTATTTACTATTATGTATAGGAAATAGAACATGTTCAAGGATCAATAACAGGGTGACATGATGAATATGTATGATTGAGGACCAAAAATCCGCTCCAAGGTGGCACGATGTATGGGCCAAATGAGCTAAATAGTTTAACAGTCGGTCAGAGAATATTCATATATTTTTAATAATCTGGAATGCTTTATTCATTAAGTATAGTGCATTTTTAACTATATTTTATCCTTACAGATAAAGTTTATATAATTTCAGGATAATGGAGTAAAAAGTGTTGGCGGGTCAAACTAACCCATTTCGACCCGTTACCCTATGTGTGATTGCAGGTCGCAAATGATCCCTCATGGCCCCTATTAGAGAAATTCCGCATGAAGCAATCAAGGTAGTAACAAATTTATTGAATTTTAGACGATTCAAGACCTCATTTTTGTTTGACATGAACACCTATCTCTTTATAATACAAATGAGGTAGGCATTGACATTTGTGTATATGCATTTACAGACAGGTTACTTACTGCATTTTACTAAATTATCACTATAAGCAAACTAACCTACTATCATATTTGGTACTACCAATTTTTGTTCAAAGTTTTCATGTAAATGTAATTATTTAATGGTGGTATTTCGTTTTCAATATCTTAGCACTTTGTCCGTAAGTGGAACTATTAATCTTTTGGTTTAGACTAAATCACTTCATGTGCTTTCTACAATAAAAGGTGTACTCTTGCAAATTTAAATGAATTATTTATAAACTTACATGCCATCAGGGTTATTTATAGAAACAGAAAAATGATTTGCTTATTTTATTTATAGTTTATTAACATATTCGTAAATGATTAATTATGTTGTAGGTACTCACGTCTCAACTCGAGTAATCCGAACTTTTGGGTATCCCTTTTTTTTGGTTTTTAGGCTGGAATATTTTGTTGATTTCTGATTTTACTGAAATATATTTCTCGGTGCTCCAGATCTTCTTTTAAGCTTAGCACGACCGGTACTTGGTGGCAATGAACATCCTTACCCTAGGTGGTGTCGTACTGTCGTGCAATGTCCACTAAAGGTACACTCTATACAGCTTTTCTTGAACAGAAAATATCATTACCTCTCTCTAAGAGAAAGATGCAAATAATTCATAGAAGCAATTTCGGATTTAGGATCCAATCATTCCGAAGTGGAACTGATCTTCTACACACAATGACAATAATGTGTCAAAAATTAGTTATAAGTTGCTGCAATTTTTATCTTTGGGTCATTTTCTTATGACAAATTTAATAGTAGTAAATTATGGACAGTGTTCCTCTGGTCTTAAGGCAGTTGCTGAAATGGCTTCAGCTATTACAGCTGGAGTTATGACATTGGTGAGCTATTATATGTTTTCATTGTCTTATTTGAGCAACAGATGGACTAGGCTGGGGTGACGGTTTCTATAAAGGTGAACCAAATAAACCAAATACAGCTCCATCACCTACTTCCGTAGTTGAGCAACAATATCGGAAAAAAGTACTCCGTGAGCTTAGTTCCATGATATCTGGAACTCAATTACCCGGAAACCATGCAGAGATTGAGGAAGTGACTGATGCTGAGTGGTTCTTTTTAATATCTATGACATATTCTTTTTTTAAAGGAGTAGGACTACCTGGAAAAGCGATGGTAACCAATCAGCCAGTTTGGGTCACGGGACATGAACATCTGATGACTTCATAATGCGAAAGAGCACGTCAGGGCCAAGTGTTTGGATTACATACTATTGTTTGTATTCCTTCAACTGATGGTGTGATCGACCTAGGTTTGACTTAGTTAATATATCAAAGTTTGGATGTTATGAAGAAAGTTAGGGGTTCGTTTAATTTCAGTTAGGCAGGTGATCCTATGCACGTTTACGATAATAAAGATATGATCCCTCGTCAATGGAGTTTAAATTTCAGAATTCACATCATTGAGAATAGAAAATTGATCTGTCTGTAGCGCACGTTTGATTCTTACTTTGTGATTCTTTTTTTGTTGTAGCTGTTTCTTTTCATCGGTGTAAATGTTCTGGCGAAAGCGGGCGGGTTTGGGTAACAAGTCAGGTTTTAATAAATAAAAGGTGTAGGTCGTATGCATTAGGATCAAAATTTAAACAACTTTCAATCTATTATAGAATTCGACCCATCCAGCCCTTTCTTTATTTAGGCTAAACTAACTAATTTGGTCAATTTGACATGTTTAATATCTTAAATTGTCATTCTAACATGTTGCGTGCATGATTCACATACTTCAGATACCTCTCCTATAAATGATTGTCTGTCATTAGTTTATGAGTTTTTGTCATATGCGATGAAGGGAAATACAAGGAGCACTCATCTTTGACATTTTGTTCATGTCTATTTGGTACGTACTAATCTGCTCTTATAAGCTCGATAATACATTCCTTTAGAAACATACATTTTGATAACTATGGAATTATTCGAATGCATAGTTTCTTGTGAATCAAAATCTTGATTGTGAGCTTAGTAATAATTCTATTATCTTTCCATGTATTTTTATTTAGTAAAAGTTATGATGTGAGCTTAGTAATAATTATATTAGTACCAATGTTTTGAAACACGGGTCAACTCGGTCGGTTCAACTGGTTGAACCGGTTTCGATCAAAAAACGAGTCAAATTAACCCGTGTCTTATATTTTAAAAACCCGGTGTGACCCATCAGGTTTGAAGCAACCTGGGTTAACCCGGTTCTTGAGACCCGCTCGGGTCTTGAGTTTTTTCCGTTTTATTTATTTTTTTCGTGTTTTTTTTCGCAATTTAATTATATGTATTTGCAATGTAACTTTGTTTTTATATGCTATATTTGTTAGTAAATAATCTTTAAGCTAAATATATGAAATATTTATAACTTTTATGTACCAAAGGCCTCTTGGTCTAGCGGTATGTGTGTGACCTTCTAACCTCAAGGTTGTGGGTTCAAGTGTCGGTGGAGACATGTGAGATATAAATTGTGAGATAGTTGGTGTGAGTTGTAAAAATTGCCGTTCTAAAAAAAAAAAAAATTATAACTTTTATATAAATATTTTTTTAAGTATTGCAAATATATATACTCAAATTTTTGATTGAAAATCGGATTGACCCGACGGTCTAACCGGTCAAATCGGTGACCTGATGGTTCGACTAGATCGATTCAAAACCCGAGTTTAAAAACATTGATTAGTACATAAATGCTTTAAGAACAAACCTGCAAATCAAAAGCAAGCCACGGGGTCAACTTGAAGCATTATTATTATGTGTAGGAAAGAGAGGCAGATCCTCTTTTCTATGCAGAAGTTTTGAAGCATCTTGATATCGAGGCAAAACTGTGTCTTCACTGATGACCGATATTTTAAAAAAAAAGATTGTCTTTTTATCTAATAGTATTAAGAGATGTGCTCCTCCACCGTTTTAGAGTACTTTTAAGTACCTTTATCATCCAAACTATATTTTTAGTTTGCAAACTATATTAATTAGTTTGCTACGTAAAATTAAATGTAAACTAAAGTAAAAGGTTGTTTAAATATTGTAAGAAAGACTTCCAAAGAATAGTTATAAAATTAGTTATATTACTAAGTGAAAGAATAAAAGTCTAAGCATATAAAAATGTATAATAATCATCGATAACTTATGTATTATCTTTCTTCAATGTATATAGTGATCAAAGTTTAAAGAAAATGGCAACCAAGCTAATTATGTTAGCAAAAACATGGGAAAAAAATACAGATGAAGAAAAACAAAACAAAAAGAAGCCCTACATTGATTTGATTGTTAATATGTGGTTGGTAACGTAGATATTCATGAGTTATTGAATTGTAATGTTGGATGATTGTTATAGTACTTTTTTTTTTTGCAAAACGATAAAACAATATACAGATTGAGATAAAAAAAAAGGTCTATGACATTACATTGTTGAGAGAAATATGTCTTTAGCTATCACCTTAAATAATGAACATATCTACCTAAAAAATTCTTTAAAAAACTAAACAATGATATTGAGTTTTTTATACAATATTTGCCACTTTTAATGTGATAATTTTTACTTATTTATCAACCATCTCACGCAATTGTTCTTAGATTCATTACATATATATATTGTCTATGGTATCTAACTTGAGATTACTATTTTTTTAATGGATATTGTGCTTATTAAATAATCAAATAAAAACATGTAATTGACAAGTTGTTAATGTTACTACACCGCATTAGTTCCATGTGTTGCGTGAGAGTAAAAAGTTGAGTGTGTATCATTTTAAAAAAATAATCACGTTCTTATTAAAACATATATTTGGTTACATTCTATGTTTTTATGGTGGTAAGAGACGAATGACTCGGCAAGAGTTTCAACAAGTCAAAAGATTTGGATGTGAATCATGGCTAGACAATTTAATATTGTTTAAATACATCAAAATTAAAAGGAGTAGTATTCTATTGCCGATATCAAAAATCATATGTTTACGTGGGTGAAATAAAAAAAGAATTCAATATTATATTACAGTGACCATCGTCTGATATTAAGTAATTAAAAATATTAAGAAATTTTTGTTTAAGTTCGGATTGAATATAAAATTTATTAAAAAATAATTTAAACATAAATTAAGATTACTTAATCATAAACTGTAACTAAAATATACTAAAAGTTAAATTAAAAACAATAAAATAAAAACGCATGAACCATATATCCTCCGGAACAACAAAAAACGACCCCGCCCGTTGGGCGGGTTACGACGCTAGTATATATATATATATATATATATATATATATATATATATATATATATATATATATATATATATATATATATATATATATATATATATATATATATATATATATATATATATATATATATATATATATATATATATATATATATATATATATATATATATATATGTATGTATATTAACCTTTAGACCCGTCCGGTGGATGGGCTAGCTTTAAGTATATATATTTTAATAAAAATTGAAGTTATGTGTATTGTATTAGAAATTTAGTATATGTGGTTTTAGTTATGACATTAATATTTTAACAATGTAGCATTGACTGGACAAAAATAACGTAATTTAAGATATTTTATTTATTTAAGAATATTATGAGTTAATTGAATTGGCATACGTTAACGTTATGAATAAGTTTGTTACAATAAATTTTTTTGGAATTTTAATAATATTGTATAAATATTTTATGTATTTTTGAATTTTATGAGGTAATAAATTTTGTATATGTTAATGTTATGAATAAATTTTTTACATTAACATTTTTTGAAATAAATATTATTGTTAAGTTTTGTTTTTTGTTAGCAAAACATAATAGTTAAATATTTTTTAGAAATAATTTTGTTTTGTAAATTTTGTGGTAAAGTGTATTCTAGCAAAAGTAAGCCCAAAAAGCTCATTTATGGAATTATTTTTGTCACGTGTATAATATAACAACATTATATAGCCCGGTCCAAAACTTGACAGTCTGAATATCTAAAAATATTTTCATTTTAGTAAGTCAAACTATTGTGAATTATTTGTAATTCCTATTTTCTTTTTGAAGCATTTTATAGAAACCTTTTAATGAATTACATGCGTCATTTTTATAGAAATTTATATTTAAGACATCATTTATAATTCCTATTTTCTTTTAGAAGCATTTTATGGAAACTCTTTAATGATTTACATGTGTCATTTTTATAAAATTTTGTATTTACGGCATTGTTTCACCATCATTCCTTATATATTTTGAAGAATTTTGTATTTAAAACATTATTTGTAATTCTTTTCTTGTTCAAGCATTTTATGGAATTTTGTATTTAAGGTATTGTTTCAGCTATGTAGTGAGACGTTTAAAAGCTTTAGTGATTCACAAAATTTGGTACATGTAGCAGGGTATTTTTTTTAATCGCTCAAGTCATTCTTCGGTCTTAACCAAGTTCATAAATCTTATACACGATGAAATACGCATGTGATTATAAGATATAAGCCGCTGTATAATTACTCATGCATCAGATAAAACTAAATTTTGGTATCTTAATTAGACAACTACAGGATTTAGCATATTATTTTTGCTACAATTCTGGCTGCTACCAATCCAGCAGCCAAAGCTGCTCCAAACAATGCATGTAGTCGAACACAGAAATACTTTGCCATAAATATCTTCGTTTTATCCTGCAAACACATGAAACAAATTAGCAGTTATATTTTATCTAATTTATTTATTAGTTATGTATCTCCGATTTCTGTGAATTTGCAACTGACCTGGTGGTTGTCTGCAACGAAACTGACCACGAGCTTGCCCACAGGTACTGTTAGTGCACACAGAAACAACACCACATAATTCACTTCAGTTTTATATAATTTTCCAACCAAGAAACTTAATATTCGTAAGGGTAAAAAAACTATTTAATAAGCTTACAATGGAAGTGATCGGAGAGTCTTGAAAATGTCAAGAAGTAGCAGAAGTGAATAGAGAGAAATCACTTTTATTTTCACCACATTTGAATATGTTTTTGTGCCTATCCGCACCAGTTAACAGAGAACACGGGCTGAGTTAGAGTCACTTGCAAGTTTTAGGATGTAGGAGTGAGAGTTTTCACACGGACCCATGAGGAAAAGTTGTGGTTTAGAGGACTACTTAGGAGTAGAGAGTCTTTTCCTACTGCCTTGTCACCTGTCATCCAACATTCCAAATAAGAAAATATTTAGTAAACATAAAAGACTGTCAAAAAACATGAAAGGCGGGTCAGGTGGGTTATGTAACGGTTAAGATGCGTTTGGGTCAAAATAAGCAAATTTTTCGTATGGATTGAGTTCACCATGATTTTATTTACCCTTTTGATCCTGTTTCAGTTTTTCTTGATTCGTTTATGTTATTGGTAAACCCTTTTGAGGCCATTTGATCTGTAATTAGCTAAAGTTTTCTTATCCAATTCGATTATATGGTCCCAAATTGCAACATTTTTAAGAAACACAATACCTGGTGAAAGTGACTACAAAATAGTATAAAAAGATGTTTTAATGCCAACAAGTAATGAAGCCGATTGAATTGTGCTCGTTATCGGTAGCCTTTCCACTATTGTGCTACTACCCTGTAGCATGTAAAACACCATCAAAATTATGAGATCTGGAGAAACTTACCGAGATACTGACCATTCTGGTGTGTACTTAATATGCACACTTTGTAATTCACTTTTGGCAATACCACATGAGAATGATAGTTAACATTTTCCTTTTAATCTCTTGGTAATATATGAACCATGCTAAAGAAGAAACAATTCATAAATAATAACAAATCAATGTTTGACTTCTTAAAACCAAACGTGTATGTGGTGTGTCTACTTACTGTCATTACAACTCCAAAGACCGGTTGGATTTAAGCTCAAGTTCCTTCAGTTCTTTCGCAAGTGCCTTCATACTCGAGAAAAGATGGCAACCTCATTTTCTCGGTTGTACACAAGATGGTTCCTTTTTCAAAGTGACGATTAGCTCTTCTGCTAGTCACTACATGCGTTATCTCATCCAGGGTTGCAAAGTTTGTCTGATATAGTGAAGATAGAATATCAGCAATAACGATAGGAAATAAATAGAAATTGATATTAGTTAACCTAGAGTACGTTTGTGGAAGTGTAGTATTTTTATGGAATTTTACTTGTGTTACGTTCTATATATACAACACACGAGATTTGAAACAAACCACCTCAATCTTTCAAACATTCAGGTCTGAAACTAAACATTATACATGAGCTATTAGCAATTTATAGTTTTGCAAAAATAAATAGAAATTGATGTGTAACAGAACAACAAGTACCTTGATAGAAGTTCATTTGATTTTCTAACGACTATATGTGTCAAACTGTACAGGCTCTTTAACTTGTACCTGCAAGTAGGGAGTCTAGAAACAAAACCAACATATCAAAGTAGAAGCTATGCAATACTATGATATCAAATGACATTTAAAGTAGTATAAAAAGTACTAAACTTTCAAGATATACCAGCAAACCCTGTTAGCATCGCTCTTAATAAATGCCAGTTTCTAAAGCAACTGTCGAAGCTACTGCCCAATGAGAAGCTGCTTATAGCGTAATTCCTTTGAGTTCATATTTGATCTATTAACTTCATGTTTACCAAAGAAAGGAAAGTACTTAAATTTTCCTGTAATTAACCGATAATGCAAACTGCCCATGAATCACAAGAGTTTTCGCTGCTGAAATAGGAATCAATCACACCATGCGCACTTCCAGGCGCATAGGGGTACTTTCAATTCGCTTCGAGTTGCCAAGCAGGTGGTTCAAATTTATACAAATTAGATCAGCAAGAGATCAAGAACAAAGAGTTGTGTCACATGTACAGATAGAAAAAAAGGAGAGAATGCTATAAATTGATCCCTCCCACCATTGTTAGATTGCCAAAGTATTGATTGCTTCGACAAATCAATTAAAGGCACCCACATACCTGCAACTAAAGGCATCTTGACTCAGAATCTGTTCACATGATCTTTTAGGCCAGACTATGCTAATGCAACTGATGCTCCAACAAATAAGCATTCATAAGATCCGATTGTCTTCTATTGCAAAATGTAAGGCGATTTCTAATTGTCGTTGTTCCAAACATATACATTAGAATTCTCACTTGTAGAAACAATATGTTTCCCATCTGAGTTGAACAACGCACAAAAAGGGTTTCCAGCGTTCCTTTGACCTAAAGTTCACCATATGCAAAATATTTGAATGATTTTAATTAATATATATATATATATATATATATATATATATATATATATATATATATATATATATATATATATATATATCTATATACATATATATATATATATATATATATATATATATATATATATATATATATATATATATATAGAAATATATATATATATATATATATATATATATATATATATATATATATATATATATATATATATATATATATATATATATATATATATATATATATATATATATATATATATATATATATATATATATATATATATATATATATATATATATATATATATATATATATATATATATATATATATATATATATATATATATATATATATATATATATATATATATATATATATTAACCTTTAGACCCGTCCGGTGGATGGGCTAGCTTTAAGTATATATATTTTAATAAAAATTGAAGTTATGTGTATTGTATTAGAAATTTAGTATATGTGGTTTTAGTTATGACATTAATATTTTAACAATGTAGCATTGACTGGACAAAAATAACGTAATTTAAGATATTTTATTTATTTAAGAATATTATGAGTTAATTGAATTGGCATACGTTAACGTTATGAATAAGTTTGTTACAATAAATTTTTTTGGAATTTTAATAATATTGTATAAATATTTTATGTATTTTTGAATTTTATGAGGTAATAAATTTTGTATATGTTAATGTTATGAATAACTTTTTTACATTAACATTTTTTGAAATAAATATTATTGTTAAGTTTTGTTTTTTGTTAGCAAAACATAATAGTTAAATATTTTTTAGAAATAATTTTGTTTTGTAAATTTTGTGGTAAAGTGTATTCTAGCAAAAGTAAGCCCAAAAAGCTCATTTATGGAATTATTTTTGTCACGTGTATAATATAACAACATTATATAGCCCGGTCCAAAACTTGACAGTCTGAATATCTAAAAATATTTTCATTTTAGTAAGTCAAACTATTGTGAATTATTTGTAATTCCTATTTTCTTTTTGAAGCATTTTATAGAAACCTTTTAATGAATTACATGCGTCATTTTTATAGAAATTTATATTTAAGACATCATTTATAATTCCTATTTTCTTTTAGAAGCATTTTATGGAAACTCTTTAATGAATTACATGTGTCATTTTTATAAAATTTTGTATTTACGGCATTGTTTCACCATCATTCCTTATATATTTTGAAGAATTTTGTATTTAAAATATTATTTGTAATTCTTTTCTTGTTCAAGCATTTTATGGAATTTTGTATTTAAGGTATTGTTTCACCATCATTCCTTATATATTTTTATATAATTTGGTATTTAAGGCAACATTTTTATTTCCTATTTTGTTTTTAAATCATTTTATGGAAACCCTTTAATGAATTACATGTGTCATTTTTATAAAATTTTGTAGTTAAGGCATTGTTTCACCATCCATCCTTATATATTTTTATAAAATTTTGTATTTAAGGCATCATTTGTAATTCCTATTTTCTTTTTGAAGCCTCTTATGAAATTTTATATTTAAGGCATTGTTTCACCATCCTTCCTTATATATTTTTATAGAATTTTGTATTTAAGGCATCATTTGTAATTCTTATTTTCTTTTTGAAGCATTTAATGGAAACTTTTAATGAATTACATGTGTCATATTTATAGAATTTTGTATTTAAACCATTGTTTCACCATCATTCCTTATATATTTTTATAGAATTTTATATTTAAGGCATTATTTGTAATTCATATTTTATTTTTGAAGCATTTTATGGAATTTTGTATTTAAGGCATTGTTTCACCATCCTTACTTATATACTAGCCGGGTACCCGCGCAATGCGGCGGCGGGTACCTGTGACTATATTTTGAGGCAAACGAATGAATTAAATATGATAAAAAAAAAGTCACTGCACATTTAATAGGCTAAACTATATAAACATGTGTCACACACATTAGCAGCGCAACACCGCAAAAATAACCAACAAAAACAATTTAAACATAAGCAGACTACATATGTTGTGACGAAGATGTAGATGTAGTAATTTCAGAATGCAGCAAAGGGTTGAGTTGTATGTTCGAGGGGTTTGAAACCAAAAACAACAGCCAAAATCGTCTTATGCATGCTTTAAAAAGGTTGCGCAATAGGCTTTTATAAGTTTGGTTGATATGGGCTGTTACAATAAGGGAGGACGGTTACAACCATGGTTTTAAAGAAATTTAATTTTTAAGGGTTGTTATTGACCCAACATTAGAAAAAACGTACACATTTACTACATAATAAACACTTTTAAATTATGATATATAATATTTAATTTTCTTAAATGTGTATGCATAACTCCCAGGATTTTGAATGACTTTTAAACATTGTATGCATAAACTTTCCAAAAGAAGAAATGTTTTAGTCTTAAAATTTTAAGACTACTAAATTTAGAAAATGGTCTAAATGTTTTATAAGGTATTAAGATGTTTATAGAATTTTGTATTTAAGGCATCATTTGTAATTCATATTTTCTTTTTTGAAGCATTTTATGGAAACCCTTTAATGAATCACATGTGTCATTTTATAAAATTTTGTATTTAAGGTATTGTTTCACCATCATTCCTTATATATTTTTATAAAATTTTGTATTTAAGGCATCATTTGTAATTCCTATTTTCTTTTCGAAGCTTTTTATAGAATTTTCTATTTAAGGCATTGTTTCACCATCCTTCCTAATATATTTTTATAGAATTTTGTATTTAAGGCATCATTTGTAATTCCTATTTTCTTTTTGAGGCATTTTATAGAGACCCTTTAATGAGTTACATGTGTGTATTTTTATAAAATTTTGTATTTAAAGCATTGTTTCACCATCCTTCCTTATATATTTTTATAGAATTTTGTATTTAAGGAATCATTTGTAATTTCTATTTTCTTTTTGAAGCATTTTATGGAATTTTGTATTTAAGGCATTGTTCCACCATCCTTCCTTGTATTTTTTTTTAAAATTTTATATTAAAGGCATCATTTGTAATTCCTATTTCTTTTTGAAGCATTTTATGGAAACCCTTTAATGAATTACATGTGACATTTTTATAGAATTTTGTATTTAAGGCATTGTTTCACCATCCTTTCCTATATATTTTTATAAATTTTTGTATTTAAGGCATAATTTGTAATTCCTATTTTCTTTTTTAAGCCTTTTATAGATTTGTACTTAAGGCATTGTTTAACCATCCTTCCTTATATATTTTTATAGAATTTTGTATTTTAGACATCATTTGTAATTCCTATTTTCTTTTTGAATCATTTTATGGAAACCCTTTTAATGAATTACATGTGTCATTTTTATAGAATTTTGTATTTAAAGCATTGTTTCATCATCCTTCCTTATATATTTTTATAGAATTTTGTATTTAAGGCATTATTTGTAATTCATATTTTCTTTTTGAATCATTTTATGGAATTTTGTTTTTAAGGCATTGTTTCACCATCCTTCCTTATATATTTTTTATAGAATTTTGTATTTAAGGAATCATTTGTAATTTCCTATTTTCTTTTTGAAGCATTTTATAGAAACCCTTTAATGAATTACATGTGTCATTTTATAGAATTTTGTATTTAAGGCATTGTTTCACCATCCTTCCTATATAAGGGTTTTTTATTTTATTTTATTTGATTTGATATATATATATATATATATATATATATATATATATATATATATATATATATATAGCTATATACACTAGCCTTTAGACCCGTCCGGTGGACGAGCTAGCTTTAAGTATATATTTTTGATGAAAATTGAAGTTACATGTGTTTGTATTAGAAGTCTAGTACATGTAGTGTTAGTTATGACATTAATATTTTAATAATGAAGCATATAATGAACAAAAATAACGCAGTTTAAGATACTTTATTCATTTAAGAATATTATGAGTTAATTGAATTTGCATACGTTAATGTTATGAATAAGTTTGTTACCTTAAAAAAATTTATAATTTTAATAATATTGTATAAATATTTTATGTATTTTTTAATTTCATGAGGTAATAAATCTTGTATATGTCAATGTTATGAATAACTTTTTACATAAATTTTTTTTTTGAAATTAATATTATTGTTATGTTTTTTTTGTTAGCAAAAATATTATAGTTCAATATTTTTTAGAAATTATTTTGTTTTGTATGCTTTGTGGTAAAGTGTATTCTAGTAAAAGTAAGCCCAAAAAGCTCATTTCTGGTATTATTTTTTGTCACCTGTATAATATAGCAACAATATATATCCAGTCCAAAACTTGACAGTTCGAAATCTAAAAATATTTTCATTTTAGTATGTCAAACTATTGTAAATCATTTGGAATTCCTATTTTCTATTTGAAGCATTTTATGGAAACCTTCTAATGAGTTACATATGTCATTTTTAAAGAATTTTGTATTTAAGGCATCATTTGTAATTCCTATTTTCTTTTTGAAGCATTTTATGGAAACATTTTAATTAATTACATATGTCATTTTTATAGAATTTTGTATTTAAGGCATTGTTCCATTATCCTTCCATACATATTTTTATAGAATTTTGTATTTAAGGAATCATTTATAATTCCTATTAATTACATGTGTCATTTTTATAGAAATTTATATTTAAGGCATTGTTCTATCATCATTCCATATATATTTTTATAGAATTTTGTATTTAAGGCATCATTTATAATTCCTATTTTCTTTTTGAAGTATTTTATGGAAATCCTTTAATAAATTACATGTGTCATTTTTAGAATTTTGTGTTTATAGCATCATTTGTAATTTCTATTTTCTTTTTGAAGCATTTTATAGAAACATTTTAATGAATTACATGTTTCATTTTTATAGAATTTTGTATTTAAGGCATTGTTTCACCATCATTCCTTATATATTTTATTGAATTTTGTATTTAAGGCATCATTTGTAATTCCTATTTTCTTTTTGAAGCATTTTATGGAAACCCTTTAATGAATTACATGTGTCATTTATATAGAATTTTGTATTTAAGACATTGTTTCACCATCCTTCCTATATAAGGGTTTTTTATTTTATTTGATTTGATTTGATATATATATATATATATATATATATATATATATATATATATATATATATATATATATATATATATATATATATATATATATATATATATATATATATATATATATATATATATATATATATATATATATATATATATATATATATATATATATATTTATATATATATATACTGTTAGCCTCAAAATATTGAGTCAAACAAGAATGTTCGGTCATAGTTTCTATTGTAATATTTATTAGAACGTTGTAATAGGGAGTTATTTAGTCGTGGTTCACGGGCTTGGATTTAAACTAATTAAAGTCCAAAAGACAAGCCCGGCCCAATATATAGTCCGTTAAAGCCCGCATGTGGGTGGACTATATATACTACCCTCCTAGCATGTTAGGAGGGTGGATGGTCATTTGTAACAAATCTTTTCTCTAATCTAATCTCACCAAGTTAATCCTCTCCTCCTCTCTACTTTCTCTCACTACTTTCTATCTCTAGGAATTCATCTCTTCTTCATCTATTTTCTTTCTTTCTTCATTGTTTAATCATCACAAATACATGGGACAACATTTGGTATCAGAGCCATGGGGTAGTTTTGTGATTCGTTGTTGATTTTACTTGGTTCGTGTGATTTTCTCTTATAATCATCTCGAATTCAAGATTCTTTTTGTGTTTCTATGCTCTAAATCTTGATATAAATCTTCTACATAGCTGTGGTAGGGATTTGGTCGCATTTGGTTGGTTAAAATCGCGGATTTCTTATCGAAAAATTCATTTTTTACCCCAAAATCTCGTAACAGCACTATTATTCCGATTGGTGTAATCGGAAAAGGGATTATAGATTCCGATTGGGATTCCGATCAGTAGCATCGGAAAAGGGTTTCAACATTCCGATCAACTTTCCGATAACATTCCGATTTGGTATTCCGACAAGGTCTTTCCGATCAACATTCCGATTTGGTATTCCGACAAGGTTCTTTCCGATCATCATTCCGATTTGGTATTCCGACAAGGTCGTTCCGATCATCATTCCGATTAGACATTCCGACGAAGGGATTCCGATTAGACATTCTAATAAGACATTCCGATTGGACATTCCGATTAGACATTCCGATTGGACATTCCGATGATGTGTTTTTGCTAAATTTTTGTTTTAGTATTTTTTAGACTTAGCCACTATCTAGACTAGTTTCGGAATATCGTTTACACGAAGATCAAAAAAAAAAAAAAAAAAGTTAAAATTTTCCCTTCAAGTAAATTCAAATTTTTTCCATACTAGTTTTAGGACATTTCTAGCTCAATTTCAAAATTTGGCGATACAAAATTTTTTGGTCTACCGTTTTTGTCGGACTGGAGAATTTATTGTCGGACTGGAGAAAAATTGCAATTTTCGGAATTTAAATCACAACAACAATCACAACAAATCTACTTAAGATCCATATTCACTTCATCATTTCAGAGAATATTGAGATGGATTCTACTGTCGAATATCGTGTGACGAACAACAACATAATGGTGGCGGGTAACAAAGAGAGACCACCAATGCTTGTATCTGGTCGGTATGCTCAATGGCAATCACGTTTCATACGATACCTTGACACAAGACCTAATGGTGATGCCTTGAGGAAATGTATTACTCATGGACCATATATATTTAAGAAGATCTCAGTTCCTCCAAGAGCAGCCACAGATACTACTGATCCAATACCTGCAAGTGAACGTGATGAAACAAGAGCTGATCTCACACCTGAAAATTGTGCTTGGCATGATGCGGAGAAGGAAGCCATCTATATGGTTTTAAGTGGGATTGGAGATGATATTTACTCCACGGTTGATGCATGCCCGACATCACATGAAATGTGTACTGCTATTGAACGCTTGCAACAAGGAGAATCACTCAACAAACAAGATGTCAAAACAAACTTGTTTTGGAATTTTGGCAAGTTTACCTCAAGGGATGGAGAATCAATTGATTCATATTACTCCAGGTTTTATAAAATGATGAATGACATGACAAGAAATAATCTGCAAGTCTCCACCATGCAAGTCAATGTTCAATTTCTTCAACAACTTCAACCCGAGTGGACACGATTCGTCACTTTGGTGAAACAACAAGAAAAGTTAGACGAGGTCTCATATCATCGACTCTTTGACATCTTGAAGCAATTTCAGAATGAAGCAAATGAGATTCGAACTGAACGTGTTGCCAAGACGGCTAATCCACTTGCTTTAGTGACTACCACACAACATGTTCACGATCATCACTCTCGTGCTCCTAAGCCATACTCCAATACATCATCTTCACCACGATATTCCACATCATCTAAGTCTTCATCTTCCACAAAATATCGAGGTAAAGCGCCAAGAGCACCATCACCACCATCTGAGTCATCATCTGAAGAAGATAGTGATGAAGACCAAGCTCAAAAGAACCGAGAGATGAAATAACAAATTGCTTACATAATGAAGACTTACAAGAAAATCTACAAACCCACCAACAACAATCTTCGCACATCATCTAACACAAAGAACCGATATGTTGAGAGTCCTCCAAGGTATGACACACGTCGACGTGGTGAAAGTCCTTCTAGGTATGATCGAATCCAACGCATGTTGAGGGTTCTGCAAGATATGATCGACAAACTGCAAAGTATGATACTCAGAGGATTGCTGCTGCTACTGGGAATAGGGAAACGGTTGGAAGTCAAGTGGTTCAGCAGAGCGGGATTCAATGTTTTAATTGCCAAGGTTATGGGCATATGGCAAAGGAATGCAGGAAGCCGAAAAGGGTTAGAGACTCCAGCTATCAGAAGGAAAAGATGATGTTATGCAAGAAAATGGAAGCATGGGTTAAATTGTCAGCTGAGGAAGGAGCAATGCTTGATGATACTGATGATGAAGATTCTGATCAAGAGCTCGATGCACATTACTCGTACATGGCAAAGGTTGAGGAAGTTCTCAAAGTCACTGAAGATGACAATGGTCCTATCTTTGACACTGAGCCACTCGATAAGATACACAATACTGATGAATATAATGTGTTTGGTGATATTCCTAAGCATAGTGATCTACCCAATGCCATTAATGACACATGTATGATGGAAACGGTTGATAGCAATACCACACCCGATTCATCAGACATGTGCAATAATGAGTCTGAGGATGATCAACATGCAAATGAATATGATGAAGAGGAACGTATTGCGCTTGCTAATTTAATTGCTACTTTACAAAAAGATGTCACTGAAAATAAAAAGAGTTAAAAGCAGTTAAAGAAGGCAAACGTTACGCTCACTCAAAGCTTTGAAGAATGCAAAGCTGCTCTTATCAAATCTACTGAGATGACTGAAACCTATAGAGATGAGCTCCTTCAGAAAACCAAAGAGCTTGAGGGGTACAAGGGAAGTGCGTTAAAAAATCAAAAGGACGATTTTGAAAACAAATATAATACAACTCTTGAGTTATTAGCTAAAGAGAAGCGTCAATATAATGTTTTCTTAATGGATGAACGTCAAAAAACGTACCTTGCCAATACCAAAGTTGATGAACTTGAACAAAAGCTCTCTATGACCACTACGGATTCTGCTAAAATTCTAGAGGATAAGGAACAAGAGGTAGATGCGTTAAAACAAGACTTCAAAAGTAGATATGATAAAGAAACCGAAAAAGTTACGAAACTAGAAGCACAAGTCGACTTTTTGAAGAACGTTGTTTATAAAACACATGATTCTATTCAATCCGTAAGAATGCTAGCACCTCCATCGATGTTTAAGGGTCAAGCTAGCTTTGCAAGTCCTGAGTACCTTGCCAAAGCTCAAGCTGCGAACCCGTGTCTCTATCTTGATGAGACTGAAAGGACCGATCTTGATTGCATGCCGGTAAGTGCCGATAGTGAAGAGACTGCCCTTTGGGACGATGATAGTCAACCACTTGTTAATAAGGAGTTTGTGAAACCATATAATTATGCTTATGAGAATAGTCTTTATGGCCTTTTCAATAAACAAACTCAGAAAACTCGTGAGGAAGTGTTCCTTGAATGCAAACAAAAGAGAATTCAATGGAAGAAAGCATTTGCCCCTAAGAAATCTAATGTTTACAAATACATAAACTACCTCCCTCTTGATGAATCTAAAAGCAAGAGTAGGAAAACATTAGGTATTCTTAAACACCACATAGATAATGTTAAATCTATTGTTGAAAGAGACTGGGCAAAACGTGAAAATGCTGAGTGGACACATCCGATTCCTCACGATATTACCTTGCTTGTGAAAGAACTCTTAATTCCTAACACGGCGTTGATTAAAGAAACTGTTCTTCAACTTGAGGAGTTCATTCGGACTGAAATGTTTGATGATTTAAAATATGTTGAATCTATTGAGAAACACATTGATGATCTTCAAATGGAGAAGTCTGATTTCTCAGATGAATATGATTTACTCTTGCAAGAATGCGTTTCTAAAGATGTTATGTGTGCTTATTTTACATCTTGTGCTGATATTGATTAATATTCTGAAGTTGCGTGCCAATATCTTGATAAGATCAAAGAATGTGAACGTCTTGAAATTGAGCTTTCGAAACGTAAAGAAAATGTTGACAAAAAGGCTTTTGAGTTACTTCAACACAAAACTGATTTCTTTAAAAAACATTGTCATTCACTTGAACTTGCTTTGCAAAAAGACGTTGGTCGTGTTACACATGATAATAAATTGCAAGAAAAACTTTCCCAAACATTTCGAGAAATGAATGAACATAATTTAGAAATTAAAGGGTTGAAAGCTCAATTACAAGACAGGGACAGAGCGATAGCAGAGTTGCAGAAACTCGTTGCTAAAATGGGTGGGAAAATTGTGGAACCTAGCATTAAGAAAAATGTTGTTAGACAACCCAATGCCTCTAAAGAGAATAGATCCTCTATCTTGGGAAAACCATCTGCTTTATCTAATTCCTCGTTTGCAAAACCTGTGTTTGCCCCCAAGATGGATGGAAAGGAAAGGTTACCACAATCTCAACCTATAAGGAATCCTATAGCACCAAGCGTTAAGCACAATAATGTGATTAAATCAGGGATGTATAGAATGTCCACGAAGCCCACAAACAAAGATACTCACTCGCCTCAGACTTCTAGAAACACTAATATTCATGTGTCTTCTACTACAGGAATAGTCTCCACTACTAGTGTTAGCCGGCCTCAGCTTAAGAGCACTCAAGTGAATGATATGGTCTGGAAACAGAAGAATCAAGGGAAGATGAAGCAAGTAGAAGAACACCCTAGGAATTTGAATGTTTTTAAGAATAAAAAGTCTGTTATCGCATGTAATGACGATTTGAATGCTGTGCATGATTTGAATGCTATGAATGTGAAATTTGTTTGTGTCAAATGTGGAAAGTGTGCTAATGCTAATCATTCTATGTGTGCTATAAATAAAGTCAAAGGCGTAGATACTAGAACTAAGAAGCAAGTTGCAATGCCTATTAGAGCTAATAAACCCAAACGCAAAGTGAACCATTCTGGTGCAACCCCCACTAAGAAAAGTAATGCATCAGACTCCATCACTAAGAATCCTAGAAGCAAAATTAAGGAATTATATGAGTCTGCTAGTAAGTCTTGGAAATGGTGGTTTGCTAATCAATGTCCTCCCGGATATAAATGGATGCCTAAAGTTAGGACAGAAAATGTGAAAACGAGTGTTAGTTTGCCTTTAAATGTTGATAAGGACACTAATGATTATACTATCACAACTACTGTGGTATCCTATTTAGCAAATGCTCCATCGTGTTCTAACTCTTCTGCAGGTGATACAAATAATTCTCTTCATAATGGACTCCAGATGCACGAAGCACATGACGGGGAATCTCAAGCTTCTAATTAACTTCGTGGAGAAGTTCCTGGGTACGGTCCGATTCGGAAATGATCAATTTGCACCGATCCTAGGATATGGAGATTTGGTTCAGGGGAATATCACGATTAAAAGGGTATACTACGTCGAAGGGCTCAATCACAATCTTTTCTCAGTTGGTCAATTCTGTGATGCGGATTTGGAAGTTGCTTTCAGAAAGAAGACATGTTTTGTTCGTGATTATGATGGGAATGACTTACTTACCGGTACACGGGGTACTGATCTTTACACAATTTCACTTCAAGACACAACTTCATCAACTCCAATTTGCTTCATGGCAAAAGCTTCAACGACTCAGGCATGGTTATGGCATCAACGTCTTTCTCATCTCAACTTTGATACCATTAACTTGCTTTCCAAGAAAGATATTGTGAGAGGCCTTCCAAGCTTGAAATTCATCAATGATCATCTTTGTTCTTCTTGTAAACTTTGTAAAGCTAAACGAAGTAGCTTCAAAACAAAGACCACACCAAGCTCTAAAGGACGGTTAGATCTTCTTCATATGGATCTATGTGGTCCCATGCGTGTTCAGAGTATCAATGGAAAGAAATATATTCTGGTAATTGTCGATGATTACTCAAGGTACACATGGACTCACTTCTTGAGGTCCAAGGATGAAACACCCGACGTTCTCATCAGCTTCCTAAAATTGATACAACGTGGTCTTCAAGCTCACGTTAAAATGGTTCGTACTGACAAAGGTACAGAATTTTTGAATTCAACACTAAGGAAGTATTTTGAAGCCGAAGGGATTGAACATGAAACATCTATTGCTCGAACACCCGAACAAAACGGCGTTGTTGAAAGATGAAACCGTACTTTAGTTGAGGCTTCTCGAACATTACTATCTGCTTCAAAACTTCCACTGTACTTTTGGGCCGAAGCCGTGTCAACCGCATGCTACACACAAAACCGATCCTTAATTATCCCAAGACACGAAAAGACACCATATCACATAATTCATGATCGAAAACCTTCACTCAAACACCTTCATGTTTTTGGATGTACTTGTTACATTATACGAGATGGTGAAAATTTGGATAAGATGAAAGAAAAAGGTGATGCATGTATTCTTGTGGGATATGCAACTCAGTCTAAGGGATATAGAGTGTTTAACAAAAGAACAAAATTGATTGTCGAGACAATTCACATCCGATTTGATGAATCTCAAGAAATGACACTTGAACAAAGCAGTTTAAGTCCCGACCCACAACGACAAACGACTTCCGTTCACAACCGCACGGAACTCGGAACTCAAGACCACAGCAATGAACCGTCAAGTTCAACGCTGGTTCCAGAAAATGTTCCTAGAGCTGATATAACAGTCGACACGACCATTGAAGAGTTGGAAATGTTATATGGACCAATGTATGATGAATATTTCACGGGGGAGAAACAAGTTGTATCGAAGTCTTCCGCTGTCACTCATGATAAGAATGATGAAACCAATCATCGTCAACAACCAGATACAACTTTATCTACTTCAACACGGGTTGCTGCAGATTTACCTCCTCAGAATATTACTTCAACAATCGATCCTACAACATCCACAACTACTGTCATTGCTCCAGAGAACATAAATCAAGCAGACAATGCATTATCTGACGAAGACGAATTTATCAACCCATTCGGTACACCGGTACACGAAACTGGAGAGTCTTCTACTCGCCATGTTGATCCGTCTAATATGCATACGTTCTATCAACGACATCCTTCAACACATCATTGGACCCGAGATCATCCTTTGGTTCATGTAATTGGAAACCCTTCACAGCCCGTTCGTACAAGACGACAGCTTCACACCGATGGCGATGTTTGTATGTTCGCACTCGCCGTGAGTTCAGCCGAACCGAAAAACATCAAAGAAGCCTTGGCTGATCATGCTTGGATTGAATCGATGACGGATGAACTTCAACAATTTGAAAGACTTAAAGTCTGGGAACTTGTTGACAGACCATACGATGTAACACCATTAAATCTTCGATGGATCTGGAAAAACAAGATGGATGAAGAGAACACGATCATCAAGAATAAATCTAGGTTAGTGGCTAAAGGGTATGGACAGAAAGAGGGTATTGATTTTGAAGAATCATTTGCACCAGTTGCTCGAATGGAAGCGGTCAGGATTTTTCTTGCTTATGCTGCACATAAGGGATTCATTGTCTATCAAATGGACGTAAAGACGGCGTGTCTTAACAGTCCTTTGAAAGAAGAAGTCTATGTCACGCAGCCGGAAGGATTCGTCAATCCTCATTATCTTGACAAGGTGTATCGTCTCCACAAAGCACTATATGGACTCAAGCAAGCTCCAAGGGCGTGGTACGACGAGCTCTCGAAATTTCTGGTCTCCAAAGGTTTCTCAAAAGGTTCCATTGATTTAACTTTGTTCACTTATAAATATGGGGATGACATTCTGCTTGTGCAAATTTATGTTGATGACATTATTTTCGGGTCTACAAACCCAAAACTTTCAAAATGGTTTGAAAAAGTAATGCACAACAGATTTGAAATGTCTATGATGGGCGAATTAAAATTCTTTCTAGGAATTCAAGTTCACCAATCCCTAAGTGGCATCTTCATTAACCAAGCTAAGTATTGTCAAGAGATAATCAAAAAGCATGGTATGACATCATGTGACCCCGTTGGGACACCATTATCAACCACATCCCTAGATGCTGATTTGGAGGAATTACCCATAGATCAAACGAGATATCGTTCCATGATCGGGTCCCTCATGTACTTGACAGCGAGCAGACCTGATATACATCATGCTACATGTTATTGTGCACGATATCAAGCACGACCCACTGAAAAGCACCTCAAGGAGGTTAAACGGATCTTTCGGTACCTTAAGAATACCATTCACATGAAACTCTGGTATCCGAGGGAAACCGGTTTCTTTCTAACGGCCTATTCAGATTCTGATCATGCAGGGTGTCTTGATACACGTAAAAGTACTTCTGGTGGTGTACAATTTCTAGGACAAGATAAGCTTGTGGGATGGTCTTCCAAGAAGCAGGATTGCACGTCACTGTCATCAGCCGAAGCGGAGTATGTGTCTCTATCTGCGTATTGTGCTCAAGTTCTTTGGATGAGAACACAACTCACGGATTATGGCTTCCATTTTGATAAAGTACCTATGTACTGTGACTCAAAGTCGGCCATAGCCATCTCCTGCAATCCGGTTCAGCATTCCCGCATGAAGCACATTGATGTCAGATATCACTTCATTAAGGAACAAGTTGAAAGAGGTATTGTTGAATTATACTTTGTTGGAACTGATTACCAATTAGCTGACTTGTTTACAAAAGCTCTTTCGAAAGAGAGGTTTGCGTATCTAGTTAGGCAAATTGGTATGAGATGTTTGACTCCAGCAGAACTGGAGGTTCTGGCAAAGAAGCCTGCTTGATTCATCTATCAAACATCTATCTTGTAAATATTAATCAAAAAGCAAAATACAAAATTAAAAAATATTTGATAATCCAAGAATATTCTTCTCGACATGTCTTTCAGTATCGATAATATGGACGTACCTAGAAATGTCGCTTAATAACGACACGGGTGTGTACATAAAGCTCGAATGAAAGTTGTAAATATCTTTCAAAACATGTCATTTCTATATTTTCAAAAGGAAATTGTCTATTTTGGACAAGACTTCCAACAACGGGTAGAGCAATCTATCTTGGGTTGAGCTTGTCACAAAACATTCAACGTTTTGAGCTCAACACAATGGCTTGTAATCACTTTCAGATTGCAACCCGGATCTAAATTCACGGGGGAGTGTACGCTTTTGTACTCTTACCCTTAGCAAAAGAAGTTAAATCTTCTTACACTTGAGTGGATTCGTCAAGACATTCAAAGTCTATGAACTCAAGTTTATGCTTTAGAAAAACCTTTTCGTCAAAAAGAATTGATTTTTCAAAAAGCGTTGAACACAATTTTTTCAAGAATTTCTCAATGATATTCAAAATCTTTCAAAAATTGTGTGTTCAACAACTCCTATCCTCAAAAGTTTAATGTGGATCAAATCCTCGTCATGACAATTCCATTGGATCAATTTTTGAGGGGGAGCAATTCAACTTCATGCAAAAGATTAACACATCTTTCTCCCGAAGATTTTCAAGACTATGTTTCCAAATATATTTTAATCAAATTTGGTATCTCTAATATCAAAAGATTTTATATATTAGAGATAGGGGGAGAAAATGTGATTAAAATGTGATCTTAAATAAGACTCAAGCACTTTAACTCTTACCTACATGTGCGAAACACTTTCGATTATCGATGCACATGTGAAGAGGGAGCATTTCTGAAACGACAAAACTAGCAAGGTGTTAAATGTTTTTCAAACACTTTGTTAGGATTTAAAGTGGTTTTCATGGTTACGATCAAATACCCACAACATCTTTAATTCACGACGTTATTGGTGTCAAAAGGGTGGTTAGGTTTAAGTCCTATGATCCAACCAGAACCGGAGGGATCTTCCTAGGGACAATCCAATAGATTATTAGAAGTCCTTAGGAAAGATGGAGTAGAATGTAAACGTAGCTGAGTGCCGACTAAGTACTGATGATAACACTGGAACAATCACAACAAGGTGCTATTAATGATGTCTTGGTAAGCATTGAAGGGGTTGAAGAATGAAAAAGAAATGTAAGGATAAAGGGTGTAAAGAAAGAAGCCCTCCATACAACTTAGGCAGAAACCGGGTCAACTCATCATGAAGACAAACTCATCATGGACCCAGTGATGTGAAGCACAACCCTTTCCTAGCTACTCAGGCTTCTCTCAAAAGAAGTTTGTTTTATTGTCACGGAGATCAACATGACTTCTATTGACTTTCTCACTCCGAGATAGTTGATATTGAATAGGTGGCATCTGCTCCAGCCTCCGACCACTAAAAGTGCACAAATCGAGTCTAGAGCCAAGAGATCAATCAAATCTCGTTAGGACACACGGATGAAGATCAAGAGAGCCCTACGCTGTATCCTTGCGATATTGCTAGAACACTCAGAGTGATACTACTTAGTATTCACAATGATGAGTGGAAATCCTTCCAGTGTTAACATCAAACAGCACTGCGGTAGGTCATATGTAAGATTCTTTATGAATTGAACATGTGTAAAACTGAAAAGCAACAGTGGTTTGATTCTGAATTGATTCAAACTCGTTTCAGGTTTCTACGCAATATCTTTATGGTCTTGCCAGAACATTCTGAGTGATATTTATTAATATTCACAGTGACGAATGGAAATCCTTCTAGCGTCAACATCAAACAGCGCTACGGTAGGTGACTTGTGAGATTCTTATGAATCAAACTTGTGTCAACTGGAAAGCAACAATGGTAAGATTCTTAATGAATCAAACTTGTTCCAGGAATTTGAATTTGACGACTTTAATCAAGCAGACATTTATCCAATTGATTAACTCTTTATGTTCGCAGTCTTGCTTTGAGACGGTCGAGTAAAGAGAACGGCTAGTACAGCCGCGAAACCCTGTCAAGGAGATCCTTAATTGAATCTACCTGATCACATGTACGGTATTTAATATCGTATAACGGTCTTCACCGACCGGAGGTAAAACGCTACCGATTTAGGACGAATGTCAAAGCCATTCAGTCCGTGTCTATGTTTTGTCTCGAGAAGGTGGCGTCACGGTGTACTCAGCAAAGTCAAAGATTCACAACCACATATTCATGCCCAAAGACTTATCCAACAATTGATAGTGTGAGCATGTGGATAAAGACACAAGATCGCAAGATGGCAATGACAAGTCAAGGATGATTTGAAGATCTCAAGACTAAAAGACAAAGTCGAAAGACAACGACAAAGGCTCAAAGATCATAGCATGAAGAAATAAAACTACTGTTACACGTTCAAGACTCATTTATGACGAAACTCATAAATCTACATTGGAATCCAAATATCAAAGAGGAATGACCTCACATTGGGGGAGATTGTTATCCTCAAAATATTGAGTCAAACAAGAATGTTCGGTCATAGGTTTCTATTGTAATATTTATTAGAACGTTGTAATAGGTAGTTATTTAGTCGTGGTTCACGGGCTTGGATTTAAACTAATTAAAGTCCAAAAGACAAGCCCGACCCAATATATAGTCCATTAAAGCCCGCATGTGGGTGGACTATATATACTACCCTCCTAGCATGTTAGGAGGGCGGATGGTCATTTGTAACAAATCTTTTCTCTAATCTAATCTCACCAAGTTAATCCTCTCCTCCTCTCTACTTTCTCTCACTACTTTCTCTCTCTAGGAATTCATCTCTTCTTCATCTATTTTCTTTCTTTCTTCATTGTTTAATCATCACAAATACATGGGACAACATATACATATATATATATATATATATATATATATATATAGTGGGGTTATTATAAAACAAATCCTATAATAAAATAAATAAGGTGAATTCTCAGCCCTTGGATCAAAATTACTAAATTTGATAAAAAAATGGTGTCTTTTTGTAAACTATCAAACTTTAGGGGTAATTCTCGAAAGAAATAAAATATTAAACGCGCCCATAAACGATCAAAAGACACATACTACACACAATAGACGCAGTAAAAAACCGATCAAAAAACACACACTTCACGCACTGAAACCGATCAAAAAACACACACTTCACACACTGAATCCGATCAAAAAACACATTTCACACACTAAATCCGATCAAAAAACATACAATTCACACACTGAATCCGATAAAAAAACTCATTTCACGCACTGAATCATCTTGAATCAGACAAATTTAAGCAGCCAATCGAGATGGTTCGTACGTTTATCGCACTATCTCCGCCTTCTCCTTCTGGTAATAGATTTTTAGTTTTTAGATTATTGTTCAAAGTCTGTTTAAATATATTTTTTATGCTTGAAAATAAATGCTATGTGTTAAAATGAAGTATAATGCTCTAGAATTAGACTTAAGTTCATATGAATGATTTAGGTTAGATGTTGTTCAAAGTTTGTTTAAAAGTTACTTTTTATGCTTCAAGATGACTGCTATGTGTTAAAAATTGCATTGTAATGCTCTAGAATCGGTCTAAGGTTCATATAAATGATTTAGGTTAGATGTTTTTCAAAGTTTGTTTAAAAGTGTCTTTTTAAGCTTCAAAGTCACTGCTATGTGTTAAAAATACACTATAATGCTTTAGAATTAGACTTAGGTTCATATGAATGATTTAGGTTAGATATTGTTCAAAGTTTGTTTAAAAGTAACTTTTTAAGTTTCAGAATCACTATATGTGTAAAAAATTGCACTCTAATGCTTTAGAATGGGTCTTAGGATCATATAAATGATTTAGGTTAGATGTTATACTAAAGTTTGTTTAAAAGTCACTTTTAACGCTTCAAAATCATTGCTATGTGCTAAAAAATAACTGTAATTCTCTAGAATTAGAATTAGGTTCATATGAATGATTTATGTCAAATGTTATTCAACATTTTATTAAATGTAAGTTTATATGCTTGAAAATCAGTATGATTTGTTAAAATTTTTATTATAATGTTCTAAAATCCGAGTTAGGTTCATATGAATGATTTATGTTAGCCGTAGTCTAAAGTAAGATTAAATGTGAGTTATCATGCTTGAAAAACACTATAATGTGTTAAAATTTGTACTCTAAGTTATAATATGCGAGTTATATTCATATGAATGATTTTAGTTAGCCGTTGTCTAAAGTATGATTAAATGTGAGATTTCATGCTTGAAAATAACTGTGATGTGTTAAAATTTGTACTCTAATGCTCTAAAATCCAAGTTATGTTGATATGAAGATTTATGTTAACTGTTTTTTAAAGTTTTATTAAATGTGAGTTTATATGTTTGAAAATCAGAGTGATGTATTAAAATTTGTATTCTAATGCTCTTGATTCTGAGTTAGGTTCAAATGAAAGATTTAGGTTAGCTGTTGTTCAAGCTTTGATTAAAAGTGAGTTTATAAGCTTGAAAAACACTACGATATGATAAAAATTGCACTCTAATGCTATGGAATCCAAGTTAGGTTCATGTGAATGATTAAGATTAGCTGTTGTCTAAACTATGATTAAATGTGAGTTTTCATGCTTGAAAATCAATGCGATGTGTTAAAATTTGGACTCTAATTCTCTAAAATCTGAGTTAAGTATATATGAATGATTTAGGTTAGATGTTGTTCAAAATTTGATTAAATGTTAGTTTATATGCTTGAAAATCAGAATGATGTGTTAAAATTTGTATTATAATGTTCTAAAATCTGAGTTAGGTTCATATGAATGTTTTCTGTTAGCTGTTGTTTAAAGTTTGATTAAATGTGAGATATCATGCTTGAAAAACACTATAATGTGTTAAAATTTGTACTCTAATGCTTTAAAATGCGAGTTAGATTCATATGAATGATTTTAGTTAGCCGTTGTCTAAAGTATGATTAAATGTGAGATTTCATGCTAGAAAATCACTGTGATGTGTTAAAATTTTTATTCTAATGCTCTAAAATCCAAGTTATGTTGATATGAATGATTTATGTTAACTATTTTTTATAGTTTTATTAAATGTGAGTTTATATGTTTGAAAATCAAAGTGATGTGTTTAAATTTGTATTCTAATGCGCTTGATTCTAAGTTAGGTTCAAATGAAAGATTTAGGTTAGCTGTTGTTCAAGCTTTGATTAGTGAGTTTATAAGCTTGAAAAATACTGCGACATGATAAAAATTGCACTCTAATGCTATAGAATCCAAGTTAGGTTCATATGATTGATTTAGGTTAGCTGTTGTCTAAAGTATGATTAAATGTGAGTTTTCATGCTTGAAAATCAATGCGATGTGTTAAAATTTGGACTCTAATGCTCTAAAATCTGAGTTAAGTATATATGAATGATTTAGTTTAGATGTTGTTCAAAATTTGATTAAATGTAAGTTTATATACTTGAAAATCAGTATGATGTGTTAAAATTTGTATACTAATGTTCTAAAATCCAAGTTAGGTTCATATGAATGTTTTCTGTTAGCTGTTGTTTAAAGTTTTATTAAATGTGAGTTTATGCGTTTGAAAATCAGAGTGATGTGTTAAAATTTGTATTCTAATGCTCTTAATTCTGAGTTAGGTTCAAATGAATGATTTAGGTTAGCTGTTGTTCAAGCTTTGATTAAAAGTGCGTTTATAAGCTTGAAAAACACTGTGATATGATAAAAATTGCACTCTAATGCTATAGAATCCAAGTTAGGATCATATGAATGATTTTGGTTATATTTTGTTCAAATTTTATTTAAATGTGAGTTTATATGCTTGAAAATTAGAGTGATGTGTTAAAATTTGTATACTAATGCTCTAGACTCTGAGTTAGATTCAAATGAATGATTTAGGTTAAATGATGATCAAAGTTTGATTAAATGTAAGTTTATATGCTTGAAAATCAGTGTGATTTCTTAAAAATTGTAATCTAATGCTCTTGAAACTGAGTTAAGTTCAAATGAATGATTTAGGTTAACTGTTGTTTAAAGTATGATTAAATCTGATTTAATGATTGTAGGATCATGTTTTCTAAGGATTAGGCATGTTATAGATTATCTATTGAGATGGATGGAGAAATGGAAAACTTAGAGAGAGAAAGGTAGAGAGAGAGAGAGAGAATGAAAGAAATGGTTGATAGAATGAGAAGTGTGTGTTAACACTAAGTGACCAACCCCTCCTAACATGCTAGGAGGGGGTTTATATAGCCCACCCTACGTGTGGGCTATATGGACTATATTGGATCACGAGCCCGATATCATTGGAGTGACCGATCCTTTCTAAATACATAAAAACGTATTTCCAACAATCTCCCCCAAAGGGAGGTCACTCCAAGTTACAATGTCCTAAATAGTCTATAGCTCGTGATCTATGCTAACAATGATGTGACCGAGACTTTCCTTGGAAAAACCTATTTCTAACAATCTCCCCCAAAGGGAGGTCACACCATTTTATAAAATCTTAAACCTAGCATACTATGCTTGAGTCTTCAATCTTGTTCTTGTGAATATACTGATGAGATCCTTGACTATGGTCTTGAGCATGTGTCCTTGCTTTGACCTTATGCATTCATCACTTGTGATATTTGCCTCCTCGTGATTTCATGTTCCACATACTTATACTTTTATAAATTCTTGAAAGCTTCAGAGTTTGATACAGCGGAAGACTTGACTTTTAGACTTTCGTGAATTTGATGAAGTATTAGGTGCATATAGTATAAGCATGTGGTGACGACTTCTTCTGGATTGTACACCGCAATGCCACCTTCTTGTTACGCTGCATAAGACAGTTAGCAACAAAACATATACACGGATGAAATGGCCTTGAACATTTCATTCTAATTCGGTAGCATTTTACCTCCGGTCGGTGAAGACCATTGGACGATATAAAAATTTCGTACTTGTGACAGGTAGTTTCAATTAAGAACATCCTTGAAAAGATTTCGCGGGTAAACCTGTTCTCTTTATTCGACCGTCCAAAGCTGACTGCGAACATAAAGAGTGGATCATTTGGATAAAAATATCCGCATGATTTGAAGCCGTCAATTCATGTTCCTAGAACAAGTGAAATTCAATTAAGAACCGCACCATCGTTGCTTTCCAGTTGTCACGAGCTGATTCGTGTAGAATCTTGCAAGTTACCTACCAAGTGCTGTTTAAGGTTAACACTAAAAGGATTTCCACTCATCACTGTGAACACTAAGGTATCACTCTGAGTGTTCTGGCAAGATCACTAAGATATTGCGTAGAGGCCTGGAACGTGTTTAAATTCAGTTAAGAATTAAACCACTGTTGCTTTCCAGTTATCACAAGCTTGATTCATAAAGAATCGCACAAGTCACCTACCATGAGCTTTTTGATTTTCGCAGAAGAAGGATTTCCATCTTCATTGTAAATACTTTCGTATTACTCGGATGTTCAGGCAAGATCATGAAGATCTTGCGTAGGACTCTTAAGATCTTTCTTACTTTTCACAGTGTGTGAGGAAGCAAGGAAATATGAAAGTGTGTCCTAATGAGATATTTGATGATCTGAAATGGCTCTAGACTACATCGTTCATTTTGGATTTTAGTGAACGGAGGCTGGAGAGGAGTGCCACCATTTCAATACCAATTTATTCGGAGTGAATAAATCAATAGATAATGCTTTGTCTCCGTGTGATTAAAACAAATATCTTTTGAGAGATATCTGAGTTAGCTGGGATGGGTTGTGCATTGCATCACTGGGTCCATGATGTCTGTCTTCAATATCAAGCATCATTAAAAATGATCTCAATAGCATATGTATTGACCCGGTTTCTGCCTAAGTTGTAAGGAGGGCTTCTTTCTTTACACCCTTTATCTTTACAATTCTTTTTCATTCTTCAACCCCTTCAATGCTTACCAATACGTCATCACTAGCACCTTGTTGTGATTGTACCAGTGCTAACTTAAGTACTTGGTCGGCATTCATCTACGTTCACAATCTTTCTCCATCTTTCCTAAGGACTACTATTTCTAGCTATGGAATGTCCTTGGGAAGATTCCTCCGGTTCTAGAGGAATCATTGGACTTTAACCTATCCTACCATCCTTATGTCACCATAATCTTCACCGTCGTGAATAGAGATGTTTTGGGTAAGTGTATGTCACCATGAAATCCATTTTGAAGTGCAAATCTATTTTGCTCCCCCTTAACATATGCCATGATATCTGAAAACATTTCGCACATGTCGGGATGAGCTAGCACGTTAAGTCAAACCATTTGTGATTAATCATTTCTCATAATAAATCACATTTTCTCCCCCATATTAAAAATATTAACCCAATCGATGTTTTTAATATCAATTGATTTAATAGTATTTTAAGAAAATTTGGGAAGAAAAATGCAAATCCAATTATCTTCATGAAATTACACAAGCTCCCCCTCAAATTAATGAGGGTGTACTTGAAACGTAAATTAAATACCTTTTAAACACAAGTGTAAGGTATTTAACACGTGCAAAGATCATATATGATAATGTATTCACAAGATTAGCGATTTATGAGGTTGGACCTGAATGATGGAGAACATCATATGAAAGAAGCACATGGTTCTTGTTCACGAATGTTGGTTGCCTCATCATGTCTGAAGTTATCTCTTTACTCCATGTGTACGATTGATATCGTTGTCTTGACACCAATATGTGAACTTGGCACTCTCGGCATCAAGGATTCTGAATGCTGGAAAATTGCTCCCCCTCAATTGTTGACCCATATTCTATTGAAAGAGCTATAGTCGCCGTTTGAGTAGTCGCATCGTCGAGTATGTAGATATCAATTGTAAATTGCTACGGTTGATGGAGATGATAACTTCATAAAAACAAGATTTCTCTTGTTTTAACAAATAAATGCACTGACACGTACATATATTCGTGTTAGATTATGTTATAAAGTAAACACAATCCCTTACATGGTTATAAGTAAACCATGCCCGAGAAAATTAATTCCCGTTGTTGAGTCAAAGCTTTCCGGTGAAATGCTTGACTATAATATGAAAAGCGGGTTACTATCTGAAATAATAGCAAGCCATTTTGAGCATGTTTTAAAACGTTTGAACTTCTGCTCGAACTTTATTTACAACCCCGTGTCATTATTGAATGACATTTCTAGTATCGTAAATATTATCGATTCCAGAAGACATGCTCTTTTTATCAAAACATTTTTGAACACGCAATTTTGAAAGATTTAGAAAAACCTTTTGATAAATTCTCGAAAAATTGTGTTCAAAGTTTTGAAAACCAATTACTTGAGCTTAAGATGTTGAATATCTTACAAAACGAGCTCAAGTCCGAGAATTTGTAAACTTCCCGTTGTGAGGATAAGTTTATCATCAGCGATAAACTTTCCTTTTAACTGAAGAACGAGTCCTAAGTTGACATTTACTTAGAAGTCATTTTCATGAGCTTGAAAAACTTTAAATGTTTTAACGTAAAGCTCATGACCGAGAAAGGTGAGTTTCTAGTTAGGAGGAAAAGTTATCTTATTTAAAAGATACACTTTCCTTGATGAGCTTAAAACCTGGAATGTTTTACTACAAGCTCATGACCGAGAAAAACTAATTTCCCGTTACGATGATAAGTTATCATTAAAGATAAGCTTTCCTAAAATTAAAGTCCGTGTTACAGTCTGATATTTAACTGTAAGTCATTGTGCATGAGCTTAAAAACTTCGAATGTTTTTATTATTAGCTCATGCCGGAGAAAAATTAATTTCTCGTTGTAAGGATAAGTTTATCGTCGGCGATAAACTTTCCTTTATTTGAAGATCAGGTCATCATCTGATATTTAATGATGAGCCTTGTACACGAGCTTAAAACCTTTGAATGGTTTTATGATAAGCTCGTGTCCAAGAAAAACTTAATTTCTCGTTTTGAGGGTAAGTTATCGTTGCGTAGATAAACTTCCCTTTCTCTGAAGTCCGGGTCATCTTCTGTCATTTAACAAGGAGCCATTTACACGAACTTAAAACCGTTGAATAGTTTTAATATAAGCTCGTGTCCGAGAAAACTTAATTTCTCGTTTTGAGGGTAAGTTATCGTTGCGTAGATGAACTTCCCTTTCTCTGAAGAACGGGTCACAGACTGTGATTTGAATGTGAGCCTTTTACACGAGCTTAAAACCTTTGAATGTTCTAAGATAAGCTCGTGTCCGAGAAAACTTAATTTCTCGTTAAGAGGGTAAGTTATCGTTGCGTAGATAAACTTCCCTGTCTCTGAAGTCCAAGGAGGGGTGTTAAGTGTCGTGTGTGACTATATATACCCCTCCTAGGCTTCCAAGGAGGGGTGTTGATTGTGTTTTCATTTCTTGTTTTAATACACTTTTCTTAACCTTTCACACAACCTCTCTTCTCTCTCTCAACAATGGCTGCCAATACCATTTACCACCATGTTAGACCACCGGATTAGATAAAAGCAAATCCACAATTGGCATCAGAGTCTCGGTTCAATCCTTGGATCGTGTTTTTGTCTCTGATTTGGTGGTCTAAAATTTTTTTTTTGGTCCGATTTGTTAATTTTCTTGTCACGTCTTGTTATTTTTTGTCCAAACAGTTTCAATGTTTCTCATCTAGTGTCATATCCATATCACTGTCTCATTTTTGTGGGTGATGATATTTTTATATCTGTCCAAACAATCAAACTTTTCCTGGTCAAAAGTCAAGTCAAACCTGCCATATTTTCTTGTATTTGGTATTTTTGTGACTGGGTTTTGATTAAGTTCCATTCTTTCTGGTAAGTTTTTTTTTGTATACACATGATGATGAAGATCTGCCAGAAAATAAACCAGATCCAGAAAACATGACCCTGAAAAAATGGCAAAAGTACTTTTGGATAAGAGTTTTTAGATATGCACATTCCGATGCACGCATTCCGATGCTATCATTCCGATGGCTATTTAGATCGCATGGATTGCGATGGGTAGTTTTTTTTACACATTCCGATGGGTTCGACCTATCCATTGCGATGTGACTCATTCCGATGAGTCACATTGCGATGGGTGGTTTGACCTAATTGACTCTGGTGCATCTCTGGAAGAAGATATGTGCATTTCGGGACTTAATTGACTCTGGTGTTACGATGTCAACTTCATGAATGGGATAAAGTGTCTACTTCAGTATTTGAGCTTCATACATGGGATTGGTTTATTTTCTTCAACTATGTGGGGGAAGAAATGTCTTGATTCTTTCTAGTATGCATAACTTGAACTCTCAGGGGGAAGAAAAAATTCAGAAGAATTATTCAAGCGTGAGAAGAGAAGTTGTTGATCTACTTGGTGTGCCCCAATCTTTCAATCCCTCATAGCAACATTATCATGTTATATGATGGGATTTGCTTGTTAAATTCCGATGTGCGCTTAATCATCCTAAGCTTTATTGAAAGCTTTGAAGTTGCTTACGAGGATTGTCGGTTTAGGGGGAAGCTATTTAAAAGCTTCTACATCAAGTTTATGTGGCATGAATTAGGGAGAAGTTAATTCAGAAGCTTCTCCTTAACCAGAAGTATATGGATTACTTAGCTCGTGCCGTTACAGTATTTCTACTACAACTTACTTTAAAGATGAGTCGTTTTGAAGTCAAAGGCCTCATAAGACATCATGAGCATTGGACGCTTCATGAAAGCTTTTGTTCTTAATCATTATGTACTTGTTAGGAAGAATATTGTAAGGAATTCTACACGTTGTCCCATGGGGGAAGATTGTTGGAAATTCACTTTATGTGACGACATTTAAGAATTCTCATTAGTTATCATAGTCACACACGCATAGACTAGACTAGGAACAATGTATAGTTTAAGTGCGTTGTGTGGCTATATATACCCCTCCTAGGCTTCCAAGGAGGGGTGTTGATTGTGTTTTCATTTCTTGTTTTAATACATTTTCTATTTTCACACACAACCTCTCTTTCTCTCAACTCAACAATGGCTTCCACCTTCCACCACCCACCTAGACCACCGGATTAGATAAAAGCAAATCCACAATGATCTAGAAAATCACTGTTATGTTATAAAATCTAATGCTCTAGAATTTGAGTTAATTTCATATAAATGATTTACGTTAGATGTTGTTTAAAGTATGATTAAATCTGAGTTAATGATTTATAAAATAACTGTGATGTGTTATAATTTGTATTAAATCTGTTCTAATATCTTCAAAATTTGATGCGATGCGTTAAAATTGAGATTCTGATTTTATAGGATATAAGCCATGATCACACGTATCTTATTTGATAAATGTGATTCATTAAAGCTTGACCACAGGTATCTAATACTTTAAATGTGATACTATGTGATAGGAATATCTAATAAAAGTTTATCTTAATTTGTTTGAAATTGATTTGTTATTCTGTTAAGGTGGTTTATATAGACTGTCTGTATTATGAATTTGTGATTCTGTAGATATATTATTGCTCTGAAAAGTTATAATGCTTTAACTATTAGTATACTTGAAATTTGAAAAATTTTAACTGTGATTATGTAATCTATATTGCTTTAAAAAATGCAATTATAATGGTTTAACTATTAGTACTGTAAATGAATAGATTGTGTGATCTTTTCAGGTATATCTCCATCAGTTAAAAAGACCAATGAGAAAAAAAACCAACGGAAAACAGTGATTCGGATTTTGAAGAAAGAACTTTCGATAAATATAAGATAGAAAAAAGGAAGATAAGGGGAAAAGGCTTGCAGTAAAAAAAGATTCTGATGTCTATTTTCAGTCAAAAAAGAAGGCAAAAAGAATAGATAATATGATCGTTTGTTATCAACAAGCAATTCAACAAAAGAAGCCATAAAAGGCTGATCAGGAAACAATAAAATACATAATGTCACCAAGAAATCTCCAAAAGGTCCTAACCAACTTAAGCCCTCAAAAAGAGAAACGTGTTCGAGAAATGGGATTTGGTGATTTTCCTAAAAACTTCAACATATATTATATTCCATCAACCTTAGGTCTGTTTTTAGCTACCAATTTTGATTCAGAAACACGCACTCTAGGAATGGGAGATGGTAGGAAGATAAAGTTTAGAAAACAACTTGTGCATGATATGCTTGGGATACCAATGGGTGATATTCTTGTTGAAACTCTAAAAGAAAAAATCTATTAGAGCCTACGACTCAGAGATGGAGAAGAAAGGTGAAGCATATTGTCGGTAATGATAAGAAAATCGGAGTTTCAAAATTGGAATCATTTTTGACTAAATGCGAAAAAGCCAATTGGGTATTCGATGTTGTTTTCGTAGTACTGTTCTTCTCAATAATCGGAGAAGGTAATAAAGATGGAACGATAAATGAGAGGCTTATTCCATTTATTGGGAATAACACTGATAAGATTGCAAAAATGAATTGGTGCTCATATGTATTAGAATGTTTGGTGAGGGAATGCACCAGTTTTGATTCAAGTAACACCTTCAGTGGACCATTGGTTTTACTCACAGTAAGTACTAATTTAAACTTAAATGCTGTAAATTTTAGACTTAATTCCTGTAAATGTTTTACTTAAAATGCTGTAAAAATTTACTTTTTAGTTTATAAATTTTTTCATAAATTTTCAACAACTAACTACTAAATTTTTTTTTTGGTGCAGCTTGTGTATTGCAATTCAACTGTGTGTAAAAAAATAAAGGTTGAAAAAACAGTCCTTGCGTTCAAAGCATGGAATCATCAATTGATGAAAGCTAGAGAATCTCTTGAACTTAAGAAAGGAGGTTTTAGACGTTTAGAAATCGTTGATGGTTTAGAATGGATTGAGCCAAAGAAGAAAGATACCAAGAAAAAGAAATTAGTGAATTTATCAAGTATACAAAAAAAATATAAAAAAATATTCTTGAAATTTTGTTTTTATATAATAATTTATTATGTTGATGTTGTAGAAGATGAAGAAGAGTTTTCAGAAGAAGAACTTGAAGAAGCTAAAGATTTTTCATCTAAAACTTTTAAGGTAATAATTTTGTATGAAATATATGTTACTTAAGATGATTTGGTTAAAAAATTAACTAAAATTCAGTAGATTTTCCGGTCTTAAGGCTCACACAATCAAAAAATATTTGATGCATGTGGCTCACTAGGAACAAGCTCGAAAACCTAGTGGGAGCCTTTTGGTTCCCCATATTGGGAAGACTCCTTCTTTGCAATGAGGATTGAGAACTCGGTTGTTTGAAAATGATAGTTTTGATATTATTTTTTACAAGTTATGAAAGTGATTTGGCAAAAAAACCAATTTAATGCATTAAACTTTAAATGCTTTTTTATTTTATAGGGAATGTGCGATACTGTAAAAGCTAATCTACATCAAGCAATCAAGCTGGTGGAAGATTCTGATAGAAAATTGGATCTTGCTTTTAGATACTATCCCGAGTCCGAAAGATTAAAAAAACTTGTACATCAAAGAAATAAGGTTTTCATAGTTTATTATAAACATAAGCAAGGTGATGTGGAAGATGAAAATGATGATAGAGAAAAGGGGAATGGAGATGAGGATGATGAAAATGATGGTATTGAAGACGGGAATGGAGATGAGGATGATGATATTGATGATGAAACTAACAAAGATGATGAATTAGATGATGACGAAGAAGATGATGATGATGATGCATTAGATGATGATGCTGATGCAGTAAAGGGAAATGTTGAGGATCAACATGATGATGCAGAAAAAGGAAATGTTGAGGATCAACATGATGGTATGTCTATAACCTTCAACTTATATTTTTCTATGATGTACTAAATAATATTTTGGTAATAATAACTACAATGCTTTAACATTATTACGTTAATTTGGTAGGGTTTGCAATTTAAAAATTCTAACAATATAAAAATATGCAGATAATGGCGATGATGAAAAAAAGAATAAAAAAGGTGGTGACGATGTAAATGAGGAAACAAAAGATGAGCATGATTGTAAAAATGCTGGTGAGGGGCCTCAAAATCTGATTGCAGGGCAAAACATGGGCATTGTATCAATTGATTATACTTATTTCACTCAGACAACTCCTCCAGAAGCACAATCTCCAATTGAAACTGATAAAAATGCTCGCATAGCTTATGTCGTAGAAGAACCTTCAGAAGATAGTGATGAAAGTTTGTTGAGTTATCTAGACACTAGACTTCCCACAACAGAACCTTTATCACAAACGAAGGAAGACGAAAAAGGATATCAAATCAACAAAAGAAGAAAGATTAATGTTGAAGATGATTTGGGTATCTTGGATGCTAAAGTTGTTGATTATGATGTAGGTCAACCAGGGTTGGATGCATTTGATTTGGTTGAAAATATGACCGATAATATTTGGACTTGTACCTCAGATGTTTTACAAAATCTCAACACTCCTTCCTTTCGTCCTAAATTAAGTAATCTGACATTAAGCCTAATATGAAACAATGAAGGACATTTTGAGGCAAGAAAAATGGATGAAGGAAATACAAGTGCCAAAGAAAAAAGTGTTGAAGCTCATGAAGTTGCTGAATTGCCTCAAGAAACATCTGTTGAAGCTAATGAAGTGGCTGAAGCAACTAAACTTTTTGAAATTACTAGAATGGCTTCAATACTTGTTAATGCACTCCAAAACACAGAGACTAAGACGCCAATGTTCAATAGTAGTGTTAAAGATAAGAATTCAAAAAAAGGCAAAGAGAAAGTGGTTAGTATTGCAGTTCCAGAACCCTCAAACGAAAGTCATTTTAAAAGGCCTATCAGAAGAATGAAAAGAGGCGTTGAAGTATTAGAAGATGCGGTTTATAGGATCGACTCAAGTCAAAAGGTATCACCATATCACGAGAGGAAAATTCATCCAGCCATACCATTTACTGAAGATGAAATAAAGGTTATAGAATATGTATGGAGTGGAAGTTGTCATGAAGGGTTAGTTTTTACTGCATTAAACTTTAATACAGTAACTGAATTGAATATTATAGGAATATTTTTTTTGTTTGTGATTTGGTAAAAAATAACTGAATTCCTTTTATAATGCGCAGGGAATTTATATTCAGTGGATTGGGCATTATAGTTGAATGTATATGGTTCTTGAGTCTTTATCCAAACATCCTAATTTCATCAAATATTCTTGACCTATGGAGTCTTGTTCTGGCGTATGAGGAGACATTTAAATCGAGCGTCTCATTTAACTCAAATCTGTACTGCAGTACAGGAATGCTGGTGAGTTTTTTGTCTATATATATACTTAAAAAATTGAATTTCTATAGGTTGTAAAATTTTTTTTTTGTGATTATATACAGCCTCCGGCTCTGGTTGAACAGAAAAAGGATGAAGAACACATGAGAAAAGTTTTTGATGATAACTTTGAGTCTGTTTTACAGAATTCAAAGAAAACAAATTTGAATAAAATTAGTATGGTAAGTCATAAATAACATCTATTAATAAAACTATTTAAAAACTATTTACAGCATTACTATGTTTTAGTTAATAATATTTTACTGAATTGTCTACAGGTTATGATTCCTTGCATTCAGATGATAGATGATGTAAACCATTACTATTTAATATGCTTCAATATCTTATCTGCTGAAATAGAAATCATGGACAACCTTGATGATGATTCTGAGGATCTTGATGACAGATATGGCCCTTATGCCATGACAATGGTAATGTTTTGATTGATGTATCTCATTTGGATAAACAGTCATGTATTAATAAATACTAGTTTTTTATAACCTTCAAATTTTTGTTATAATTTTTTTAAATATAACAGGTAAATTTTTTTATTGCATTACATATAATTTTACAACATTAACAGCAATCTTGTATTTTTTCACAGATCAATTTATTCATTGCTTACCTAGAAAGTGTAAATGATCAAAAACATGCTGCATTCATGAAGGCCGTCCCAAGAGTCTTGAAGATGACTTGGAGGACAAGAAAAAATGTTGTCGAGTGTTGTCTTTTTGCTATGAGGCATATGGAGATGTACGTCGGTAATGAAATATAGTTGATGACAACGTCATATGAAAATAGATATCAAAAACAACTATTAACACTCTTAGAGCAAAGTACTTAGCAAAGATTCTGTTGTTGCCTTGTAACCTTTGGAGAAATGAGTTACTCAAAGCGACGGACCAGCATTGGAAGAAGCAACAAAAGAAATAAAAGATTATAAGTGGTTTCAATGTGAAAGTTAATATTGGGCTCTGTAGAAATGCTAAATCCGATCCGGTGGTCTAATGTGGTGGTAAATGGTGGTGGAAGCCATTGTTGGCTTAGAGAGAGAAAGAGAGGTTGAGAGTAAAAGTGTGTGTATTCCCAAATGAACAAAATACAATCAACACCCCTCCTTGGAAGCTAAGGAGGGGTATATATAGTCACGCACACAACCTAAACTATACAAAGAGCCTAGTCTAGTCTAAATGTGCGTGACTATGATAACTAACGGGAATTCTTAAATGTCGTCACATAAAGTGAGTTTCCAAGAATCTTCCCCCATGGGACGACGTGTAGAATTCCTTACAATATTCTACCTAACAAGTTCAAAATGATTAAGAATAAGAGCTTTCTTGAAGCATCCAATGCTGATGAAGTCTTCTGAGGCCTTCGTCTTCAAAACGACTCATCTTTAACTTGTAGTAGAAATACTGTAACGGCACGAGCTAAGTAACCCATACACTTCTGGTTAAGGAGAAGCTTCTGAATTAGCTTCCCCCTAATTCATGCCACGTAAACTTGATGTAGAAGCATTTTAAATAGCTTCCCCCAAGTAGATCAACAACTTTTCATCTCACGCTTGAATAATTCTTCTGAATTTTTCTTCCCCCTGAGAGTTCAAGTTATGCATACCAGAAAGAATCAAGACACTTCTTCCCCCACATAGTTGAAGAAGGTAAATCAATCCCAATTATGAAGCTCAAATACTGAAGTGGACACTTTTATCCCATTCATGAAGTTAACATCGTAACACCAGAGTCAATTAAGTCCCGGAAATGCACACGTCTTCTTCCGGAGATGCACCAGAGTCAATTAAGTCCCGGGAATGCATATAGGATAATGATGATGTTTAATTGCAACAATCAAACAATTAAACCTCGAATCAGTAGTGTACCGTTTGGAGATTGATAACGACACGAGTTAAAACACTGATTTTCTCTGCGGCTATGACAAATGTCATCCCGGAATATCTTCAAATCAAAAGAAGGTATGAAGTTCATCACGTATACACGTTGTGCGTTCAATGTGTCTTCTTCTTCCCCCTTGATGGTTTCGAAACTCGGAACCATCAATAAATTGTACGCACATGAACCTGAAATCTCATGAGAATAATAAATAAGCTGAATTATATATTTTGTGAGAATCAGCTGTTGATCGAAAATCTCTTCTCATAAACTCTCCATGGCCACCTTTACCAACCCACATGAAAGCAATTTGAAGTGACCACTGAAAGAATGAACCGGATACATCAAACGTGAAGCTGAATAAAAATCCTTCGATCTTGTGACTTAAGCTTGCACTATTGTTGAATGAAGAACGGTGGAGAAATCTCTAAGTACTCAATGCATCACTGAAGAAGTCTATAAGCACAACACCTCTTGAAATTATCCACGTCGACTAAGCGCATGATACTGAGTACAACAATGTAACCCCTTTAAGTGATAGTTATCCGAGTCATCAACCATCCACCCCGAACCCGGAAACCAGATTGTTAGAAATACGTTTTTACGTCTATTAGAAGTATCGGTCACTCCACAATAGTATTAATGATTGTAATAGCTCGTAGGTAATATTTGCTTATTAAGTTAAGTAAGAACCGGTCCATGGGCTTGTCATGGACCGGCCCAAGCCCATGTAGCTTGGAAGTATAAATACCCCTTTCCTCCTTGGAAAGGGGTTGGTTGTTGTCATTTGTTCTAGTTCCACTTAATAAAATACACATAGTTTTCTCTCACTCTCTCTCTCTTGTTTCTCTCTCTAGAAATCAACAAACCCCTTCATAGATTCATAGGTTATCAAGATTCTACATTTGGTATCAAGAGCTATGGGGTGATTTAAGGTAGTGATTTGTGTGGTTTTTTAGTTTTTGATTGTATTAGTGTTCTTTAAGAAAATCCATCTTGATTCTTGGTGTTTTTGGTGTTTTTGTGATTGGGATTAGTGGATAAGTATTAGTTTTTACTTATTATTGTTGAAATCACAAAACTTTTTGGGTCATTTGGTCAAAATCTGGGTTTAATCTTTCTTTTTTGTGGTCGACTGTTCATCCGTAACAACTTCTGATTACCCAGCAAAAGTTCCGAACCAACAAGTTCCGGATCACCAAAAAGTTCCGAACCAAGAAGTTCCGAACGAAAAAGTTCCGGATCAAGAAAGTTTCGGATCAAGAAAGTTCCGGATCAAGAAAGTTCCGAACCAAGGAAAGTTCCGAACCAAGGAAAGTTCCGAACCAAGGAAAGTTCCGAACCAAGGAAAGTTCCGAACCAAGGAAAGTTCCGAACCAAGGAAAGTTCCGAACCAAGGAAAGTTCCGAACCAAGGAAAGTTCCGAACCAAGGAAAGTTCCGAACCAAGGAAAGTTCCGAACCAAGGAAAGTTCCGAACCAAGGAAAGTTCCGAACCAAGAAGTTCCGAACCAAGAAGTTCCGGATCAAGCCAAAAGTTCCGAATCAAGGTAATTCCAAGCCAAATCTTCCGAATCAAACTTCCGAATCAACAAAAAGTTCCGAATCAAGGGTTATTTTGCTTGTTTTTTCGACGATTTTTTAGAGGATTTAATCTTGGTTTCTTACAACAAAAACTCAACACAATTCACAAGCTTTACTTCACTGCTCGATCAACCGATAATCTTTGTCTCTTTGAAGTTAACAAAATGAATCCGAATTCAGTAATGCCTCAGATGACATCACTTACGGATATTTCTGTCATTACGGGAACGGATAATCGCCCGCCAATGCTCATCAAAGAAGTTTTTGAAGCATGGCAAGGCCGGATGATGTCTTACCTTAAGGGAAAACCGGTTTATAGGAGGCTTATGGTTAAGTCAATTTTAAATGGTCCACTTGACTATGGTACCATCGTGGCTAACAATGTGTCTCGACCAAGAGAATTTGAAGAACTTACACCAGCTCAACAACTTGTTGCCGATGCAGACGAAAAAGCTCTTCAAACAATTCTCCAAGCTCTTCCCCATGACATCTATAGGATGGTAAGTCAGTATACGGTGGCAAAGGATTTATGGGAACGTCTTAAGGTGTTGCTACAAGGTACGTCTCTCACCAAACAGGAAAGGGAATGTCAGTTGTATGATCTATTTGATAGATTCACGTACAACCCAGGGGAAACGCTTCACGTCTATTACTTCAGATTCACCACACTCATGAATGATCTGAATGTATACAATCTCGTGATTGCACCATTCCAGGTTAACACCAAATTCTTGAATACTTTACCTCAAGCTGAATGGGGTGAGTATATTATCGATGTTAAGTTAACCAGGGATTTGCATAAGTGCAATTTGGATCAACTATATGCTTTTCTTCAGCAACATGAGAAACATGTGATCATGCACCGTTCTCCACGAGGTATGTACCCTGATTCATTAGCTTTGATGGCGAATCAACCAAGCTTGTCTCACAACAACACTCCTTATATTTTGGGACATCAAGCCTATCATCCATCACCTTACATGACACCAACCTTTCCCCAATACTCGATTCTACCGCAACCACCCACCTCACATCAGCAACAATATCGGTTTAGTGCACCTTCATCACAATATGCTACACAACCTCACCCAGCAAGTATTGCACCTTATGCTCAATCTTCATATTCTTCTTATCAAGAGAATGCAGCATATCCAACAAGCTACCCTGATCAAATGAGTATTCCTTCTAGTGATTATACAGCTCATCAAGACCAAGCAATGTACTGTGATGATGAGGAAGTCCCTGTTCCTGTATTCAAACAAGGTGCTGACCCAGTTGAAGTGTTAACCACTATGTCTGCTTATCTCACAAGGACTTTAAGCAAACGAGGATTTAGGGGATCAGCTCCTACCAACAATCAGTTGAGGAATTCATCCAATTCTCGCCAACAAGCAACTATTGAGAATGGCAGGGTAATGGTTCAGCCTATTCAACCATATCAGGGGAGACCTACCACATCAACTACCAATGCTCGCACGGTCAATCAGGCTCCAATGGTCAATCCTGCTCCACGGGCTAATTCCACAGGCAAGTTGAGAATGATTACATGCTACAACTGCAAGGAAGAGGGTCACATGTCCAGGGATTGTAAGAAACCCAAGAGGAGAAGGGATGGACAATGGTTTGCAGAGAAGATCTATCTGGTGAATGCTCAGGCACAAGGAAGGGAACTTGATGAAGAGGAGCTTGCATTTCTTGCTGATCCAGGGATTGCTGAACAAGACACTGTCACCACACAGAATGCAGCATACCAAGCAGATGATCTCGATGCGTATGACTCAGACTGTGATGACTTTCAATCTGCAAAGGCTGCTCTCATGGCAACTATCTCCAGCTTAGGGCCAGAAAAGAGATCTGAGGTACTTATTAATACCACTGATAATACCACTGATGCCAGTATTCAACCACATCAAGTTGTGCAAGAGAGTGCTGATTCAAATGATTCTTCGGTGGTGAGTCTTTCAAATGAGGAGACAATCAATGATAGCAATATCAATGTGAGTCCCCAGACTTTGAGTGAATCACAACCGGGAGCCATTTCGCATACGCCTACTCCTGCTCAACAAGATTTGGTCATGGTTCCTGCTACATTACTTAGCCAAATGAATGCCGCACTCTTAGAAACCCTAGCTAAGAATAAGAATTTGTCTGATGAGCTTTCCTTAAGCAACGAGAAAGTTCAAACTTTGGAATTAGTGCCTTCATCTAGTGTTCTAACAAATCCCGAATATGATCACTTTCGAAACAAACAAATGGATCACTTGCAAGAAATAGAAAACTTAAGAGCAAATCTGTCTAATGAACTTAAAGAAAAGGAGTTAGTGGTCACTAATTTTCAAAAACTTCAAACGGATTTTGAATCACTCGAGTCTAAGAAGATTGAAATGGAGATTAATGCTACTAATAAGATTAGAAGTCTAGATTACTTGCTTTTAAGACAATACGCTGCTTCTCAACTAGTGCACTTATTTGATGCTTCGTTTAGAGAATTTAACTTATCACGTCAAAAAGGCCTTCCCCCTAATCCACGCTACAAGATTCTTACAATTTACTTTCAAAACGCTTTAATCAATTAGAACAACACTGTATATCTTTAGAATTAAAACAACAAACTCAAAATGAAGGTCTTTTGATATCAAATGGTTGAGAAAAGGTGTTGAGACGAGTGACAAGATGATTGCAATTGTTAAGGCATTAGAGGAAGAGATTATGAGATTGAAGAGAGATGTGTCATCAAATGAAACATTAAAATTGGAACTAGAGGCTGCAGAGTCTAAAAACCAGGTCTTAGAAATTAGACTTTCGTCTGTTCTAGGGGAGATGGATCGGACAAGACAGGGACTATCCGCTCTTTATGGTTCACTAGAAGAAAGCTTCGCTTTTAATGCGGCACAGCAACAATCTTATGTTGAACAACTGAACCAAAAGTGCGAGGAAATCTCTGACTTGAACATCCTGCTCATTGACAAAAATATGGTTTTGGCTGAATTAAAGGAGACACTTCTTCTAACCCGACAAGAAGTTGTTGATAACTTAGCTACCGATTCTGCACCGTCCACTAGTGCTCCAACAACCAAGTCAGTAGTGCTTTATAAGAATCCGCTTCATAAGAGAAACCCGGTTACCTACGATGATTATATGAGGAATGCCATTAAGCATGTAGATCTTGTTAGGGATATCTTAGACGATCTTTATGCCTTAGATCCCTCAAGTAGCTACTATTATTCGACTCATGAATATATTAAGCGAGTTCAATATTGCTTAGCATATTTGCAATACATAGGTACACCAGGCTCTGCACTACTTACTAATAGGCCCATTGCTGTAACTCCATTTAATAAGACTCCAGGAGCAAAACCGTCATTGGCACAATCAAGTAAGGCACCTTTAAAATCTGTTGCTAATGTTCCCACTTTGCCTTCTACAGGATTAAAAGAGACCACTAAGGCTAAAGGATCGCCACTCAAGAAAGATAAGATCAAGCCCTCTACTAGTAGTGCCAAAAAGAAGGAAGTAGAAGCTCACCATAGGAATGTTAGTTCAGTTTTAAATAAAAAGAATCATGTTAAGACTAAAAGCTCTGCGCCTGTGCAGAAGCCAAAACCATTCGTGAATTCTGATTTGAATTGTTGGAATTGTAATGAATGTATGTTTTCCCAACGTCATGATTTGTGTCTGATTGATCACGTGAATGAAATTAATGCTATTAAGAATGGTCTTGAATGGAAGCCAACGGGTAGAACTCGTGCCCAAGTTGGCTGGCAATGGCGTCCCACTGGTAGGACCTTTACATTAGATGGAAAAATGTGCCCTTTAACTAGGAATGCATCCATTGAGGTCAGGTCTGAGCGTCCTTTAGTTAGGAACACTCGCACTCAAGTATGGAAACATTGCCCTTTAATTAGGTCAGCCCCCACTATAGTGCCTATCAGTGAAGAAATACCTCAGGATTTAAGCCAACTAGAATCTACACCACCAACTAGGAAGAAAAAGGCTAGGAAATCTAAGAAACCTAGAGTTAGCAAATCTAAGATTATTAAATCTGTACCTGCTAATAACAAGGAACACTCAGATTCCGATACCTCTACATTTTCTTCGTGTGGTGATATTTTCAGGTGGTCCAAATCATCCTGTGGTATTTGGACTCCGGTTGTTCAAAACATATGACCGGAGATCGCTCGATGCTCCGAAATTTCATCAGCAAGTTTCTTGGTACGGTTAAATTCGGGAATGATCATATAGCAAAGATAATGGGGTATGGTGAATATCAGATTGGAAATGTTACGATTTCAAGGGTATACTATGTAGAAGGTCTTGGTCATAATTTATTCTCAGTAGGACAGTTTTGTGATTCCAACCTTGAGGTTGCTTTTCGACAACACACTTGTTTCATCCGCAACTTGGAAGGAAAAGATTTGTTGAAGGGATCTCGTGGTGCAAATCTTTATACATTGTCCTTACAAGACATGATGGCCGCCTCTCCAGTATGTCTTCTCTCTAAAGCATCTAAGACCAAGTCATGGTTATGGCATCGCAGATTATCTCATCTTAACTTTGATGCTATTAATCATCTGGCTAAAAACGAATTAGTTCGTGGTCTTCCAAAGCTTAAATTTCACAAGGACCATTTATGTTCCGCGTGTTCAAGGGGGAAAAGTACCAAGAAATCTTACAAGCCCAAAGCTGAAGACACCAATCAAGAAAAACTTCATCTTTTGCATATGGATCTTTGTGGGCCAATGAGAACTGAAAGTGTGAGCGGTACGAAATTCATTCAGGTAATTGTGGATGATTTCTCCAGGTTTACATGGGTTAGATTTATACGTACAAAGGATGAAGCACCGAAGGCTATTATCACCTTTCTGAAATTCATTCAGGTACGTTTGAATACTACTGTCCGCCATATTCGTACAGACAATGGAACAGAGTTCGTCAACAAGACTCTTCGTGATTACTATGAAGGAGTTGGTATTTCACATGAAACATCCGCCGCACGCACTCCACAACAAAACGGTGTCGTTGAAAGACGGAATCGTACACTTATGGAAGCTGCTAGGACTATGCTTATCTATGCGAACGCTCCATTGTTCTTGTGGGCAGAGGCTATATCTACTGCATGTTTCACCCAAAACCGTTCTATCCTTCGGAAACGCCATGGAAAAACACCTTACGAGCTTCTACATGACCGTAAACCCGATGTTTCATTTTTTCATGTGTTTGGTGCTCTTTGTTATCCAAACATTAATAGTGAGAACTTGGGTAAGCTTCAACCAAAAGCCGATATAGGTATTTTCATTGGTTACTCACCGTCCAAGAAAGCATACTGAATCTATAACCGTCGTCTTGGCAAGATTGTAGAAACTATGGACGCAGATTTCGATGAGCTGACAGCGATGGCTTCTGAGCAACACAGCTCTGAACCCGCGCTTCATGAGATGGGAACCGGTGCTATTAGTTCCGGATTAGTTCCCAATAATCCTACTTCTACATCATTTTTACCACCATCAAGGCCCGAGTGGGATAAACTGTTTCAACCGTTGTTTGACGAATTCTTTGATCCCCCAAATGATGAAGTTACAGCACCAGTAGTGATAGCTCCAATTCCTGAAGTTGTTGCTCCAGCCAATGAAGCTTTATCTAATGCATCTTCAATTCACATTGAACCGGATGCACCTTCACCAAGTGATTCTCAAACTACACCTGAATCGTCACCCCTACTTGTGCCTAATGATGTGGAAGAGGATTCTATTGATCACGACTTGGAATATGCTCACCTGCAAGAGCTTCCTTTCTTTGGTGTAGCGATACCTGAAAACCCTTCAGCCGCGTCTACCTCAGAAGAAGCTCCTTCTATTGTTCACTCCAGACCACCTAGGATTGAAAAACATAGCACCAAATGGACAAAAGATCACCCTATTAGGAATGTTATTGGAAATCTAGATCGACCGGTCTCTACACGCCATCAATTACAAGAGAGTGCACTCTATTGCTACTTTGATGCATTTCTCTCTGAAGTTGAACCAAAAAATTGGCAGCAGGCTATGACTCAATCATCTTGGATTGAAGGCATGCAGGAGGAACTAAATGAATTCCAACGACTTGAAGTATGGGAATTAGTTCCTCTCCCTGACAAGGTTAACATCCTTACCTTGTTATGGGTTTATAAGGTTAAACTTGATGAGATGGGTGCGGTATTGAAAAATAAGGCTAGATTGGTTGCTAGAGGATATAAACAAGCCTTGGGTATAGACTTTGAAGAATCTTTTGCTCCTGTTGCACGATTGGAGGCGATTAGACTATTCCTTGCGTATGCTGCTCATATGAACATGATCGTCTATCAAATGGATGTGAAGACGGCATTTTTGAACGGTGAACTAAGGGAAGAAGTCTATGTTAGTCAGCCGGATGGGTTCGTTAGCACGGAGTTTCCTAATCATGTGTACAAGCTTAAGAAGGCTCTCTATGGGTTGAAACAAGCTCCACGCGCGTGGTACAATCTCCTTTCAACATATCTCATTTCGGAAGGCTTCTCCAAAGGCAAGGTGGACCCCACTCTATTCACTCTCAAGGAAGGCTGATAACTAGGTTTTACTAGGTTCTATTTTTGTTCTCGGTATCTTAACGAATTGATCTTAGCTCTCTATGTGTGACTTAGATGATCTTTGGTGAAAAAGAATATTTTTGGGTGATTTTAAATTTAAATGCAAAGACTTAAAAGTAAATAGGTACTTAAAATAAATCTAAGTCTAATTAAAGTAAAGTGCAAGTATTAAAAGCGTGACTAAAATTAAAGGGCACTAAAGTGAATTGACGTAAACTTAAATCTATCTAAGGCAAACTTAAAGTGCAACTAAGACTAAGGCAAATAATCTAAAAGTGCAATTAGATAAAAAGGAAAGAAAAATAAAGCTTGAAAATAAAAATCAAAGACAAAAGCTAATAAGAACCTGAATACAGCTCATTTAGAATAAACCTTCGTTTGGAATAATCACTCAACTTAAATGTCACCTTTGGTTGAAATGATTCTTCTTCACTTGGAATATTACCAAAGTCCTTGATCCGGAACAAACTTGCCTGAATATGTCACTTATCCAAAACAATCTTTCGTTCGGAACTTGCTGATTCGGAATCTTGTAAAATCACCCTTGATTCGGAAGTTTTGGTCACCCCTTGATTCGGAACTTTCCGGATGAAGCACCTTTATTCGGAACTTTTGAAGTTCCGAATCAAGGCTCTTGGTTCGGAACTGTTGGAATTGGTTCGGAAGTTACTGATTCGGAATGTTCCGAATGAAGAATCCTGGTTCGGAAGTTTTGACTTCCGAATGAACAAGTTTGATTCGGAACTTTTGAAGTTCCGAATGAGGCTCCTTTATTCGGAACTTTTGAAGTTCCGAATGAGTTTCCTTGATCCGGAACTTTTTGAGTTCCGAATGAACAACCTTGATTCGGAAGTTTCAGACTTCCGAATGAAGCCTTGGTCCGGAAGTTTTGTCTTCCGAATGAAACCTCAATCCTTCCCTTGGTTCAGAACTTTTTCTGGAAACACAGAAACAAGCAAAACTCTTCCGAAGAACAAGGAAGATGAGTACCAGCAGTTATAAACAAAAAGTAAGCTAAATCAAACACACGGATCAATAAAAACAGTAACGATCAAACAAATAAGCATAAACAACCAATCAAAAACATGAAATTAAACAACTTTAACCATAATAACCAAAAACACTTTGGATCAAAATAAAAGCATGAACATGAACATAAACACCACAAATCAAAGAATAAGAAAGGTAGATAAGAGATTGACAAGATAAAGTAAAGATTAACAATAATTAAAAGGAAACTTACTTGAAATTAAATGAATTTAAGGTGCAAGACAAGGTAATTAAATTGACAATTAATGTAAATGACAAGTATTTAAATGGTGGAAGAGCTAATTGTCACACTTAGCCAACAAAACAAATGATAACAATCCTAATCTATTTATAGGGGAGGATTAGGAAGCTTCCTCCCCTCCTTCATTTCTTGTTAATTGCAAGATTAAGTCCTCCCTTCATTTAATCTTCATTAATTGCGTCATTAGTCCTTTTCTTCTCATCTTTCTTTTAAGTTTGGACTTTAAGGACTTGTGGCTCGGGATATCTTTTGAACTCGTCTTTAATTTCTTCAATAAAATAGACTTGAGTTTCTCGGCTTTTGATAAAACTTCCGTCTTTTGACTTTTTCTTCGATAAATCTTCAGAATTGGTCTTGGACTTCCGTTCTTTTTCCACTCTTGACTTCTCGACTCCGCCTTTCATCTTTTTCTTCAATAAAAGCTGTGAATGCCCGTGAATTCTCGTGTTTTCTCCAATTTTCATAATTTCATCCTAAAATACAACAAAAACACAAACCACGCATAATTCCGACATAAAAGACATAAAATACATGTTTTGGTCCAGTTATTTTTGTAATTAAGTGGTAGAAAAGATGGGTGTTTACACACCTATCAAATCCCCTACACTTGACCATTGCAATGTCCTCATGCAATGCATTAGTTACAAAGCGTGATTACACTTTTCATCATAATTAATCCATGTTGGCCTTTATTAAAGAGATAGAAAATTATAAAAATGCAAAGTAAAGAAATTAAAAGCATACCTTGGGTTTTGAAAATGTCATGAATAATCATCATCCTCAACTTTTCACTTTCTCCAAACCAAGCTTAAAAACGAGATCATTGTTATTATAAGTTAATAAACTAACACGAACTCATGTGGGCCAATTATTCACTTAGACTCCCTTATTCCTAGGTGTATCTCTTATATTTTATTATTTGTCTTGAATGATCATGAAGATGCATTGTTTGACTTATTTCGATAGTTATTTAGTCTGAAAATAAAGTGCACGATTTAATCAATAGTTAGCTAAAGGACCAAATCTTTTAAAACTGCTTCTCGGGATATCAGAAAGTTCATATCTTGGCATAACTTGGTTCGCGATTTGAGACCTTTCTCGGGCCGATATTTGGCAGCGACTTCATACTTCAAATCTTGAGAGACGTTCATGAAATAATGGTCTTCTCTTCATAATTGGAATTTCTTCACTTGGAATTTTTGAGAGATTCTTCATATATATACCACGACTTCTTCATTTTTCTCCAATCTTTATTTTGGACTTTGATATACAACGATCCGCCTCCTTTTATGACTTGGATCTATTTATCCTCATACCTTGTTAGGGTCTTTTCGGATACACTTCTCCATGACTTTTGGGGAGTTTTGCTTTACGTCGTGAGTCTCGATCCTTCATATTGATTTTCGATAAATGATTCTTCACATCACTTTGGATCTTTAGCAACAAAACATAGCCCTCATGCCTTGTTAGGGCCTTTTCGGACTCGCCAATCTTCGCGCCCCGCTTCATAAGTTATGCCTTGGCTATGAACTCTCGTCATTACCGAGCAACTTTTAAACGATCTGGGGCTAGAAGCTAAGTAACTTTTCAAATCGTACAACCTTATTTATTAGCAAATAAATTATTAGCAAGCGATGGGAGAATAGGCTCATAATTAACTCACATAAATTCATGAAAGAATGCTGAACTTATAATTGGCTCTATCATCTCTCGTTCTCCACAGTTTAAAATCTCAAGTAATGAGACTCGTGGATACTTAGCCTATTAAATCAAAGTTTTTGGGTTTTCGAGTCGCCTATAGGATCTTGCAAATTCTTAGACTCTTTCAAGTTTAGAAATCGCATCTTAAAGTTCCCTTGATAAACGACTCTCTAGGATCAATTATAGGAACTTGCGAAAAGTTCTTGTTCTTAACCCGTGAGAGTTAAGACTTTCGCGTTTTATAGCTCCCTATATAAAAGCCTAGCAAAACTTGACTTCAACATGTTAAGGATACTAGCTAGAGTAAACTCGGATTGAGTCAAAAGATTCACAACGTTTGAAAATTAAAACCACTTATTAAACATTTATTCTAGCAAAGAAAGAAAATAACTATACAAAAGGGAAAAACTAATAGGCCAAAATAGATCAAAAATTTTGAAAAGTGTCGAAAAATTCATTTTCCGGTTAAAATGAGGACAAATACAAGGAAAAGACCACTTAACTTCGATAGAAGTCTCCCCTACACTTAAGATAAACATTGTCCTCAATGTTTAAGCATGTGGGAGTAAGCTCCCCTACACTTAGGACATTGTGCACGTTGTTTAAATCTTGCTAAGGAAAAGACAACTAAAGAGATTCCTATTTTAATATTGAGAAAATATAAAATAGTGAATCGAAAAGAGTTAGGGATAGAACCGGGGAGAAGTAGAACACGGAATCACGGGTCGTCAAGAATCATCAAGAGTGGATCATTTGAAGCTCGAATCCCTGATTAAGAAGTGAGGAGAGGAAATAGCAAACCAAAGGGGTCCCCCTACACTTATGATAAAGAAAGCAGAAATATAGATACATGGGTTGCCTCCCAAGAAGCGCTTGGTTTTTGTTAACCGAGTCGTGAGCTTGACTCGACCTTGATTATCAACGGAAGTAGTATGAAACAAATCCACCAGGATCAAAGACATAGTTTTCATCCATCAATAAGCAAGAGCTTAAGGCGAACAAGGCAAGCCAAAAGAGAAATGGCAAGGTTCCCTTAAGCAGCGACGGAGCATGGTGGAAGCAAAGTTGAAGTGGAGCAAGCATGTCTTCAAAATTTCCAAAGATATTTCCTTTTATTTCATCAGGTGGATACTGAGATGGCTTAAAGACTTCGATACCGGGATCGAACACCTTTTCCTTTAGGGGAAAATAGCACTCAGGCTCAGCCGAGTGTGAAGAAGATCCGCAAAGAAGCACAACCTCGTCCTCAGAAATGGGACAAAGAGGTGTCAAATCATACGTGCAACGGATTTCGGTGTCGACCGGTTTCTTCTCCTTTGACAAAATGCTCTTCAAATCCAAAGTAGGATCAAGGCGGTAATCTTCAAAATCCAAAGGAGGAGCATCACTCTCATGAGGGAAGTATGTGTTGAGAAATTCAGAGAAATCTTCCTCAAATGAATAATCGTCCAAAGTAGGATCGAGTGAAGGTGGAGGATCTTCATCATGTGAAGAATCGCTCGATAGAGTATCAGCCTCATCGAAATCATCGAAAGTGGGTAGCTCAGGATACTCAGAAGTACAATCAAAATCATCCGAATCTGAGCTAGAATTATTATCTTCATAAGCATCAAAGACCGGTGGAGAATCAAAAATGGGAGGAGCGTCCAAAGTAAGGAGAGAATCATCCACATTCTCTTCAAAGAGTGGATTATCAGTGGAAGACTCGAATAGAGGATTGTCATAGACGGTAAAGTCATCGAGCACATTTATCATATTCACTGATTCTCGGCTTCCAAAAGATTTGTTTGTAGGTGCTCCCATTTTGAAATTTTGTGAGGCATTCCCGACTCTTAAGATTAACTCTCCTTCGGCCACATCTACTAAAGCACGTCCGGATCTTAAAAATGGCCGACCAAGTATTAAAGGAATACGAGGGTCCATTTCATAATCAACTACGACAAAGTCGACCGGGAAAGTAAATGCGCCAACTTGAAAGAATACGTCTTCAGCTATACCAACGGGGTAAGCGAGAGTGCGATTAGCAAGTTCGAGAGTCATCTTTGTTGGAATGAGATCGGGTAATGAGAGTGTTTTCCAAACACTCAAAGGCATAAGATTTATACTAGCCCCGAGATCAGCAAGGGCAGTAAATTCTTCAGTTTTGTTGAACACGCAAGGCAACACAAAACGACCGGGATCCCCTAGTTTTTCCGGAAGTTCTTTAAGAATAACTGCAGAGCAGTTTTCATTTAAGCGTGTGTTGGTGAGTTCAAACAGCTTCTCCTTTTTGTTAAGCAAGTCCTTAAATGCTTTGGCAAATTTGGGCATGTGGACAAGTGCTTCAAGAAAACTAATGCTGAATCCCATTTGAGAAATCATACCGATATATTTTGTTATTTGCGAGTCCTCCTTTGTTAGATCATTGGTCGTGCCTATACGAGAAGGGTATGGGATTCTAGGTTGATAAGGGTTAGGTGAAGGTGTAGGTGGTGACGGTTGTGATGTTGACGGGTTTTTCCGAGATACATTGTTATGATGAGGCGGAGACGGGAATGGTGCACTATTACTAGGTGTAGGAGGAGTAGGGATACATGGTGGTGGAGGAGGTGTAGATGATGGTGGTGGGGTAGACGGAGTGACAAGGGTAGTTCCACTACGCGTAGTTATAGCACTCACATTAGCTCGCGGATTGGTGACGGTATTTGAAGGTAGAGAACCCGAAGAAGAAGAAGGTTGAGCTTCAGGCAAGAAACTAGCCAACAGATTCTTCAATTCAGTTGTTTGAGTGATGAAGGAGGATTGAAGGTTTTCACGAACCTCATTTCTGATGTCATTACCTTGCTTTAAGATATCTCCTTTTAGATTGATAATTTGGCTCTGTAGATTCTTGATTTGCTCACCTTGAGTTCTCATGATTGTGTCAACATCGGGGTTAATGGGTGGGTGTTGTTGGGTGGGTGGTTGATAAGGGTTAGAAGCACGAGGTGGGATTTGGTTGCTTCTATTGTAGTTGTTGGCGGGGTTTTGGTTTTGAGGAGAAAAACCGGGTGAAAGGTAATTGTTTGAACGGTAGCTCAGCAGATTTCTATCCCCTTGTTGTCTAGCTTGGTAATTTTCCGGTGAATAATTACCGTAAGCTGCATACACATTTTCCGGATTTCCTTGTGTCGAAGGACAATCGGTGTATGAGTGAGGACCGCCACATGTTTCACAAGGATTAGCGACCGCTTTAACTTGTTGTTGTTGGTTTGAAGCGAGAAGCGTAATACTTTTGCTCATTTCAGCCATCATGCGGGTGAGTTCGGTCATCTCAGGGTTTGCTGAGGTAGAGGAAACATTGACTCTCGTGTTGTTTCTAGAAGAAGCAGAAGAATCCCAGTTCTTATGATGAGTAGTCATGTTCTCTATTAGCTCTCTACACTCCTCGGGTCTCCTTTTCATGAATGTGCCACCGGCGGCTGCATTAATCGTATCACGATCTCGAAAAGTCAATCCGTTGTAGAAAGTATCGATCAAGGTGACCGGAAGCATGTTGTGGTTTGGACAACGGTCGATCAAGACATTATATCTCTCCCATGCGTCAAAAAGAGATTCATCGGGATCTTGCATGAAACCGCTGATCTGATTGCGAAGGCTTGTGACCATGGATGGTGGAAAGTAGCGCGAAAGAAAACGTTGAGTCATGTCATCCCAAGTGTGAATAGAATTTTTCGGGAGACGATCAGACCATTTGATAACTAGGTTTTACTAGGTTCGATTTTTGTTCTCGGTATCTTAACGAATTGATCTTAGCTCTCTATGTGTGACTTAGTTGATCTTTAGTGAAAAAGAATATTTTTGGTTGTTTTTAAATTTAAATGCAAAGACTTAAAAGTAAAAGTGCTCTAAAAGTAAATCTAAGTCTAATCAAGGTAAAGTGCAAGTATTTAAAACGAGACTAAAATTAAAGGGTACTAAAGTAATTTGACGAAAACTTAAATCTATCTAAGGCAAACTTAAAGTGCGACTAAAACTAAGGCAATTAATCTAAAAGTGCAATTAAATAAAAAGGCAAGTAAAATAAAGCTTGAAGATAAAAATCAAAGGTAAAAGCTAATAAGAACCTGAATACAGCTCATTTGGAATAAACCTTCGTTAGGAACAATCACTCGTCCTAAATGTCACCTTTGGTTGAAATGATTCTTCTTCACTTGGAATATTACCAAAATCCTTGATCCGGAACAAAAGGATCTGAATATGTCACTTATCCAAAATAATCCTTCATTCGGGACTTGCTGATTCGGAACTTGTAAAATCACCCTTGATTCGGAAGTTTTGGTCACCCCTTGATTCGGAACTTTCCGGATGAAGCACCTTTATTCGGAACTTTTAAAGTTCCGAATGAGGGCCCTTGGTTCGGAACTTTTGGAGTTGGTTCGGAAGTTACTGATTCGGAAGGTTCCGAATGAAGTCTTGGTTCGGAAGTTTTAGACTTCCGAATGAACAAGTTTGGTTCGGAACTATTGAAGTTCCGAATGAACAACCTTGGTTCGGAAGTTTCAGACTTCCGAATGAAGCCTTGGTTCGGAAGTTTTGACTTCCGAATGAAACCTCAATCCTTCCCTTGGTTCGGAACTTTATCTGGAAACACAGAAACCAAGCAAAACTCTTCCGAAGAACAAGGAAGATGAGTAGCAGATAATAACAATGAAAAGTAACCAAAATCAACACACGTATGAATATAAACAGTAACGATTCAATGAATAAGCATCAACAAACAATCAAAAACATGAAATTAAACAACTTTAACCATAATAATCAAAAACACTTTTGGATCAAAATAAAAGCATGAACATGAACATAAACACCACAAATCAAAGAATAAGAAAGGTAGATAAGAGATTGACAAGATAAAGTAAAGATTAACAATAATTAAAAGGAAACTTACTTGAAATTAAATGAATTTAAGGTGCAAGACAAGGTAATTAAATTGACAAAGTATTTAAATGACAAGTAATTAAATTGTGGAAGAACTAGTGTCACCCTAGCCAACAAGAGTGAAATGATAACTAATCTAGTCTATTTATAGGGAAGACTAAAGCTTGCTTAGGAAGCTTCCTTAATTGCGTACTTAGTCCCTCCTTCTTTAATCTTCTTCTTAATTGCAAGACTAAGTCCCTCCTTCTTTAAATCTTCATTAAATGTGGACTTAAAGGACTTTTAGCTTCGGGATTTCTTTGAACTCGTCTTTAATTTCTTCAATAAATAGACTTGAATTCTTCGGCTTTTGATAAACTTCCGTCTTTTGACTATTTCCTCGATAAATCTTCAGAATTGGTCGTGGACTTCCGTTCTTTTTGCACTCTTGACTTCTTGGCTTCGTCTTTTATCCTTTTCTTCAATAAAAGTCCATAAATGCCCGTGAATGTCCGTGTTTTATCCATTTTTCACCTTTTCATCCTAAATCACAACAAAAACACAAACCACGCATAATTCCGACATAAAAGACATAAAATACACGTTTCGGTCCGGTTATTATTGTAGTTAAGTGGTAGAAAAGATGGGTGTTTACACACCTATCAAATCCCCTACACTTGACCATTGCAATGTCCTCATGCAATGCATTAGTTACAAAGCAAGATTACACTTTTCATCATAATCAATCCACGTTGGCCTTTATTAAAGAGATAGAAAATTAAAAACATACAAGATAAAGAAATCAAAAGCATACCTTGGGTTTTGAAAATGTTATGAATAATCATCATCCTCAAGTTTTCACTTTCTCCAAACCAAGCTTAAAAACGAGATCATTGTTATTATAAGTTAGTAAACTAACACGAACTCATGTGGGCCAATTACTCACTTAGACTCCCTTATTCCTACGGGTATCTCTTATATTTTATTGTTGTCTTGAATGATCACGAAGATGCATTGTTTGACTTATTTCGATAGTTATTTAGTCTGAAAATAAAGTGCACGATTTAATCAATAGTTAGCTAAAGGACCAAATCTTTTAAAACTGCTTCTCGGGATATCAGAAAGTTCATATCTTGGCATAACTTGGTTCGCGATTTGAGACCTTTCTCGGGCCGATATTTGGCAGCGACTTCATACTTCAAATCTTGAGAGACGTTCATGAAATAATGGTCTTCTCTTCATAATTGGAATTTCTTCACTTGGAATTTTTGAGAGATTCTTCATATATAGACCACGACTTCTTCATTTTTCTCCAATCTTTATTTTGGACTTTGATATACAACGATCCGCCTCCTTTTATGACTTGGATCTATTTATCCTCATACCTTGTTAGGGTCTTTTCGGATACACTTCTCCATGACTTTTGGGGAGTTTTGCTTTACGTCGTGAGTCTCGATCCTTCATATTGATTTTCGATAAATGATTCTTCACATCACTTTGGATCTTTAGCAACAAAACATAGCCCTCATGCCTTGTTAGGGCCTTTTCGGACTCGCCAATCTTCGCGCCCCGCTTCATAAGTTATGCCTTGGCTATGAACTCTCGTCATTACCGAGCAACTTTTAAACGATCTGGGGCTAGAAGCTAAGTAACTTTTCAAATCGTACAACCTTATTTATTAGCAAATAAATTATTAGCAAGCGATGGGAGAATAGGCTCATAATTAACTCACATAAATTCATGAAAGAATGCTGAACTTATAATTGGCTCTATCATCTCTCGTTCTCCACAGTTTAAAATCTCAAGTAATGAGACTCGTGGATACTTAGCCTATTAAATCAAAGTTTTTGGGTTTTCGAGTCGCCTATAGGATCTTGCAAATTCTTAGACTCTTTCAAGTTTAGAAATCGCATCTTAAAGTTCCCTTGATAAACGACTCTCTAGGATCAATTATAGGAACTTGCGAAAAGTTCTTGTTCTTAACCCGTGAGAGTTAAGACTTTCGCGTTTTATAGCTCCCTATATAAAAGCCTAGCAAAACTTGACTTCAACATGTTAAGGATACTAGCTAGAGTAAACTCGGATTGAGTCAAAAGATTCACAACGTTTGAAAATTAAAACCACTTATTAAACATTTATTCTAGCAAAGAAAGAAAATAACTATACAAAAGGGAAAAACTAATAGGCCAAAATAGATCAAAAATTTTGAAAAGTGTCGAAAAATTCATTTTCCGGTTAAAATGAGGACAAATACAAGGAAAAGACCACTTAACTTCGATAGAAGTCTCCCCTACACTTAAGATAAACATTGTCCTCAATGTTTAAGCATGTGGGAGTAAGCTCCCCTACACTTAGGACATTGTGCACGTTGTTTAAATCTTGCTAAGGAAAAGACAACTAAAGAGATTCCTATTTTAATATTGAGAAAATATAAAATAGTGAATCGAAAAGAGTTAGGGATAGAACCGGGGAGAAGTAGAACACGGAATCACGGGTCGTCAAGAATCATCAAGAGTGGATCATTTGAAGCTCGAATCCCTGATTAAGAAGTGAGGAGAGGAAATAGCAAACCAAAGGGGTCCCCCTACACTTATGATAAAGAAAGCAGAAATATAGATACATGGGTTGCCTCCCAAGAAGCGCTTGGTTTTTGTTAACCGAGTCGTGAGCTTGACTCGACCTTGATTATCAACGGAAGTAGTATGAAACAAATCCACCAGGATCAAAGACATAGTTTTCATCCATCAATAAGCAAGAGCTTAAGGCGAACAAGGCAAGCCAAAAGAGAAATGGCAAGGTTCCCTTAAGCAGCGACGGAGCATGGTGGAAGCAAAGTTGAAGTGGAGCAAGCATGTCTTCAAAATTTCCAAAGATATTTCCTTTTATTTCATCAGGTGGATACTGAGATGGCTTAAAGACTTCGATACCGGGATCGAACACCTTTTCCTTTAGGGGAAAATAGCACTCAGGCTCAGCCGAGTGTGAAGAAGATCCGCAAAGAAGCACAACCTCGTCCTCAGAAATGGGACAAAGAGGTGTCAAATCATACGTGCAACGGATTTCGGTGTCGACCGGTTTCTTCTCCTTTGACAAAATGCTCTTCAAATCCAAAGTAGGATCAAGGCGGTAATCTTCAAAATCCAAAGGAGGTGCATCACTCTCATGAGGGAAGTATGTGTTAAGAAATTCAGAGAAATCTTCCTCGAATGAGTAATCGTCCAAAGTAGGATCGAGTGATGGCGGGGGATCTTCATCATGGGAAGAATCGCTCGAGAGAGTATCGGCCTCATCAAAATCATCATATGTGGGCAGCTCGGGATACTCAGAAGTACAATCAAAATCATCCGAATCTGAGCTAGAATCATCATCATCATAAGCATCGAAGACCGGTGGAGAATCAAAATTGGGAGAAGCGTCCAAAGTAGGGTGAGAATCATCCACATTATCTTCAAAGAGTGGATTATCAGTGGAAGACTCGAATAGAGGATTGTCATAGACGGTAAAGTCATCGAGCACATTGATCATATTCACTGATTCTCGGCCTCCAAAGGATTTGTTTGTATGCGTCCCCATTTTGAAATTTTGTGAGGCATTCCCGACTCTTAAGATTAACTCTCCTTCTGCTACATCTACTAAAGCACGTCCGGATCTCAAAAATGGCCGACCAAGTATTAAAGGAATACGAGGGTCCATTTCATAATCAACTACGACAAAATCGACCGGGAAAGTAAATGCGCCAACTTGAATGAATACGTCTTCAGCTATACCAACGGGGTAAGCGAGAGTGCGATTAGCAAGTTCGAGAGTCATCTTTGTTGGAATAAGATCGGGTAATGATAGTGTTTTCCAAACACTCAAAGGCATAAGATTTATACTAGCCCCGAGATCAGCAAGGGCAGTAAATTCTTCAGTTTTGTTGAACACGCAAGGCAACACAAAACGACCGGGATCCCCTAGTTTTTCCGGAAGTTCTTTAAGAATAACTGCAGAGCAGTTTTCATTTAAGCGTGTGTTGGTGAGTTCAATCAGCTTCTCCTTTTTGTTAAGCAAGTCCTTAAATGCTTTGGCAAATTTGGGCATGTGGACAAGTGCTTCAAGAAAACTAATGCTGAATCCCATTTGAGAAATCATACCGATATATTTTGTTATTTGCGAGTCCTCCTTTGTTAGATCATTGGTCGTGCCTATACGAGAAGGGTATGGGATTCTAGGTTGATAAGGGTTAGGTGAAGGTGTAGGTGGTGACGGTTGTGATGTTGACGGGTTTTTCCGAGATACATTGTTATGATGAGGCGGAGACGGGAATGGTGCACTATTACTAGGTGTAGGAGGAGTAGGGATACATGGTGGTGGAGGAGGTGTAGATGATGGTGGTGGGGTAGACGGAGTGACAAGGGTAGTTCCACTACGCGTAGTTATAGCACTCACATTAGCTCGCGGATTGGTGACGGTATTTGAAGGTAGAGAACCCGAAGAAGAAGAAGGTTGAGCTTCAGGCAAGAAACTAGCCAACAGATTCTTCAATTCAGTTGTTTGAGTGATGAAGGAGGATTGAAGGTTTTCACGAACCTCATTTCTGATGTCATTACCTTGCTTTAAGATATCTCCTTTTAGATTGATAATTTGGCTCTGTAGATTCTTGATTTGCTCACCTTGAGTTCTCATGATTGTGTCAACATCGGGGTTAATGGGTGGGTGTTGTTGGGTGGGTGGTTGATAAGGGTTAGAAGCACGAGGTGGGATTTGGTTGCTTCTATTGTAGTTGTTGGCGGGGTTTTGGTTTTGAGGAGAAAAACCGGGTGAAAGGTAATTGTTTGAACGGTAGCTCAGCAGATTTCTATCCCCTTGTTGTCTAGCTTGGTAATTTTCCGGTGAATAATTACCGTAAGCTGCATACACATTTTCCGGATTTCCTTGTGTCGAAGGACAATCGGTGTATGAGTGAGGACCGCCACATGTTTCACAAGGATTAGCGACCGCTTTAACTTGTTGTTGTTGGTTTGAAGCGAGAAGCGTAATACTTTTGCTCATTTCAGCCATCATGCGGGTGAGTTCGGTCATCTCAGGGTTTGCTGAGGTAGAGGAAACATTGACTCTCGTGTTGTTTCTAGAAGAAGCAGAAGAATCCCAGTTCTTATGATGAGTAGTCATGTTCTCTATTAGCTCTCTACACTCCTCGGGTCTCCTTTTCATGAATGTGCCACCGGCGGCTGCATTAATCGTATCACGATCTCGAAAAGTCAATCCGTTGTAGAAAGTATCGATCAAGGTGACCGGAAGCATGTTGTGGTTTGGACAACGGTCGATCAAGACATTATATCTCTCCCATGCGTCAAAAAGAGATTCATCGGGATCTTGCATGAAACCGCTGATCTGATTGCGAAGGCTTGTGACCATGGATGGTGGAAAGTAGCGCGAAAGAAAACGTTGAGTCATGTCATCCCAAGTGTGAATAGAATTTTTCGGGAGACGATCAAACCATTTTTCGGCATGATGCGATAAAGTATGTGGGAAGAGTTGTAGGCGGAGTACATCCATTGTGGCCCCAGGCAACTTCATGCTTTGGGTGATTGTAATGAACTTGTCGAGGTGTTTGTTGGCATCATCATCAGGCAATCCTCTAAATGGGTTTGTTTGCACTTGCTGAATCATGTGGTGCTTCAACGAAAACTCAGGAGCGTGGATTTGCATTGGCGCAATCGGTCCTCCTCGTCCAAACATGGTTGGTTGACAAAGTTCCTCCATGGTCCGAAGATCGGGCTGTGGAGGAGCATTGTTGTTATTGTTATTATTGTTGAGGTGCGGTAGTTGATTATTGTTGTTAACACCTGCCATATCTAAATCTTCTTGAGGCTCGGGCTCTTGGTAGTTAGAAGATCTAGTACGCATACACCTGAAAATGCAAAAGAAAAAGAAACCAAACACAAAGGCAATATATATACACAATAAAGATAAAATCTTTTTGGATTTTTGTGAAATTTTTAATTTTTATGGTTTTTTAGCAATTTTTAATTTTTATGATTTTTGAATTTTTTAGGCAAGAAAATTAACGTTCACAAGTGAACGGATCCCAAAAAGCAATGTGTCTAGCACAGAAAACTGTTGATCTTAACGTAAAGAGCCGGCAGCGGCGCCATTTGATAACTAGGTTTTACTAGGTTCTATTTTTGTTCTCGGTATCTTAACGAATTGATCTTAGCTCTCTATGTGTGACTTAGATGATCTTTGGTGAAAAAGAATATTTTTGGGTGATTTTAAATTTAAATGCAAAGACTTAAAAGTAAATAGGTACTTAAAATAAATCTAAGTCTAATTAAAGTAAAGTGCAAGTATTAAAAGCGTGACTAAAATTAAAGGGCACTAAAGTGAATTGACGTAAACTTAAATCTATCTAAGGCAAACTTAAAGTGCAACTAAGACTAAGGCAAATAATCTAAAAGTGCAATTAGATAAAAAGGAAAGAAAAATAAAGCTTGAAAATAAAAATCAAAGACAAAAGCTAATAAGAACCTGAATACAGCTCATTTAGAATAAACCTTCGTTTGGAATAATCACTCAACTTAAATGTCACCTTTGGTTGAAATGATTCTTCTTCACTTGGAATATTACCAAAGTCCTTGATCCGGAACAAACTTGCCTGAATATGTCACTTATCCAAAACAATCTTTCGTTCGGAACTTGCTGATTCGGAATCTTGTAAAATCACCCTTGATTCGGAAGTTTTGGTCACCCCTTGATTCGGAACTTTCCGGATGAAGCACCTTTATTCGGAACTTTTGAAGTTCCGAATCAAGGCTCTTGGTTCGGAACTGTTGGAATTGGTTCGGAAGTTACTGATTCGGAATGTTCCGAATGAAGAATCCTGGTTCGGAAGTTTTGACTTCCGAATGAACAAGTTTGATTCGGAACTTTTGAAGTTCCGAATGAGGCTCCTTTATTCGGAACTTTTGAAGTTCCGAATGAGTTTCCTTGATCCGGAACTTTTTGAGTTCCGAATGAACAACCTTGATTCGGAAGTTTCAGACTTCCGAATGAAGCCTTGGTCCGGAAGTTTTGTCTTCCGAATGAAACCTCAATCCTTCCCTTGGTTCAGAACTTTTTCTGGAAACACAGAAACAAGCAAAACTCTTCCGAAGAACAAGGAAGATGAGTACCAGCAGTTATAAACAAAAAGTAAGCTAAATCAAACACACGGATCAATAAAAACAGTAACGATCAAACAAATAAGCATAAACAACCAATCAAAAACATGAAATTAAACAACTTTAACCATAATAACCAAAAACACTTTGGATCAAAATAAAAGCATGAACATGAACATAAACACCACAAATCAAAGAATAAGAAAGGTAGATAAGAGATTGACAAGATAAAGTAAAGATTAACAATAATTAAAAGGAAACTTACTTGAAATTAAATGAATTTAAGGTGCAAGACAAGGTAATTAAATTGACAATTAATGTAAATGACAAGTATTTAAATGGTGGAAGAGCTAATTGTCACACTTAGCCAACAAAACAAATGATAACAATCCTAATCTATTTATAGGGGAGGATTAGGAAGCTTCCTCCCCTCCTTCATTTCTTGTTAATTGCAAGATTAAGTCCTCCCTTCATTTAATCTTCATTAATTGCGTCATTAGTCCTTTTCTTCTCATCTTTCTTTTAAGTTTGGACTTTAAGGACTTGTGGCTCGGGATATCTTTTGAACTCGTCTTTAATTTCTTCAATAAAATAGACTTGAGTTTCTCGGCTTTTGATAAAACTTCCGTCTTTTGACTTTTTCTTCGATAAATCTTCAGAATTGGTCTTGGACTTCCGTTCTTTTTCCACTCTTGACTTCTCGACTCCGCCTTTCATCTTTTTCTTCAATAAAAGCTGTGAATGCCCGTGAATTCTCGTGTTTTCTCCAATTTTCATAATTTCATCCTAAAATACAACAAAAACACAAACCACGCATAATTCCGACATAAAAGACATAAAATACATGTTTTGGTCCAGTTATTTTTGTAATTAAGTGGTAGAAAAGATGGGTGTTTACACACCTATCAAAGGCAACGACATGATTCTGGTACAAATTTATGTTGATGATATAATATTTGCTGCCACTAACATAGAATTGTCAAATCGCTTTGAGAAGATAATGTCCACACGCTTTCAGATGTCGATGATGGGAAAAATTTCATTTTTCTTAGGATTACAGATTTCTCAGAATCCCAGAGGCATCTTTATTAATCAATCAAAATATGCTCTAGAATCTCTTAAGAAATATAACTTTGAAAATTGTGACCCCGTGGACACTCCCATGGTGGAGAAATCCAAGTTAGATGAAGATAGGAATGGGACTATTGTCGATCCAAAACTTTACCGTGGAATGATCGGCACCCTTCTATATCTGACTGCTAGCAGGCCTGATTTGCAATTTGCTGTATGCATGTGTGCCCGGTATCAGGCTCGGCCTACCGAAAAGCACCTACATGTTGTGAAAAGGATCTTTCGGTATCTAAAAGGAACACTTCATCGTGGTCTATGGTATCCGAAAGATTCCTCTATTGCTTTAATATCATATGCAGATGCCGATCATGCTGGATGTCAAGACACGAGGCGTAGCACTTCTGGATCTGTGCAACTCCTTGGAGATAGATTGATCAGTTGGTCTTCAAAAAGGCAGAAAAGCGCTGCAATATCAAGCACAGAGGCTGAATACATCGCCATGTCCGGTTGTTGTGCTCAAGTCCTTTGGATGAGATCACAATTAACTAACTACGGTTTGGGATTCAACAAAATCCCGATGTATTGTGACAACAAGAGCGCCATTGCCCTTTGCTGCAACTATGTTCAACACTCCCGGGCCAAGCACATAGACATTCGCTACCATTTCATTAAGGAGCAGGTGGAGAACGGAGTGATCGAGCTGTATTTTGTCACTACTGAGTACCAGCTGGCGGATATGTTCACCAAAGCCTTAGATCGAGGACGAATCGAGTTTTTGATCGACAAGCTTGGTATGAAATCATTCACTCCAGCGACTCTCAAAGAGTTGGCAGAAGAATCAGCTGAATAGCCGTGGTAAACTATTCAGAGTATCCTTTGTTCGTGATCATGTATATTATCGTAAATATATAAACCACAAAAGAAAAATACAAAAATATAAAACCAACAAAAATCATAAAAAATATAAAACCTAGAAAAACCATAAAAATTATAAAATCAAGAAAAACCAAAAATATTTTTCGTTTTTAAAACGGGCATGTCTTTTAGTACGGTAATATTTACGGCCTTAGAAATGTCGATCAATATTGACACGGTGCCATAAATAGAGTCCGTATAAAAGTTGTACATTTTTAAAACATGCCCATTATGGCTTGTAGTTATTTCTGACTGCAACCCGGTTTTCATATTAAAGTCACGTATTTCCTTGGAAAACGTTGGCTCAGAACGGGAATTAATTTTCTCGGGCATGATTTACAAGCCAAATCATGCAAAGGGATCAAGTTTACTTTATAACTTGGTCTAACACAAATTTGTGTACGTCTCAGTGCATTAATTTGTTAAAATAAGAGAAATCTTATTGACACCACGAATCAAACTTTTTTAAGATACAAATTGGAAATGCTTTCATCAATATTTGACTCTTTAAACAATGACTACATCTCTTTAAATAGAAAACGGGTCATCGTTTAAGGGGGAGAAAATATTAAATCATCTTCGTCATTAAATTGATTTTCAAAAGTGATTGTGAAAAATTAATGGCTAAATGGTAAATGAGTGGTATTGCTTTACAAAACGACTTGAGCTCGTTCAATGTGATAGGCAGTGCTTTTAGATCTTGGAGATATGCTAATAGGTGGAGATACTTAAGTTGTGTGGCAAAATTTAAATATGCTTAAGAAAAAATGAAAAGATAAGTTATAAACAAAAAGGAAAAGAATAAGGAGTGTAGGGTATAAAGTGACAATGTGTGAAAGATGTAAAATTGACCTAGTCAAAACATAACCCCCCACCCCTTTTCTTTTCATTCACTGTTTATCTCTATTTCATTATCTTGCCGCCATTGTTAACACACACAAGTTCTTCCAAATCGTATACTACTCAATTTGATCATGTTCATTCGATTAATAAGGTAATTACATCAATATTTAAACTTATAATTCGTTAAATTCATCATTTAAATCTTGTTAAATTGATTCGGGTAGTAAACTTTACCAGATCTAGGGTTTATTTGCCAATTTAGGATTAATTGTTTCAGATTTGTGGTGGGTTTTGTGCGGATTAGCATTAGATGATGTTTAAATGCCTTAGATTGCCTTAGGAACTCACAAACGCGCTTAGAATTAACCTCATAGGCTGTGTTTTGATGTTCCGGATGAACATGGATAATAACTTCCGAATGAAGGACATTTTGAACAAAACTTCCGAATGAAGGAATTTTCTGAAAAACTTCCGAATGAGGAAGTTCCGAATGAAGGACTTCTGAATGAAGGAAGTTCCGAATGAAGAACTTCCGAATGAAGAAGTTCCGAATGAAGGACTTCCGAATGAAGGAAGTTCCGAATGAAGAACTTCCGAATGAAGAAGTTCCGAATGAAGGACTTCCGAATGAAGAAGTTCCGAATGAAGAAGTTCCGAATGAAGGACTTCCGAATGAAGGAAGTTCCGAATGAAGAACTTCCGAATGAAGGAAGTTCCGAATGAAGAACTTCCGAATGAAGAAGTTCCGAATGAAGAAGTTCCGAATGAAGAACTTCCGAATGAAGGAAGTTCCGAATGAAGAACTTCCGAATGAAGGAAGTTCCGAATGAAGAAGTTCCGAATGAAGAACTTCCGAATGAAGAAGTTCCGAATGAAGAACTTCCGGATGAAGGAAGTTCCGACTGAAGGAATGTTCCGAATGAAGAAGTTCCGAATGAAGGAAAGTTCCGGATGAAGAGTTGTTTGATTATTATTGTTTGCCTGTTATATGTACTTGTTGTATTATGTTATGAAATGTGTTATGCTTAGAAGTAAGAATGATATATATGTATATGTTTTTGTGCATCAACCTTTCATGTCTTATCTTAAGCAGATACAATGACTAATCCAACAGTACAAGCAATCCAAGACTCTAGAGAAGCCGCTATTGCTAAAGCACGAACCCTCAAGTTCATACCCAACAATTACCGGCTGAAGCAAGTCTCAAAATCCACTCACCATGGATTTAAAGTAGCCATCGCAATCCTTGATCAATCCCATTTTAAGAATGCTTTAAGAAGTAGTGCCTCGGTGCCTTATGATTATATGTATGAATTTTGGGCTACCAAGGAAATCACTTCAAACAAGATCACCTTCACCATCGACAACAAGCAGCAGACGCTCACAGTTTCAGACTTCCGTAAGATTTTTGGTATACGGGATACACCCAAAGGCATGTCATTTTCGAGGGATCCTACTAAAGATGAACTCATGGAGTTATTTGAGGCTCTTGGATGTCCTGACATACGAGTTGCGTCTGAGTTTACCACTGCTAAAGTAGGACAACCTTGGAGAGCATTGTTGGGTATTCTCAGTAGATGTCTTACACCAAAAACAAGTGGCCATGATGCTTTGCGCAGTCCTATTATAAACCTCTTCTATGGCATGTACAAAGCTGCAAATGTAGATTATGCATTGTTGATATGGGAAGAATTCACCTTTCAACTCTTCCATAACAAAAAGCTGAAGACAAATTTCTTTCCTTATCCTCGGTTTATCAAGCTTATCATTAATTATTTTATGAAAAATGATGCTACTATTGATAGGCGTGCAGCAAGTCGTTATCACACTAAAGAAGCTGATGATACTGTGGATCTAAGGCATGAAGGACCGTCTGGTGGTGTGATTCCTGGTCCTATTCCCGATTATCTTCTGACGGAGAAAATCAAAGGTTCTGCTGATTACAAGCTACTGCAGCTAGAAATCAAGAAGCTGAAAGCAAACCTTCAGACTGGAGAAGACTCGTCTACTACGGTCAAGAGTAAAGGTAAACGCAAGCAACCAGCTGCGTTACCTGAACCCGAAACCAAGAAGAAGAAGACTGAGGTTAAGAAGGGAAAGGGTAAGGCTAATGAGATGGTTTTACGTGACGAAGAAGATGTTGTTGATCCTGCTCTTGACAAGACAGAGAGAAAAATGATGAAGATAGCAATTCAAAGGAGTAGGAAAGACACTGGCGGTAGTGGTTCAGGTGCAAGGGTAAATGTTGAAGAAGAGTACCAGGAACCAGATGATATTGATGAGTTTGGGTCACCTGAACGGTATTCCACTTCGAAGGAGCCATCAATCCCTGTTTCAGCAAGTGTTGAAAAGGAATCCGGTGCTCCTACTATCATGGTGTCAACTCAACCTTTAGCAACTCAACCTCCACCAATACAACCCTTACCAACCAGACCGGCTTCAACACCATTTCTTCCACCACCTATAACTCCCATACTTAGTACCGTAGTAACAACCGAGCCTCTTCAATCAACCCAGAGCAGCTCTGCAACATCTACAATGGCTGCATTGGTGATGGCCGAAATGTTGGATAAACATGTGGATAATCACAAGAGAGAAATGGATGAACTTCGCCAAGAACTACATAGACGAGTTCAAAGTGAAGAAGCATCTAGGAAAGCCCAGGAAGAGATGCTTGCTAAGTTCGCTGCAGATATGGAATTGACGCGAAAAGCTCATGCAGAAGAACTAGCTCGGGTTAAGCAGGCTGAGGCTGATAAGCATGCTGCATGTATCACCAGACTTCAAGCGATGAGGGATAAATACAAAGAGCAAAAAGAAGCACTTGGAGCCTCTGTGGAAGAAAGAGTGCAAGAATCCGTTGAATCCATTATGCCTAAACTGCGTGATGAGTTGAAGACGCTAGCAGCTGATAACTTGATGATCAAGTCGTCCAATCCTTCAGAATCCGCCTACAAGATTGCTTATGACTTGACGGATTTTGAATTGAAGAAGATCCTCAAAGCTCGTATGGTGGAACTTGGATCGTTTGATAAATCTAGGATTCAACGGGCTCTCTACAAATCCCTGAATGATGCTATCATGGAGGATGATAGGTTATTCAAAACGTTTGGAAGTGTGGTACCTTATCACATTCTACCTGAGGAGGATAAAGATGATAGTGAACAGGAAGAGGGTACTGGTGAAGAGGAAGAGGAAGAAGAAGGAGAAGAAGAGGAAAAGGATGACGATAATGGTGATGATGATGATGATGAGGATGAGGATGATGATGATCATGATGATGGCGATGATGGTGGTGATGGTAATGAGGAGAGTGCTATGGGGAGCAACGGGGAAAACAATGAGGATGATGATGGGGGTGAACAGCCTAAAGAGGGAGACAAGGTTACCAGCTCCAAGAAACCTGCTAAGTCTGGAACCAAGTCCAAGAAAGATGCAGCGCAGAAGGACAAATCAACATCATCGGAATCAAGACGATCTAAGTGGCGCCACGATGTGAATGCTACTACAGCGTCATCGGTTCCTGGTACTTCTATTGCTGTATCTATACCTATTACCACTAACCCTGTTAGTCCTGTTGTTGTTGCTCCTGTGATTGCAGAATCGGTAACTGAACCTGAAGCTGCACAACACTCACCCGTTCATGACACCGCCGAGATGCCTGAATCGGAACCAGCAGATGTTCACGTTTCCACTCCTCTACAACAAGCACAACAATCTACGGTTCCTGAACCAAGCACACGAGACTGGGCAGACACGTTGGAAATTGACGAGACTGCACCACCACAGGCTTGGATCACGGCAGCGGCGCAATATGATCCGATCACAGACGCAGACAAAGATGTGTTGTATCTTCGTATCCGCAGTCCGATTGACTTATGTGCATTTCTTGCTCATGAGAATAAGACTTCGGTTACTCCATCTTTGGTGAAGAAAGTGCTGAAGGATAAGAGACTTCGCGCCAAAACCCGGTTAACCCGAATGGAGTTCGAGTATTATGCCGATGAGATCCTGAAGGCTCTGAATACCGTTCAACGGCCAGGTCTTCATGAATCAGAAAGAGCTCCACCTCCACTTGACCCTACTCAAGATAATCAGATTGCTCTCGACTTCTTCGTCACCAATGATCTGGTTTATCTTCTCAAAGGGTCATCAAAGTACGCAACATCCCTTACCTTGCTGAAAGCTGCCAACTGGGGGACAATACCCTTTATCGAGGAAAAGGTAAACCGACTCTGGGTCCCAAAGGTAAATCGTAATTATGATATGTATGCTGTCATAGGTGCATCTCATTGGGACGAACGAGTCCGAAGGGCGTACAGGGGTTGCTGCCTAATCAATTCAGGAAGTATCGTTAGATCCGATATCCGCATCTCCAACATCTTAGGGTTGAAAACTGAAGCCAAGAATGGCTATTATCATGTGACGGAGATTCGCTTGAAAAGGGAGGATGACAGAGAATACAAAATCCAGCAGGGAGATTTTTCTATCATTCGCCTTGAGGATATCGAAGATATGCTGCTTCTGATGACCCGAGATCAACTCACACATATTCCTCGTGAAGACCTCATTGCTTTGAATACAGCACTTCGTATGTTCACACGAAGCGTTGTCATCAAGACACGAGTTGAAGATCTTCAGTTGGGAGTCGAAAGCTATCAAAGGAAGCTTAACCTAACCCGTCCAGTGAATCAAGTGCTACCTCAACATGTAGATAGATGTCCCTATACCGGCATTTCTGTCCCGAATTACGGCATTTTCTAATTGAACAGTCGAGGTTTAATGAAGTTTATGAGGGTGGGTGAGCTTCATAAGTACAGTGATGGGACTCTTCTACAAGTCAGAGGAAAGTTGGAGCATCTTAACTCAGGTGGGACTTTGCCAGAGATGACGGAGGATTGGCATCCGGGTTACCGGCAAATGGCGAAGTACGTGATCAAGAAGATTGATCAAAAGCTCCGTGAACGTAGATTGATGAGGAGCTTGGAAAGATTCGCTGGTGGAAGACCATATTTAGTGCACCACAAGCTACTGCAACGATCCATCTAATGGGTCGTACATTTCAGGTCCACTTTATATTGGTTTTCAATTGTGAATATGTATATTTGTGAATATTGTGCTTTAATGGCTTGATGTAGTGTTAAGGTATGATAATTTTTCAAGAATTTCTCACGAGATTCTAAATCGTTCAAAATATATCATACTAAAGCACTACAACTATCCCTTATTAACTTAAGGGGGAGCATTAACTTGTTCTATGGCCAAACATCGATTTCATTTTTTAAGCAAAGACCGGTTAATCCATTCAATATCCCAAATATTAATGGTTAACATTTTGGATAAGGGGAGAAAATGGGATTAAGGAGACGTAAGTGATACTTGGCTAAAAGATGAAAAAGAATTAACGATAATCCAACTTAATATGTGTAAAGCACGTGTTAAGGGGGAGCGTTTTTGATGTTCAAAAACACCTAAGGTACGAAACTTTTGATTTCAATATCACAAGTACTTTAGGTGATTTTTAATGATTTTTTCATGGTGGCAATTCCTTCCCAAAACACGCTTAATTCACGACGAATGTGGTGACAAAAGGGTGGTAGGAATAGGTTTAGTCCAATGATTCATCAGAGCCGATGGAATCTTCCCAAGGACAATTCCCTAGATAGAATTAGAAGTCCTAGGAAAGATGGAGAAAGAATGTGAACGTAGCTGAATGCCGACCAAGTACTTAAGCTAGCACTGGAACAATCACAACAAGGTGCTAGTGATGACGTATTGGTAAGCATTGAAGGGGTTGAAGAATGAAAAAGAAATGTAACGATAAAGGGTGTAAAGAAAGAAGCCCTCCTTACAACTTTAGGCAGAAACCGGGTCAATACATATGCTATTGAGGTCATTTTTGCTAATGACTCTCGGTATTGAAGAAAGACATCATGGACCCAGTGATGCAATGCACAACCCTTCCCAGCTAACTCAAATATCTCTCAAAAGGTATTTGTTTTAATCACACGGAGATCAACACGTTATCTATTGGTTTATTCACTCCGAATAGACTGGTATTGAAAAGATGGCACTCCTCTCCAGTCATCGCTCACTAAAATCAAAACACACAATCGAGTCTAGAGCCAAGAGATCATCAAAAGTCTCATTAGGACACTTTCCATTTATTCCTTGCTTTCTCACACACTGTGAAAAGTAAGAGATTTTCATGAGTCCTACGTAGTATTCCTGTAATATTGCCAGAACATCCGAGTAATACGCAAGTATTACAATGAAGATGGAAATCCTGCTTGAGCCAACATCAAACAAGCTCATGGTAGGTTACATGTGCGGTTCTTTTAGAACCAATCTTGTGAAAAACTGGAAAGAAACAGTGGTTTAATTCTTAATTGAACTTAAACTCGTTCCAGGCCTCTACGCATTATCATATGATCTTGCCAGAACACTCAGAGTGACTCTTTAATTGATCACAGTGACGAGTGGAAATCCTTCTAGTGTTAACATCAAACAGCACTTGGTAGGTGACGTGCAAGATTCTTTATGAATTGAGCTCGTGACAACTGGAAAGCAACGATGGTGAAAATCTTAATTGAAATTCACTTGTTCCAGGTTTCATGAATTGACGGCTTCAAATCACAAAGATAATTTATCCAAGTGATTCACTCTTTATGTTCGCAGTCAGCTTTGGACGGTCGAATAAAGAGAACGGGTTTACCCGCGAAATCCTGTCAGGAAGTTACTTAATTGAAACTATCCGTCACGGGTACGATATCTAATATCGTCTAAAGGTCTTCACCGACCGGAGGTAAAATGCTACCGAATTAGAATAAAATGTTCAAAGCCATTTTATTCGTGTCGTTGCTGTGTACCTGTTAAAGACGGTGGCGTTGCTGTGTACCTGTTGAAGACGGTGGCGTTGCTGTGTACCAGTGAAGACGATGGTGTTGTGGTGTACCTGTAGAAGTCGTTCCCACATGCTTATGTTTTTCTGCATCAAAGTTTAGCAAAAATTCAAGAAAGTACAAGATAAAGTCTTCCGCTGTACCAAACTCTGAAACTTTCGAGAATTCAACAAAAAGACATAAGTGTGTGGAACATGGAGTCACGAGAAGGCAAAATTCACAAGAAGGCAAAGATCGCACGTGAAAGGCCAAAAGAACAATGCTCTCAAGCCAAAGCCTAAAAGATCAAACCGACATATTCACAACAAAAGAAAGAAAAGAAGAAAAGACTACGAGCTAGAGAACGAAGACTTAGTATAGTATGCTAGGTTTAGAACTTTGTAACGTGGAGTGACCTCCCTTAGGGGGAGATTGTTAGAAATACGTTTTTACGTATATTAGAAGTATCGGTCACTCCACAATAGTATTAATGATTGTAATAGCTCGTAGGTAATAGTTGCTTATTAAGTTAAGTAAGAACCGGTCCATGGGCTTGTCATGGACCGGCCCAAGCCCATGTAGCTTGGAAGTATAAATACCCCTTTCCTCCTTGGAAAGGGGTTGGTTGTTGTCATTTGTTCTAGTTCCACTTAATAAAATACACATAGTTTTCTCTCACTCTCTCTCTCTTGTTTCTCTCTCTAGAAATCAACAAACCCCTTCATAGATTCATAGGTTATCAAGATTCTACACAGATAACCAAGTCTTCATTCTAGGATTAAGCACGAACAAGTTATCTATTAAAAGATAAAATAAATACACTCCTTCGAAAAATCCGTCTTCAACGTCACGTAATTAATACCCGATCAAACAAAATCTGTAGCCACTAAAAAATCGCCCATTTTTCTTGGTCTCGTCAAAATAAATTCTTGTCACATTTGTCTCTTCATTTTTGTCGCGTCACATTTCTCGTCACCCCATCAATGTCAAGAAAAAATTAAAGAACCACAAATGCAACAAAAAAACTACAAATTCAAAAAAGGAACTTGTTTGTTTGAGCATCCATTCTCCTTAACAATGTCTCGTCACTTTTTGTCTCGACCCGATGTCACAATGAATTAAAACTTAATACACAACAAATTTATTTAAAAATTTGTATGTTTAAAAAAAATTTGTGTGTATGTGTTATAAAAACACACGGTTCAAATCAATCCCAATTAGCCAAAGTTTATAAAATAAAACGAGTGTCCAAGGCCCAACTCATTCTAAATCCACGTCTGGCCTAATGTGTTTGACATGGCCCAAATGTTCATGACCCGGTCCACCATCACATGGTTATAACCTAGTCAGTCAAACCTGAAGTCACACATAGATACATCCGTCCCTCAAACCTAACTTCATCTTCTCACAACATCTCACCTCGAATCCTCCGTCCCTCACCTAACTTCCTTCATCTCCTCACCCGCTCAAACAATTAACCCTAATCATTTTCATCTAATTTCATCCGCCTCCATCACTCATCTAACTCCCAGCCCCACTCAAATAATCAAACTCTTTATTCATCTCTACACAAATTAATCTCGTTAAAGATCTTAACAACAAGATAAGCCTCGATCTCATCTAGCAGCTCCGAATCACATAAGTCTAACCATCCTTGATATCAAAGTATCGAGCCCTAACACCATGGAACTAAGAAGAGTAAACTTCAAGATCCTTTGATCGAGGGTCTAGGTAGGTTAATTAATGATGCATGTTGTCTTTGGTTTCATTTAATGAATCGAAAAGAAATATTGATTATAACAATTTTGTTATAAATCTTTATTTTATTTCGTATATAAAACATGGTTAACACCAAACATAGATCTATGATGATGAAATATTTTCGTGTGAAAAGATCTACAAAGATCTCACCAAGAAAATGAATCTAAGGTCAATTTCTAGTTACTGTTTGAGTTTGTTTAAGTGTTCGAGTCTAGATGAAATGGGATTAGGAGACGATGGGGATTAGGTTTAGTTTTGGAGTTGAGGTGATAAAAGGTTTGTCTGTTAAATTGTGTTCGACTCAGTGAGTTTAACTGAGTCAATGAAGAGTCAAATCAATGAGTGATCTGAGTCAACTCGGTAATTACCGAGTTGACTCGGTTGGGTTGAATTTGGTTTAAGTCACATTTTTGTTTCACAAGTTTTTAACAAAAAACAGTCCAATCGGAATAGTAAAAAAGAATCCCATCGGAATAACTTTTAAATTGGTCTCATCGGAAAGTTTTTGGGAGTCTGTCATCGGAATCAAACAATCACCCTAATCCGAATAACCAATCTGAATGACAATCTGAATGTCAATCTGAATGTTCAATCGGAAACCCAATCTGAAAGCCCAATCTGAATGTGCAATATGAATATCCAATCTGAAAACCCAATCTGAAAACCCAATTTGAAAAGGGTTTTGAAGGACCCGAAAAAGGTGGATCTGCCCAATTATTTTGTCCTTTTCTAACTGCATAAACAAGAATGACATAAACCCAGAAAGAGTGACCATATTTATATGACTTTTGACCATGAAATTGATGAAACCGAGACACAAAACATGTAACAGCTTGGACAGTTGGACAAAAAAAATTATGACGTGACCAAAATTTTTTTGTGATAATGGACAGAAATAATATAAAACGAGACACAAGAATGAATTAGACCACCAAATCGCATATATAAACACGATCCAAGGATAGAACCGAGGCTCTGATACCAAATGTAGAAATGTTAAATACGATCCGGTGGTCTAATGTGGTGGTAAATGGTGGTGGAAGCCATTGTTGGCTTAGAGAGAGAGAAAGAGAGGTTGAGAGTAAAAGTGTGTGTATTCCCAAATGAACAAAATACAATCAACACCCCTCCTTGGAAGCTAAGGAGGGGTATATATAGTCACGCACACAACCTAAACTATACAAAGAGCCTAGTCTAGTCTAAATGTGCGTGACTATGATAACTAACGGGAATTCTTAAATGTCGTCACATAAAGTGAGTTTCCAACAGGCTCATGAGAAAGTTTGAAGCAAGAATAAAGAAGGCAATCAAGGGATGAAATTATGTATAAACTTTTGAAGAATTTTATTATCTAAAGTTTACCCAAAACATAAAGTTTGTTTTTGTTGTAATTTTATTTTAGCTTGGCCTAAGTACATTGTAAATGCCACTCTGTTTACCTAATATTTATTTTGGTTATCCTCGTTTGTAATGTAGTAGTTAATCTTTATGATTTGGTAAACTTCTAATGGAAAGAAGTAGATTTAGCATTATACCTTTATATTTTTTTAAAGAAATCTGATAAAATGGTATATTGATTTGGTAAAATATGATAAATTTATATATTGATTTGCTAAAATATGATAAAATTGTATATTGATTTGGTAAATATTTCAATCTTTAGGGGCAAATTAGTAATAACCTTCCGAGAATGTCTCATTTATGATGAATAAACGACCACCTACCTATTAATCTGATAAAATTAAATATTGATTTGGAAAAATCTAATAAAATTGTATATTGATTTGGTATATATTACAAACTTTAGGGGCAAAATAGTAAATAACCAACTGAGAGCGTCTCATTTATGGTGAATAAACAACCACGTAGCTCTTATATTTACCAGCTACTACATATATCTCCAATATTTCTCTCTCCCCAAGTTTACACACACTAGATCAAAACCAGATAAAAACCAGATGCAAAAATTTTGAAATGCATCAATCCAAAAAAATGGTGAATAAGAATCTGAAATCCTGTACTCCTCCTCGTAAGCGAATTCATACCTCTATTTATTTATTTTCGATATTATTTATGTTAATAACAATCTGATTCGAACTATCATTTCATGTATCTAGAAAATAGGAAAAGTGTTAGACTGATGATAAAACAAAGAGCAGATTATGGAAACAGTACAAAAAAGTCGCTAGAAAAATCTATAACTATATCAACCAGTAAGTGATTTATTCTACATCTTTATTTCAATGCGATGTGTTAAAAATTGCACTCTGATGCTATAGAATCCAAGTTAGGTTCATTTGAAAGATTTAGGTTAGCCGTTGTCTAAAGTATGATTAAATGTGAGTTTTTCATGCTTGAAAATCACTATAATAATTTGTACTCTAATGCTCTAAAATCCGAGTTAGGTTGATATTAATGAATTAGGTTACATATTGTTAATATTTTGAATAAATGATTGTTTATATGCTTGAAAATCAGTTTGATGTGATTAAAATTATACTCTAATGCTCTAGAATGTGATTAGGTTCATATGAATGGTTTATGTTAGCCGTTGTCTTAAGTATGATTAAATGTGAGTTTTCATGCTTGAAAATCACTGTAATTTGTTAAAATTTGTACTGTAATGCTCTAAAATCTGAGTTACGTTGATATTAATGAATTAGGTTACATGTTGTTAATATTTTGAATAAATGATTGTTTATATGCTTGAAAATCAGTTTGATGTGATTAAAATTATACTCTAATGCTCTAGAATGTGATTTAGGTTCATATGAATGGTTTATGTTAGCCGTTGTCTAAAGTATGATTAAATGTGAGTTATCATGCTTGAAAAACACTATAATGTGTTAAATTTTTTACTCTAATGTTCTAAAATCCGAGTTAAGTTCATATGAATGATTTAGGTTAGATGCTGTTCAAAATATGATTAAATGTAAGTTTATATGCTTGAATATCAGTATGATGTGTTAAAATTTGTATTCTAATGTTTTAAAATCCAAGTTAGGTTCATATGAATGTTTTCTGTTAGCTGTTGTTTAAAGTTTGATTAAATGTGAGTTTATACGTTTTAAAATCAATATGATGTGTTAAAATTTAGATTCTAATGCTCTAGACTCCGAGTTAGGTTTAAATGAATGATATAGGTTAGCTGTTATTCAAGGTTTGATTAAATGTGAGTTTATATGCTTGAAAAACACTGCGATATGATAAAAATTGCACTCTAATGCTATAGAATCCAAGTTAGTTTCATATGAATGATTTAGGTTAGCCGTTATCTAAAGTATGATTAAATGTGAGTTTTCATGCTTGAAAAACACTACGATGTGTTAAAATTTGTACTATAATGTTCTAAAATCCGAGTTAGGTACATATGAATGAATTATGTTACATATTGTTCATAAATTTTGATAAAATGATTGTTCATATGCTTGAAAATCAGTTTGATGTGATAAAAATGGTACTCTAATGCTCTAGAATGTGATTTAGGTTCATATGAATGATTTATCTTAGCCGTTGCCTAAAGTATGATTAAGTGTGATTTATTGATAAGTGTGAAAACACTCATCAATAATGATCCTAAAACCATTAAAAACACTGTCAAATACATTATATTAAACTGTTAATTATCAGAATTACGCGTGTATTTGGTGTTTGTGTATTTTCAGGTAATATAGGTACATTTGAGACAAACACGAGCTTTCAAGGATTAATTTGATAAAAAGATGAAGAAAAGGACGAAAGAGCTTCTAAGGACTTTATTTGCCAATATTATCAAAGATCGAGGGCTTAGCTTGCAACTTTCTACGAGACGAAGGATTAAAAGAAACTTGGTTTCAAAGTTATAAACATTTGATGAAAGAATGAAAGAGAAAGGACCAAAATGCAAAATAGTGAAAAGTTTATAACTTTATACTTGGTCAAATTTGACCAAACCGGTCAAAATACACACAAAACGCGTCTTCTTCTTCCCAACGAAGAGAGAGAAAGAGTTTATATCCTTTTCTCCTTCAACCTCCATCAAACCTGCACATCCAATATCAAGGACGATCAAGAAAGAATCAAGCGAAGACTTCAACTAGAAAAAGACTCCTCTTGTTCTCCTCTACAATACGGTACAACTTAATTAGATCAAGAAGGAAGAACAAAGAAAGCCCCAAATTGGAAGATGATGAAGAACGAGTATATCCTCGTATTTTACACGTGGCATCCAATCATTGGTGGAGCCACGTCATCCACCATCTCTCGACGGCTATAAAAGAAGACGAAGCTCTCATTTGTATGGGGTTAGCTTAGGTGTTAGTTTTCACATAGTTAGGTTAGTTAGGATAGTTAGTTTAATTTTCTTTCAAAGCCTTTATGAATTTCAGTTAGATTAGGTTCGATTAGTTGATCTTGTTGTAACTGAATCAGTTTTTTCTGCCATTAATGAAACAAGCAGTTTACGAAGCTCTTTCCTTCTTCTATTTCTTTACTGTTACGTTCTTAAGTTTCTAAATCACGTATATTTTGATCATGGAGTTATTGGCAATTGGATAGTGAGTGTCTTGAGTTTTAATACAGAGTTGATTTCAATTTCTAGAAGCTTTTGTTTCTTTTAACTGATTTTGAGCGTTTCAGCATAATAAGCTCATAAGAGCTTATGAGGAATTTTGTTCTCAAGTTTGAATCTTGATAAAATTCCGATTTTGATATATTTCTGTTCAGCTTTTTCAGTCAAATTCAGTAGTGATTTCTAGTTAATGAGTTTAGATATAGTTAAGATGTTAGGATAGTCTGATTCAGTCAGCTTAGCAGTACACTTTGTAGCTTAAGATTTTCTAAACAGTTTTATCTTTACATTTGTAGTTTTTTTTCATTCCGTTAAATTCAGTGAGGATTTAGTTTCAGTTTTGTTAATTGCTTGTTACGACTCAGTGAAGTGTCAGTTGTTCAGTTAGGATTCAGTTAGGGAGTTTTAGTCAGTTTGATACAGAGTTCAAATTAGCTGGATTTGTGGTATTCGAGAATCTTTTCCTTGGATATTCTGTTTTGCAGGTGTTCATATATGCAGGTTTATCAAGTTTTGAAGGTTATAAAAATAAGGTGTGGTCGATTTCAGTTTGCAAAAAGGTGTTCAGTTGGATTCCAGAATAGTAGTTTCGTTTGTTAAACAAGCCGGCTCAGCGCCGAGCTTCTTCCACAACGGACTAGGCCTGGATGTGTCGGTTAAGCACATTTCAATTTCTGAAATTCTTTAGTTGTTTTTGTTCTTGTAGAATTAGTCTTGCCTGCAATTTGATATATGTGATCTGTTTTTAAATGTCGTTTTATTGTTTGTTCATAACTGTCTTTTGCTTTCTACATAAGCATTTTAGTTAATCTTAGATGTTAGTTTGATTGCATTTGAAATCTGTTAGTATAATCTGATTTGAATTTTATTAAGTTTTTTTTTTCGTTTTCGATCAATTAGAATACTAAACCTGCTGAGAAAAGTTGCTCGAATGAGTTTCATAAGTGTTTGGCAGCAAGTTTTAGAAGAGTCTTTTGGATTGTAAACATTTTGCATTTGATTCCCTACTGCTCTGTTAATTTTAGTATAATATAGATTTTTAAAGAAAAAATAAGATAGTATAATCTTGATAAAAGTTTTATAGTTTTAGACCTCAAAATAGGAGTAAATTTTGGTAGCAGTCAAGCTTCGATTCCCTGTTTTCTTTTCTTTCTTTTCAGTCAGACTTTAATAATTGCCAGATATAGATCCTGAATTTGTACCCTTTTAGTTGCTAAATTCGTTTAGACTATTGGGTCATGTAATAGAACATTTAGCTTTTGATTTGATTGGGCTGTTATAAGTTTTGGGCCTGACTGAATTATAGTTTACAGTTTTAAGTAATTTCAGCTTAGTAGTGTAAGAATAGTAAAATTAGAATTTGTAGATTTAATCAAATTGCACTTTTAGTTTGATAAAAATTACTTCTTGGTTTTATATTTTGTAATTTTGCATTTTGTATTTTTGCATAAATTTGTATTTTACATTTTTAGATTTTGTGTATTTAAATGTTTACTTGCAACATGTTTTAGAGTAGTACATATACGTAGTATTATAGCTATTTTTACCTTTTTAGATGCTTTGTGCCAATTAGACATAAATTCCAAAAAAAGATCTTACAACCAAAAACAATCAAGTCTTTGCTTAAATTGTTAGATCAATTCGAATTGAGCTGAGAAGACAACTACACTAAAAAACGAACTATTAAATGGCGCCGCTGCCGGTTCTTTTCGTGAAGATTAATGATTTCGAGTGAGACGATTGGATTTTGGGATCCGTTCACTTTGTGAACGTTATTTTTACGTATTATAAATCAAAGAGATAAGAAAAAAAAATCAAAAAGATAAAAATACAAAAAAATAAAAAAATCACAAAGTCAATTCTTTTCCTAAAGAATTGAACCAAAAAAATAAAAAATCCAAAAAAGTAATCTTTTTCCTAAAAGATTACAACAAAAAAAAAATATATATATATTATATCGATTTCATCGCTTTTTACGTAGATATAGTATTTTTCTTAAAAAAAAAAAACAAATAAATACAAAAATATTTTTTATATATTATTATATGTAAATAAGTATACGTATAAGAACAACCAACATACATATTCTCCATAAGTATTGCCGAGGCAATACACCGTGTTGAGGGGCGTTCCGGTCCTTGACATGCGTATCGATCGAATTTAATTAAGCAAGAATAGATAAATACTTCCAATTGGCAATAATTCGAAGAATACAAACTACTAAAGTGAATAGATAGGCGACGTGCTATAAAATGCCGTCTAAGGGTTAATAGGTACTTAAGTGCTTCGCGCCACCTAACCCCCCGTTCACTAGTGCGTATTTTGAGAAGGAAGGCTTTATTGGGGGTCTTGCACCCAAGTAGTAATTATATATATACTTTCTTGTGGATATTTCATATCGAACCTCGAGGGAGATAATCTCTTCTCCTTTAAAAGTCGACTGAGGGCTACTCCCTCATTCCTCGTGTTTACTTACACGTGTACTCGCACGCGTGTAAACATACCACCTTTGGTGTATTACTTCCTTCCCCGAGGAAGCTTTTAAACGTCATTATACTTGTATATACATTCGGCCGCCTTGTTACACATGGATACTCGTTCCATGTTGGAGATTTTGCAACAACAATCCGCCAACGCTAATTATTCGCCTTGTTCGACTTGTGGTGGTCCACACGATACTTATTTATGTGATCAAAATAATGGTTATTATGGGGAGGGATATGCTTATAATGGAACCGAGAACCCTAATTTTCAACCTAACACTCAAATGGACTACACTTGTAATGACTATATGGGATATTCCGGTTTTTCATCACAACCTCCACCATCATTTCATGATCAAACCTTTAATGTGCCATACCAAAACCGAGGATTTTCCAATTATGGAGGTTTTCAAAATGATAATAATTTTCAAGGCTATAATCAAGAAACCTTTCATAATCAAGGATTTTCAAACAATGAAGGCTTTCAAAATGATGAAAATTTTCCATGCTATAATCAAGATACTTTTCAAAATCAAGGATTTTCACATTATGCGGGTTTTCAAAATGAAGGAAATTTTCAAGGCTACAATCATGAGAATTTTCATAATCAAGACTCTTTTCAAACCTATAATTCACCTAATTATGGAAATCCACCTCCACCCTATTCTTCGACTTATTCATGTGAGTATTGTGGAAAAAAACCCCATTATGGTTATGATTGTCGATCAAGGGATCCGCCTTCTTATACTCTTAGTAAGCGCAATGAGATTTCTTTTGTAGTCGAGCAACTAGGAAGATTCGATGGATATAGATTAAAGGCTCTTAATCTTATAACAGAAATGAGTATCGAGAAAATGAGAGAAGAATCTCGATGGTTAAGGGAAGAAATTAAGTCTCTTGAGGATGATTTAAGGAACAAACGGTTTAATATCGAGAGATTTGGTGACATTTATAGAGCATCGGTGAACAAATCTTCTCAGTTCCTCCAGAAAGAGTTAGACGATTTACTCATTAAGATTGATAAAGAAGAAAAAGAAGAACAATTTATTGCTAATCGTGCTCGGTTGCTTAAACAATGCTTATTAGATGAAGATTATGAAGAACCTTCGATTTGCATGACACTTAATGATGACACATCTTCATCACCTTTACCTCACGTGGAACCCACCGACTCTTTAACCATGGGGGACGAGCCTCTTAGCACCAATACAAACACCGATTCGGATGAATTAACCTTTTCTAGTGTTGAGAACCTTATCCCAATCCAAAGAGAGCTTGAGAGGGTTTCCAATGAACCATGTGATGTGCTTTGTGTTGATACCTCTTCTCCTCATGATCATATTGAGATTTTATCACATATTGACCTTCATGCTACTACTAGTGATTTTGATGATTTTGATCTTGATGAATTGTTTAAAGAAAGGGATAATGAGATTGAGGAAGAGTTTGTGAGAGACTTGACACAAATGGAGGATGAAACTTGTGATTCTAGTGACGTGTCTTATGCTATATCATCCGATGATTTGTCTTGTCAAGATAACATTCCTAATTTGGATGACGAGTTTGCTCTTATAGGAAAAGTGGATCCTTCTCCTCTACCACTTTATGATTCTTGTGATGAAACCTTTGATGATCCTTATGATAGTGATGAGTCTTTTACTTCTGATGATGATGACTCCATTTCTTCTATGACTCCTTCACCTATTCCTCTAAGTAATTTTGTGATACATTCAAATCCTCTTTTTGAGACATGTTTTGATAACCCACTTTTTGAGGAGTGTGAAGAACCTAATAATGAGTCTATAGAAGAAGAACCCTTGATTGATATTCCTTCACTGGTTTTTGAGGATACACCTATTGATTTTCATGATCATATCATCCCATTGAGTGATCCTCTCATTAATACACCTCCTTTTGAGCCTTATGTTCCCACCCTCCCACCCTTGAAGTTGGTTATTGATGAAGATCCTTTCCTCTTAGAGATTGATACTTTTTCATCTAAGGCACCTTTAGAACTCAAAACCTTTGATATGGACTCTTTTATGGAGATTGATGCCACCATAGAGGATACTATTGCACATTTTGATATAGAGGTCGATGATAGTGTTTCTAATTTGGAAGAGGAGGTTCGTCTTATTACTACATTGCTTTTTGGGACCATAGAGACTACACCTCCTCCACAAGACACTATTAATTTTGATTCTCCTTTCACTATGCATTCTATGGAAGATTACCCACCTTTTTATGATGATGATGATGAGCCTAACATGGACATAATAGTTATGAATGTTTTGATACCTACACCTTCATATTCTCATGATGCTTTGATCACTAAGGGGGAATCTTATATGGTTGACACGAGTTCATCTTCTTATTTTCCCATGAAGGGAAAGATTTTTGATCCTGGGATACGTATGTTTGGGAAAAATTGGTTTTCATCTACTCCATTTAAGAGTGTGACTTCTATTGATATGGACTTCTTGTATGAGCTTACTTTGGTGATGCTACCTATTTTGGAGTTGTTCGAGTGTCGATATGGAAACTTTGTATTTGATCCTGGGGTGCTTCCTATTTGAGAGATTTCGTATGTTGGACAAACTTGAGACACGTTGGACTGTTCCATTTATCGAGGCGGATTTTGTAAATCTTATAGTAAATGGCAACGTGCTAAGTTTGAGTGTATCATGTGAGACGAGCTTCAAAGTGATAATCTTTATTCTCCATGATGTTTCCCCAAGGACAACCTAATTCGGGGCCGAGTCGAGCTAGCGACTTAGGGTTAAAAAAACTCAAGCATTGAATAACTAGGAGTAGATTTTCAATAGGTTAGGTTTAATTAAAAGGATGTTATAGTAGAGTTGAAGTGGAGGGGTGCCTTTCTTCGTCTTTTCGTGTTTGTTTCAAGGGTTGCTCTCTCACATTTCATGCTTGGAGCTTATGGAGGAGGCCCGTGTATCTGGTTCACTTCGATTAGTTTTTGCTATTGTGATTTTCAACACTTGTGCTTAAAATGAATAACCTTTAGTTGTCTCTTCCTTAATTTGGGTTAAGCAAGGTAATTAATGTAATAAGTGTAGGGGAGTTCACTCCAATACTCTTAAACATTGAGGACAATGTTTATCTTAAGTGTAGGGGAGACTTCTATCGAAGTGACCTTACCTAGACCATTTCCTTAACTTCATGATAATTGGGAAAACTAATTTTTCGATCATTTTTCAAATTTTTGATCTACTTTGGCCAACAAAAATATGCATTCATAATTTTTGCATCAAACATTTTTGCAAAACACATTTGCATTGTATATATCTTTTCTTTTATGTTTCATCAAAAATATATAAAAAGAAAAAATAAAATAAAACATGGTTTTAACAAGTTTAGATTTCTTTGACATATTAGGCCCGCCATGGATATTTTGACTCAACCCGAGTTTGCTTATTTTAGCATTCTCTAGCTAGTATCCTTAACCATGTAGTCCTTCATTGGTCTATTAGGCTAAGCATCCACCAATTTCATTATTTGAGATTTTAAATTTGTGGAGAATGGGAAATGATAGAGTTGAAGCAAGTGTAAAAGGGCTAGATAGACTTCATGGCAATTACTTGTGGCTAAACCCTTCTCTTCTTTACCTCTACTTTCTTCGCATGTATATAATTGTTAATAAATAATCAAGTACGGTTTTAATTGGTTTGTAATCTCTTATGCATTTTTGGCTAATCATTTATGGTTGATATGAGTACGTCTTTAGATTCTAAGTTAGCACGTTTTATGTGTACTAGACTTATGTCATGCTCCATATTTAGCGGGTGTTTTTCCTTTTCTTCTTTGCAAATTTCTTGGTGAGGAATAAAGAAAAATAAGAGCGGCTTATGAAAAAAAAAATGAGTGGCTAGAAAAAAAAAGAGAAAAGAAAAAGAAAAAATAATAATACAAGACTCCCAAGAGGGGCAGCGTGGTGTTAATTATAGTGACTATTGAGTTCCAATATTACCTTGACGGGTTGCGGGGATTCAATAGATTGCTCCAATCCAATATTACCTTGACGGGTTGCGGGGTTGAAGATCTAAAGTCTCAAAAAGATGGCGGATGTAAATTATTGCGTGAGTTTTATTTTTCTTTCCTTAGCGAGTGTGTAGCTACTTATGAAAGCATGACATGAGGATTTTACACATAAGGCGAATGACTTATTATTCTTGAAACGGACTTGTATTAATTGTGAGCGGTTTTTCAAGTAATGGATGAGATGATTACTTAGGATTAAAACCGTTCTTCCTTATTTTTAGATTTTACATTTCTTATACTTCACGCTTTAAATAATGACAAATTTGCTCAAAAGCAATTTGCTCAAATAATAACCGGTTCCACATTTAATTGTCATGAATAAGTTGATGCACTTTTTACTTGTGAATGCAATGATCCCATTTTTAAGCTTGGTATGGGGAAAGTGAAACTTGAGGGTGATAAGTGTCCATGGTACCAAAGCCCTAATCTAAGTCATTGAGTCTTTATGAGTTATTTCCATCAAACCTATTTCAAGAAAAATCAAAAATATATAAATAGAATTGTTTTCTTTGCATTGCATTGTAAATATTCAAAACCATTCATCATGTAGTATAGTTTAGTTTATTAAATCATAAAATGGCCAAGGTTGGTTAATTATGAGAAAAGTGTAATTTGGTGCTTTAAAATGCTGCATTGCATGAGGACATGGCAATGGTCAAGTGGAGGGGAGTTGATAAGTGTGAAAACACTCATCAATAATGATCCTAAAACCATTAAAAACATTGTCAAATACATTATATTAAACTGTTAATTATCAGAATTACGCGTGTATTTGGTGTTTGTGTATTTTCAGGTAATATAGGTACATTTGAGACAAACACGAGCTTTCAAGGATTAATTTGATAAAAAGATGAAGAAAAGGACGAAAGAGCTTCTAAGGACTTTATTTGCCAATATTATCAAAGATCGAGGGCTTAGCTTGCAACTTTCTACGAGACGAAGGATTAAAAGAAACTTGGTTTCAAAGTTATAAACATTTGATGAAAGAATGAAAGAGAAAGGACCAAAATGCAAAATAGTGAAAAGTTTATAACTTTATACTTGGTCAAATTTGACCAAACCGGTCAAAATACACACAAAACGCGTCTTCTTTTTCCCAACGAAGAGAGAGAAAGAGTTTATATCCTTTTCTCCTTCAACCTCCATCAAACCTGCACATCCAATATCAAGGACGATCAAGAAAGAATCAAGCGAAGACTTCAACTAGAAAAAGACTCCTCTTGTTTTCCTCTACAATACGGTACAACTTAATTAGATCAAGAAGGAAGAACAAAGAAAGCCCCAAATTGGAAGATGATGAAGAACGAGTATATCCTCGTATTTTACACGTGGCATCCAATCATTGGTGGAGCCACGTCATCCACCATCTCTCGACGGCTATAAAAGAAGACGAAGCTCTCATTTGTATGGGGTTAGCTTAGGTGTTAGTTTCCACATAGTTAGGTTAGTTAGGATAGTTATTTTAATTTTCTTTCAAAGCCTTTATGAATTTCAGTTAGATTAGGTTCGATTAGTTGATCTTGTTGTAACTGAATCAGTTTTTTCTGCCATTAATGAAACAAGCAGTTTACGAAGCTCTTTCCTTCTTCTATTTCTTTACTGTTACGTTCTTAAGTTTCTAAATCACGTATATTTTATCATGGAGTTATTGGCAATTGGATAGTGAGTGTCTTGAGTTTTAATACAGAGTTGATTTCAATTTCTAGAAGCTTTTGTTTCTTTTAACTGATTTTGAGCGTTTCAGCATAATAAGCTCATAAGAGCTTATGAGGAATTTTGTTCTCAAGTTTGAATCTTGATAAAATTCCGATTTTGATATATTTCTGTTCAGCTTTTTCAGTCAAATTCAGTAGTGATTTCTAGTTAATGAGTTTAGATATAGTTAAGATGTTAGGATAGTCTGATTCAGTCAGCTTAGCAGTACACTTTGTAGCTTAAGATTTTCTAAACAGTTTTATCTTTACATTTGTAGTTTTTTTTCATTCCGTTAAATTCAGTGAGGATTTAGTTTCAGTTTTGTTAATTGCTTGTTACGACTCAGTGAAGTGTCAGTTGTTCAGTTAGGATTCAGTTAGGGAGTTTTAGTCAGTTTGATACAGAGTTCAAATTAGCTGGATTTGTGTTATTCGAGAATCTTTTCCTTGGATATTCTGTTTTGCAGGTGTTCATATATGCAGGTTTATCAAGTTTTGAAGGTTATAAAAATAAGGTGTGGTCGATTTCAGTTTGCAAAAAGGTGTTCAGTTGGATTCCAGAATAGTAGTTTCGTTTGTTAAACAAGCCGGCTCAGCGCCGAGCTTCTTCCACAACGGACTAGGCCTGGATGTGTCGGTTAAGCACATTTCAATTTCTGAAATTCTTTAGTTGTTTTTGTTCTTGTAGAATTAGTCTTGCCTGCAATTTGATATATGTGATCTGTTTTTAAATGTCGTTTTATTGTTTGTTCATAACTGTCTTTTGCTTTCTACATAAGCATTTTAGTTAATCTTAGATGTTAGTTTGATTGCATTTGAAATCTGTTAGTATAATCTGATTTGAATTTTATTAAGTTTTTTTTTTCGTTTTCGATCAATTAGAATACTAAACCTGCTGAGAAAAGTTGCTCGAATGAGTTTCATAAGTGTTTGGCAGCAAGTTTTAGAAGAGTCTTTTGGATTGTAAACATTTTGCATTTGATTCCCTACTGCTCTGTTAATTTTAGTATAATATAGATTTTTAAAGAAAAAATAAGATAGTATAATCTTGATAAAAGTTTTATAGTTTTAGACCTCAAAATAGGAGTAAATTTTGGTAGCAGTCAAGCTTCGATTCCCTGTTTTCTTTTCTTTCTTTTCAGTCAGACTTTAATAATTGCCAGATATAGATCCTGAATTTGTACCCTTTTAGTTGCTAAATTCGTTTAGACTATTGGGTCATGTAATAGAACATTTGGCTTTTGATTTGATTGGGCTGTTATAAGTTTTGGGCCTGACTGAATTATAGTTTACAGTTTTAAGTAATTTCAGCTTAGTAGTGTAAGAATAGTAAAATTAGAATTTGTAGATTTAATCAAATTGCACTTTTAGTTTGATAAAAATTACTTCTTGGTTTTATATTTTGTAATTTTGCATTTTGTATTTTTGCATAAATTTGTATTTTACATTTTTAGATTTTGTGTATTTAAATGTTTACTTGCAACATGTTTTAGAGTAGTACATATACGTAGTATTATAGCTATTTTTACCTTTTTAGATGCTTTGTGCCAATTAGACATAAATTCCAAAAAAAGATCTTACAACCAAAAACAATCAAGTATTTGCTTAAATTGTTAGATCAATTCGAATTGAGCTGAGAAGACAACTACACTAAAAAACGAACTATTAACGGTCAAAATACACACAAAACGCGTCTTCTTCTTTCCATTCAAGAGAGAGAAAGTAGACGGTTTCACTTCACCTCCCAAACCTGCAAACCCTTATCTAGAACGATCCATGAATATTCAATCAAAGCTTTCAACAGCAAAAATACTCCTCTCCATCTCCTCTAAATGATGGTGTTACTTAATTAGAGTAAAAGTTAAAGACGAAGAAACCCCCAAATATCCGATTGAAGATGATGAAGGACGAGTTCTATTTATCCTCGTATTTTCCACGTGTCGATTGCTTATTGGATCAACCACGTCACTCCACCACCACTAGACGCCTATATAAAGAAGACGAGAGCCTCATTTGCAAGCGGTTAGACTAGGAGTAGTTTACACATAGTAGTTAGGAGTAGATAGCTTTTCTCTCAAATGTTTTATGATTTTCAGTTAGAATTTCAGTTAGATTCGGTTGAGATTAGTTAATCTTGTTGTAACTGATTACTTTTTCTGCCATTAATGAAATCCATTTTACATTCTTCAAACTTTCTTAATACTCTTTAAACTTCTGTTCTTATTTTACTTTTAGCATTCGCGTGTAGCTTCTGTTAATTTTCTAGTCCTTAAGTTTTCTTTTACTTTGAATGTGTTCATAAACAATGTTTTCATCACTTTATCTCAAGCGATATACGATTTAGCTGATAAATGGTTTGATAAGCTCGAACGAGTTTATGAGATGATTTTGATTAGAAGTTTTCTTAAGGAGCTGCTAATTTTCTGTTTTCTAACAACTTGTGATTTGATTCTTTAGCTTTAAAAGATTTGAATTTGTAGAATTTTGGTGAGATTTCATTTAGTCAAAAGCTTATCAGCTTTTTAATAGTTCTAGTTCAATTACTTTTTCAAGTAATGGAGTTTTAGAAGTAAAGTTTTAGTCAAAACTTTCTCAGTTTTTTTAGCTTATACAAGCGTATGATAATCTTTTCAGTTGAGTAGTCGGAAAAAGTCTTCTTATCTACTGATGATTTCAGTTAAGTTTCAGTTTGGTGTTGAATTCTTGATTCATTCATACTGAGTTTGAGTTTTAGAGCTAAATAGAGTCATTATTTTTATCAGTTTAAATGAGTTTCTTTTAAGTAGTTAAACGAGGTGATTTTATAATCTTGTAGTTGCTAACGAGTAATCGTAAAGATCTTTTTGTTTCCTGTGTTCTGCAAGTTTTCGGTTTTTCAGGTTCTGAAAAAACACAGCAGCAGATTAGTAGATAGTGGTGTTCGATTTTTAAACCGGCTCAGCGCCGCGTTTCTCTTCCACAACGGACTGGCCTGGATGGAGAGGTCACAATCTTTTGATTTCCTGCAATAAATAGTTTAATATACTTTTGATCTGCTGTAGTATAAATGTTGTGAATCTTGCTTGTATTACTAGCTTGTTACTTGATCTATGTCTTTTTCTTAGAATGTATCTTGTTTTATGTCACTGTGATTTTCATTACTCGTTCATTTCCATTACTCGTTTGTTTTCTGTTTAAGAGCGTTTGGTATAGGATTGAACTAGGAGCAGTTGATTGATTTTGGATATTGTAATTAGTTGTAATAGCCATATTCGAGTTAATAAGCTTAGAGTCACTAGTTTTACTATATAGTCGGTTTGTTTTTTAGCATGGTTAAGATGGTGAATTTGCTTGGATTAATTCGTTTAGAATGTTACCTTATACTGATTTTAGTATAGACAATTTAGAGTAGACTTGGCTGTTTAAAAATTAGTGTTTTGGATATAGTCAGCTAGTTGCAAACAAATTGATTTAAGTTTCAGAGAAGTCCAATTCTAGCCTCTGACTTTGTATGCCTGTTTTACAATCACAGTCCATTTCAGTTAGGTAGTTTGTAAAGTTAGTCTCTCTTTGTTAAGTAGATTACAAATTAAGTCCTTTCAGTTAGTATGGTTAGTGGATCAGTTTTAAATCTGTTGGGCTAGATAAACTTTGGGCCAGTTCTTTTAAAAATCAGTTAGTATTAGTGGAGCAGTGGATTAGCTAGTTGGGCCAGATTAGCTGTTGGGCTTAGGATTAAGACAGTATAATAGTTTTATTTCATTTCAAGATTTTAATTAGACTCTTATCAATTTGTTTTTACATTTTATAGAATTTTGATTTTATTTTTATGATAAAGATAGAACTTTTATAAAACTTGTATTATTTTAGAAATTAGATTTTATAAAATTTGTATTTTCAGATTTAAATTTCGTGCATTTAAATGTTGTAATTGCAATGTGTTTTAGTGTAGTACGGATACGTATATAGATATTTTTACTTTTTACATGCTTTGCGCCAAGTAGACATAGATTCCAAACAAGTTTTTACCACCAAGAACAATTAAGTCTTTGCTAAAAAACGTTATATCAATTCGATAAGACCGAGAGAAAAACGAACTAAAAAGACAAATATTATTTATCATTCTTGAAAAACACTGTAATGTGTTAAAAATTGTACCCTAATGCTCTAAAATCCGAGTTAGATTCATATGAATGATTTTATTTAGCCGTTGTCTAAATTATGATTAAATGTTAGATTTCATGCTTGAAAATCACTGCTATATGTTAAAATTTGTACTCTAATGTTCTATATGAATGAATTAGGTTAGATATTGTTCAAATTTTGATTTAATGATTGTTTATATGCTTGAAAATCAGTGTCATGTGTTAAAATTTGAACTCTAATGCTCTATATTTCGAGTTACGTTTATATGCATGATTTAGGTTGGATGTTGTCCAAAATTTTATTAAATGTGAATTTTCATGTTTGAAAATCACTGCGATGTGTTAAAATAAGTACTCTGATGCTATAAAATCCAAGTTAGGTTCATATGAATGATTCAGGTTAGCTGTTGTTTAAAGTATCATTAAATGTGAGTTTTCAAGCTTGAAAATGATTGTGATGTGTAAAAATTTGTAATCTTATTTTCTAATGTTTGTTCAAATTTTACTGTATCATATGAATTGGATGTGTAATGATTCAGTAAATTCTTACAAGTTGGATAACATTGTTGATTATTTACATGTAAAAGCAAGTGAAGGACTCTCAGAACCAGAGGGATTTAATACAAGTGAAGTATCTTCCAAACGAAAAAAATATGTGTTAAAAACAAAGTTACTGGTAAAAGAGCAGCAGCTGATGACATCCCAACTGATGAAGGAAGAAGCCAAACCAAAAAAAAAGAAAAAGGTTGCAGTAGTTGATATTCCAGATTCAACGGAGGTACTTGACGATGCTGAACAAATTCAATCAGATAATGTTTATACATCAAAGACATATTGTAACACCCCTAAAAATACACAATTCAATACAGCGGAAGACTCGTTGGTGTTACGGGATAGCACATTACTCACATCATAGACAACGCTTAAAAATCGCGTCGTTTAATAATAAAGCATTTCCATTCATAAAGATCAAATTTTACATAGGTCCCAAGTCAATGTATTTCATACAGGTTTTACAAAGAATTTGAATGGAAATTGTTATTTAAGTGCGGGCTATGAATTCTTGTTGTCTTCCCGAGAATTACCTTCAAGTACCTGAGACAAAACATGTTAAAAGAAAAGGGTCAGCGATAACGCCGAGTGAATTCATAGAGTTTAATAAAACCATTAATATATCATCGGTACATAATTATTACCGAAAATCATTTTGTACAAATCTTTATAATAGGCCATAAAATAGCCAAAGTCATTTTATACAAATCCTTATCAAAAAGCATAATATAGGTGTTTGCCTTCAAAATCATTATACGAACCATTGTCGTAAAAACATCATACAATACGTTTTATAACGTTGTATAAAGTTAAATAAAAACCGTTATATGAATATGGTTATGTAAAACCAAAACACGAACATAATATCAATATTAAGACCCCGTATTGCTAGTCAGGCAATATATCGTAATTCAATGCGTATAGCAGTATTTCGTTATTTGGATTATTATAAGCCGCATGACATTGTTACCTTACTACAACAAACAACGGGTAGCTAACCCGAAACTCATTTGCCCATCTAAATTAGCGTGCCGTCACAATAATCACGCTTGTGTAAATCTTCTCATACATAAATTCGCTTACCAATCAATGTGGCACGACGGGGATCAACTGTCAAGGCGCGAACTGGGGTGATCGTCCCCAAATAGTACTATTATATGCATAAGCGTCTACCAAATCCCGGTAGTTCACAATTCATGCTAATGGGACTTTTAGTGACATAACCTAACTTTAACAATCCATTTCATTTCATCTATCGGGTCATTTAATCATTCATCGGGTCATACAATCATTCGGGTCCAATCAATAAACAGACAATCGGGACAACTAGTGTCTTATTTTATAAAAATTAACATGTTATCTCCCTCGCGGGTTTATAAAACATTTCATAAAAACATTTAAAAGAGTGCGAGGCTATGAACTCACGTTGATGTGGGAAGGTGGGTTATCGGCAATTCGGATGTACGGTACGTGCTTCAATCACGGAAACCAAGAAAAATAATACTTGTCTTAGACTCTTGTCCAATGACTTTATAAAAACAAAAATTATGTATACATATGATGATTTTATATATATGATGATCAAGTGGGTTTATATATTCTCATTTACTCATTTTAGTGTTATGTGTTGGAAATTTTCAAGACTAGTTACACTAGTTCAACTTGTTTACATTTTGAGGCCCAATGGGCCTATTACAAGCCCAATATATTATATTAACCCAATTATACTTTTATTATCAGTATTATACTTTACATGTTGGGCCCAAATGGGTTAAGCCTAATAAGTAAGTTTATAAGTGTTTTACTAACTAGTCGGGTTTATAGTCCAATAAGGCTACTTTGGCCCGTTAATGTCTATATGTTGTAAAGCTTGGGTTTTATCGGTTTTTACTTGTTATCTAAGTTCATATATCATTATGTGAGTTTATAAAAGTTTATATTAGACGGGTCCGACCGTCTAAGTTTTATTTGACAAAAACGTTAATCTTTCGGTTTTAGCCGAAAAGACGTAAAACTTAGTATATAGTTTTATAACTTGGAAAAACATTTATACTTGTAATTTATAAACATGTCCTATTTTAATATCAATATATATATACCTCTTTATTTATAATTTTTATCAACTACTGGGTTTTATATATGTGTATTTTATAAATACAAAATTTTGAGTGCTTATATTATATACTATTTATTTTATCAAATCTGTCCTAAAGTTTCAATCCACTAAAATGTCCATATCTAGAGTTCTATATGGAGATAGGACCTCAAATATTTATCACAGAAACTACATGAGATGTGCTTCATTTTATTCTTATAGCTACTGATGAATCAACCTTTAAATATTTTAATAAATTCGTCCAAAACAGTGTAGGCAGATTTGCTCTCTAAACTTGTTTTGATCATATCTCACTCATTTTGATGATTCCATTGCATGACCAACTCTCACATGTGTATAACACCTAATAATTACTTTATATTGATTCCACTTTACCATTTTATCAGTTTAACATTTGGTTACTTACTGTTTTTATACAGCCATCACATTAAGCAAGATTTTAACCATTTTACATGTGGTTTTCCATCTTTTTACCCATGTTTATCAACACCAAATCCCCAAATAATATTTTTATCATCTTTCATCATCATATACATATACATAATTAAAGAAATTACAAGATTACATAATCAAAATAACAAGAGGATAGGAAGAACAATCTTCATATCACCAAGATTAAGTAGTTTATGATCAAGGCTTTGATTTTTGATGGCAAAACTTGAGATAGATCAACACAAACTTTGAAGACCACCAATACTTGTAAACTTCTTGTAGAAATCAGCCCTTGGACATCACCAAATCACCATCTTGGATGTTAGAATCAACTCCAATCTTCAAGGCTTCAAAGGAGCATCATCATGTGTATTTATAACACATGATATTGTGGCTAGATTTTTGGTTAATGGTGGTGTTGCTATGGTGGTGGACGGCCAAGAAGGGGAAGAAGGAGAGAGTTGTGTGTTTTTGGAGAGTGGTTTTGCATGAGTAAGAATGAGGAAATGGTTTACTCAAAATGGTTTTGTGTTTTGGTAGCTTATAAGCTAACAAGTGTAACATTTACTTGTTAAATGTTGACACCTAAGGTGTGTTGTAGCTAAGAGTTGCCGTCCCATATTAGTGGGGTGGGGCAAAACTTGTTTTGTCTCATCCCACTAATTTACTGGTATTTCTCGATTGTAGTTTCCTCGATTTGCGTGCCCTCGGGTCGTTTTACGAAAAACGTTTTTATAAATTATGAATCAACGGCACAAAATGAATCTAATAAAAATTGTCTCATAAAAAACGGAGTTCAAAAACGTAAATACGTAATCCTAAGGTTTCCGGTTTAGTCGTAAAGGACGTTAAATTATTCACGTAAGTCCTAATCTCTTCTCGTAAATTTGTGAGTTTATGAACCAACACAAATTTAAAATCTCAAAATAATATTTACGGATAAATTTATTTTCTGAAATGTCAGACTATCACCAAAACGGTGTATGTAAACGTAAGCACTTAACGTAGAATCCTCCAGTTTAGACGTAGTCGATGCTACTTCAAGATGTAAACCCAAATTTCTTCCCAAAAATAAGTGAGTTCATAATAGAACATTAAAATAATGTTTTTAAATAATACTTGAGAATAAAATATTAACCATAAATTGACGGATTGTCACACATATGCTCCAACTGCTGTGGTAGTGAAGGTAGTGGTAGAGAAGGTAGCTGAAAAAGGTAAGATGATGAGAAACCGAAGGATTAATGCGAAGAAAGTGGTAGAGAAGGTAGCTAAAAAGAAGTTGTTAAAAAAGAAATTGCTAAAAAAGGCAAAGCAGTCGATATTACAGTTTCAACTGAGGTACTTGACGATGCTGAACAAATTCAATCAGAAAATGTTGAGACATCAAAGACAGATGCTCCAACTGCTGTGATAGGGAAGGAAGTTGTAGAGAAGGTAGCTGAAAAAGGTAAGATGATGAGAATTCGGAGGATTAAATCGAAGAAAGTGGTAGAGAATGTAGTTGAAAAAGAAGTTGCTGAATAAAAAGTTTCTAAAAAAGGCAAAACATTATTTCCCAATATCGTCCCAAGAATGTCAGTGCGTCATTTGAATCTTTTGTTAAAAGCGTGCACAACCAGACAGCTTAAGGTTATAGAAGAAATGGGTTTGGGACATTTCATCAATAATTTTGAGTATATGTCGGTTCCAACCAAGATGACAGTTTGGATTGTACAAAACTATGATCTTGAAACAGACACTATAAAGATGGAGGATGAAAGAAGAATTAAAGTAACCAAGGAATTAATTTATGACATTCTGGGTGTTCTGATGGGTGAAAAGAAAGTTATCTCTCTACCTAGCACAACGTCTGAAGATAAGACAACTACAGACTGGAGAGCAACAACACCCTTTGCAGGAGATGATGCAGACAGGATTAATATTTCAAAGCTTGAAGATCATGTTGCTAGCTTGACCGAAACAGATTGGTTTTTCCAAGTCGGCTTTTTGGTTATTTTCTTCTCTTGTCTAGCTGAAGGGAACAAAGATGGCACTACAAATCAAAGATTCATACCATCGGTAAAACGAATGGAAGAATTTCAATAATTTGATTGGTGCGAGTATATTTTTGACTGTATTCGATCAGAGATCCAGGATTGGTTACCAGTAAAAACCTTTGCTGCTTCCACAGTAGTATTGGCGGTATGTTTTTTTACAGCATTAACTACTAATGTATTATCTCTAAAATACGATGCAATAAATTATGAAATATAATGCTAATATATATTTTTTCTTTTTTATCTTATATACTGCAGTTTAACAGATTCGCCTGATCTAAAAGTGGAAAGAACATCACCTGTATTCAAAGGATGGAGTACAGACTTGCTAAAAAAAGAGAAGCACAAGAAATAGAGAGTGGAGTCTTCGGTAAACTTCCTATATTCAAACAATTTGAATATATTGAAAAACCAAAGATCAAGTTGAAGAAAAGGAAAGAATGAAATAATCTACTAGGTAAGTTATAATCTTATATTAAAAAAATATAGATATATGGAATCATATGATGATTTTTAATATTAGGTTTGCTCATTGTGTTAACAGAGGGTGGAAGTACTAGCCGAGAAGAGAATCTACAACAGTTCAAAGAAAAAACAAGTAAGGTAATCATCAAGTCTCTTCTGTATTATTAAGTTAAAATATAAGTACCATATCTTAATGCATTAGTTTAGAAATTTTAATGAATCAAAGTTAGATTTTAGTTTACATAGACTATTTTGCAAAAATAAATCATCATATTTTAACTGAATTAAAGTTAAAAAGTTTAATGCATCAAACTCATTTTTTTATCTATATAAATTTTTTTTAAAAAAAAGATAAAAGTTTAATGCATCAAAGTTATGTTTAGCTAACAATTTATCTTTTTTTTCAAAAACAAACAGGATATGAAGGTTTTCTAAAATGATAACCTCATAAAGCTTATTGAAATGTTTGTGGTCCTAAATATAGCATATCTTACTGCAATAAAGATAAATATTTCAACAGATCATAGCTTAATATATATATATATATATATATATAAATTATTTTATTTTATATTATATTTCTCAAAATAATACAAGCATATATAATTTAAAATAAGTTAAAAAGTTTAATGCATCAAAGTTATGTTTTACTAACATTTTTTTTCAAAAACACACAGGATATGAAGGTTTTCTTGAGTCATAAGCTCATAAAGCTTATTCAAATGTTTGAAGATTATGACGAGAAGCTAAAAATAGCATTGAATGAATACCCAGTTGACGATGACTTCAAGGAGATTGTTCAAAAAAGAAAAACATTCTTAAAGAGAATGTATAACGATGATGATGCTTTGAATCATCAAGATAAGACTGATGCAGATAGAGATAATGTATTGGATGAAGTTGGTTTGAATGAATCTATAGAAGAAGGGATGAATGAAGGTGACGACGCCGATGAGACAATTATTGCTGAGCCTGTTGGGAATGTGGAAGTTGGAATGAATGAAGGTATAGACGCCAATGAATCTGATAATGTTGAGCCTATAGCAACGGATGAAGGGAATTCTACGCCAGACTCAACACCATAATATGTAAGGCGGACAAGGTCAACAACCAAAGATAAAGCAGCAGCAGCATCACCTGCTAAAGGGGAAAAAAATAAACCATCTATTGCCCCTAAAAAGACAACAAAAGGAAAAGCAGGAGAAGCATCGCCCACTAAAGCATGAAAAACCTCTAAAAGTAAATAAACAATGACACTTCTCTGGTTTCTACTAATATTTTATCCTATATCGTATGTTACGGATATTGAATGTCTGTAATATAACTAGAACACCTTTAAAACTTGAATGTCTGTAGTATATTCTAATCTAGTTACATATTTAAGTAATATGTAATAACTACATTTTATGCAACAATTTCATCGCATCATAATGTGTATAAACTAGATAGAATTATATTCTATGATATACTAGTTAACTAAAGAGTGCAAACTGGTTTATAAAGAAATATTAACTCAACTGTTTTCTTTTTTTAATTTGATTTTTTGTCAAACAGATTGTTTAAATGCTGAAATATGTTCTGAAGTATACGATAAAGATGTCAATGAGAGATCTATTGTCATTTATGACGATTCATTCCTTGAAAATCAATCGTAAACGCTATTCTTTGATAGTGAAGAAGAAGAGATGGAACTTGATAGTAAAGAAGAAGAGATGGAACTTGACACTGAAGGTGGAATGCAAGATGATGAATTACCAAATGAAAACCTGGGAGCATATGAAAGTAAATGAAAAACAAACACTTTCTTATATTGATTATTAATTTCACTGCAACATAGTGTTTTAAAACTAGTAATGCACTGTTTAACTATAATGCATGACTAGATAAAAAACACTATGATGCAGTAATAAGTAACTATGCTGCAGTAAAACAAGTTATTCTATTTTTTTTAAAACTGTTGTTTAATTTCTTCTTTTAATAACAGGTTCTAAAAATCTCAAAGAAGCTGGCTTTCCTACAATTGGAATGGAAAATATCAAGAGTTTAATGACTGATTTTCCTTCAACTGAAGAAGTGAACAAAGAGTATTTTGACTATTCCGTTTTGAAACTACCTTTCTTAGCTGAATCAGAAGATAGTGTGTCAAAAAGTTTCTTAATTGCCGAGCCACCAAAATCTCTACAAATTCAGAAAAAGGGAATTATTAAAAATTTACATAGTATGAAATTGCGGTTACCAAAAAACAATGCAAGAGAGGTTAAAGGTAAAACACCGTTGTTTGTTGCTGAACAACATGAAGAATATAAAGAGATTCCGCTATCTGGTCAACTACGAACTGAAGGAAACAAAACAACTTTTGATGATATAAGGGATAAATTATTGAAAAAGAATGTTCGAAAGTTACAATGCATGAATGAAAAATCAAATGATGAAGATAAAGGCAACAAAGAAGGAGATCTATTAATTTCTAAAAGAAATAAGATAGAAAAAGATAAACCGGAGCCTGTATAAAGAAAAATGATTATGCATGCATCACCAATTAGCTGTATTGCTCCACCAGTTGATATGGAAAACGAAAAACGTCAAGTAAAGCTGCCTCCTTCTTTAGTGTCTCCATATTATCAACGAAAAATCATATTGGGCCAACCACTATCAGAAGATGGAAAGAAGATTGTAGAATACATATGGGGTAATAAGACACCTGAAGGGTAAGTTCTTAATTATTACATAACAAATTTTTTTTCACAGCATCAATATTATATATTTACTGCATTAATTATATTTAATTTATAACACATAGTAGTTATTTTTGAAGCATAAAAAGTCACTTTTAAACAAACTTTGATCAACAGCTAACCTATGGCATTATATGAACTTAAGTCTTATTCTAGAACATTATATTGCATTTTTAACACATAGCATTACATGAACTTAAAATATGAACTTAAGTCTTATTCTAGAACATTATATTGCATTTTTAACACATAGCATTATATGAACTTAAAATATGAACTTAAGTCTAATTCTAGAGCATTATAGTGCATTTTTAACACATAGCATTATATGAACTTATTCTAATTTTAGAGAATTATAGTTTATTTTTAACACATAGCATTATTTATAACTTAAGACCAGTTAGTCATTTATTTAATCTTAAATATGAACTTAAGTCTAATTCTAGAGCATTATAGTGCATTTTTAACACATAGCAGTGATTATCAAACATAAAAAATCACTTTTGAAACAAAATTTGAACAATATCTATACTTTGACCAATTTCTAAAATAAATCATTCATATGAGCATTAATAAAAAAACTAAACATACAAACCATCTCGATTCGCTGATTTATTTGTCTGATTCTAGATGATTCAGTAGGTTTGATTCAGTAGGTTTGGTATCATTGCAATATATATTTTACCTTGTCTGAAATATTGTATAGTGAGGTTGTTTTCAAGATGAATAAAAGAGTTGGAGTTGAAGGTGTTTTTTTCTTGAGCCTGTACCCTGAAATAGAAATTGCTTCACTCATATTAGACTTATGGTCTATTGTTCAAAATCACGAGGAACAACACAGAGACAAGCTTTCAGATGATGGAAATGTATATTGTCATACAGGAATGCTTGTAAGTATATCCATTATATAATTTTTTTTATACATAACGTTTTACATTATGATATACATAAAGTTTTGCATTTACTAAAAACAGACTAATTACACTATTGATTCGGGGAAGACTATTGAAGAAAGAATGGAAGTTTTTGATCGAAATATTCATTTTTGTTTTAACTGAAGCAAAACGGAAGAATTTTGACGATGTTCATTTTGTAAGTAGATTAATTATGAGAATTAAATGATATAATTGTGATGTTCTATAGAATGAAGTTGATTAATGATAACAAAAATATCTACAGGTATTCTTTCCTGCAATAAAGATATCAGAAGATTCATCAAACCATTTCTACGTAATCTGTTTCAATATGAAGACCGCTGAAATATACATAATTGATAACATAGATGACGGCATCTATGATATACAAACAAGATATGGTTCTTTCCCATTTGCTCTGGTAAGTCTACTTTTATCTAATACTTAAAGCATTATGGTGCTATTTTTATAGCATCAAACTTATTTGTTTGCATTCCTATACCTTGTGAATAATATTGATAATTTTACTACATCATTTTTTTTATAAAATAGTGCATTACATTGCTGTATCTCATACTTTTTATTTTAAATTTGCACAGATTGATTCTTTTATAAATTACTTGGAGAGACATCATCATCCAAAATGCTCTGACATTCTAGTTTCTGAGCCTAGCATTATTGATTTTGATTGGAAAACAAAATCTAATACTGTCGATTGTGGTGTATTTGTTATGAGGCATTTTGAAACATATCTAGGTAAAGGAAACTTTTTACATCCATTGAAGAAAGAAGGAACAATTCAGAAAACACAATTGAAGATGCTTCGTGCCAAGTACTTGGCCAAAATCCTTCTCATGGACTTTAATGTCAAAAAAGCAAATTTCTTGAAAGAAGCACAAGCATACTTCAGGAAGAAGCCAAAAATTTCAAAGATTATAAAGGAGCATGATGTCAAATATGATAAAGCCTTGTGGAAGAAACTCATTACTACCATCGAGAAGACACTTGATAAATAGAGATCTCAGTTTTAAATCTTTTGATTTGAATTTCTAATTGTTTTTTCTATGAATAACTTGTAAACATGAAGGTTTTTCTCTACCAATTACCATATCATAATGAATATTTTTACTGCATTACTGTGCATATTTTACTGCATTACTGTGCATATTTTAGTTATATAAAAAAGTTATAGAATATGTATTGAGTGGCAGTTGTCATGAGGGATTAATTTTAATGTATTAAAATTTGAAATTTTATTAAAGTTTTTCTATATTATTTGGTAAAATTCTACTGAAATGCAGTAGAAGTTAAATTTAACTATATCATAACATATCATAATGTATATTTTTATTGCATTACTGTGCATATTTTAATGCATCATAATTTAGCTATAATACATCAGATGCAATTCATCAGATGAAAAAAAAGTTATAGCATATGAATGGAGTGGAAGTTGTCATGAGTAGTTAGTTTTACTGCATTAATCTTTGAAATTTTATAGCATTACTTGATAGATTACAAAAAATACAAAATTTTATTTAAAATTTATCTATATGATTTGGTAAAACTCTACTAAAATGCAGTAGAAGTTAACTGCATTACAATGTAGTAGAAAATATAACTGTATCATACGATATCATATTGTATATTTTTACGGCATCATAGTTTATCTATAATACATTAGTTTTAATGCATTAAAAGTTAAAATTTTATAGCATTACTTTATATATTTCAAAAATTACAGCATTTAGTTAAAGTTTTTCTATATGATTTGGTAAAATTCTACTAAAATGTAGTATAATAGATAAATTATCCGTAAAACTAACTACATCACAATGTAAATCATCAAGTATTAAAAGTCACTGCATCAAAATGTAAAAGTAACTGCATTACATTACACTTTTGAAAAAACCTAAACTATGCATTTATTTCTAGACTTCCTGTATCTCATTCTCATTTTTTTTACAATTTATTTTGAAGAATTTGATCCGAAGTATTTATTAAAATGAAAAATATTTAAAAAAATAGAGTACTTATTTTGGAGTATTTGATCTCAACCCAGATCTTCTAGGGTAAACAGCTTGATTGCTGGGAGAAACGTGTTGATTCGGAGTAGCTTGAAGATTGGCTTTCTCAGACAAACATGTGCAAGTTCTTTTATTGTGTTCTGCTTTTTCACCACATGTACCACAAGTCCTCCTCTTGCTAAGTTCTTCAGCTGTGACTTCAGTTACAGGCTTCAACCTAGAAAAGCATCCTGGACCTCTCGCTCTCCTAAGATTTGGATTTAGAACTTTACCATTCTCATTTTCAGGCTCATTGACACCCAGCAATGCATAAATCGCAGCTTTGTTATTCATTTTTGGGACCACTGGTACATCAATTTCTTCTTGCTTGAGCAACTCTTTCATCTTATCTTTGAAAATATGCAAATTATCAACCTTGTGCACCAACCGATCAATAGTAGACTCAAAAATATGATACAATTCTGTGACTTCAGTCTGCACTGCATCTGATACACCACTAACCATGCAACGAGTAGAACTTGAAGGCTTTACATTCTTTAACCACCGTTTATGTAAGTACTTTCGTGGAAACTCCTTTACATCATTCATTCTGAGAACATAGAATGCATGACGACAAAGAAGACCGTACGACTCGTAACGGTTATAGCTACACTCAAGCTTTATCTCAGACTTACAAAACTCAACCTATAATAAAAAAAAGAAATATTAGCAGTCATATATACTGTTTTGCAATCATATATATACTGAAATGCAGTAAAATAATACATTTGCAGAAAACAAATACACTAAAATGCAGGAAAGATGAACATACCTGATAAAGAGGAAACTCATCTGAAACCTTAAAGATATGATACTGGCTATCAGGAACAGAATATCTTTCAGTGTTGCCATTTTCCACAATAGACATAGCAATACAATACTTGTATGAATTAAACATTTCATCTTGCACATCAAAGAAAATGGTTCTAGTAAATAACTTGCAAGCTTCTTTCTCCATTTGAAGGTCTGTTTTGAAAGCTGGTGTTTTATATCTTGAATCATGATCATTTTTCCTTTCAATATACCTTTGATATTCGATAGCAGTGTCATAATGGCTTAAGAATTCAATAAGAGTAAGACGTGGGTTGGTCCATTTTCCAAAGAAATGATTTTCACTTTCCGATCTTGAAGTTGTACGCATTAGACCAGCCATAGGAACATGTCTCAAATACGTAGGTATCAAACTTTGCCTCAGTTCAAACATATCAGCCAACCACTTGTTCTCGCCAAGATCAAATTCATTTATCATACAATTCCATTCTCTTTCAAAAACCTCAGGCGTAATTTGGTCTGTCCACACAATGTCAGAAATACGTCTCTTAAAATCTGTTCTATTACATAGTTCAACACCCACCTATAATAAAAAACAAAATAATTATAAGTAAACATGAAATGAATAATAGTGCATATTTTACTGCATTATGGTGCATTATGGTGCATTATGGTGCATATTTTACAAGATCTTGGTCTAAAAAAATTTCTGAAAAAAATTGTTAAAATAAAATACCTTCGTGCCCAATTTCATCATAATGTGCCACATACAAAAGCGGTGAACTGTATTGCAAAAAACTTCAGCTATTGCAATCTTCATTGACGGATCTTGGTCTGTGATGACAACTTCTGGAGCTTTCTCGAATGCTTCTTTAAATTCTTTAAGCAACCATATGTAAGCCAACGCACTCTCATCAGCAAGCAAAGCAGCAACAAGTGTAATACAACGGTTATGATGGTTGATACCAGTAAAAGGAACAAAAACCATTTGATACCTACAGTTAAATAACATAATAACAAATTAAAAAACATAATAATACTAAAAAACATAATTTTTGGAAATAAAAAAGAAAAAAAATTATACTTGTTAGACCGAAAAGTCGCATCAAAAGAAACTATGTCACCGAACGTAGCAAAGTTTCTGATACCTTCTTCATCAGTCAAGAATAGACCAGCCAAGCGACTATCAAGAACTAAAAAAAAGTTAGAAACTTATTATAAAAACTATGGTTAATTCAGTAATATCTAAATGCATTAAAACATATGGTTAATTCAGTAAAAAAATGAAACATCAAGGTTTATGTTTTAGGTTATAAAACATGATGCAGTAAAATCTAAAAAGATTAATTTACTAGAAAAAAAATCAGATTATAGAAGAAATAACCACCTTTAAAATGTTTGACAAAAAAACCAGGGGAGTGAAGTTTTCGACTAATCAGCTTCTCTACTGCCATCTGAGCGTCTTGATCACGAATAAAAACAATAATCTTCTTTTTCTCATTCTTGTAATCATCAACTGTTACACCAACGTTATCAATCCCACCGTGAAGCTGTTTCATCAACCTAAACCCTATAGCAGGACCAAAATTTTCATTCAAAACTTGATAGAGGAAATGTTGCTTTGTATAACCCACATTCCTTGAATTCTTCATAAAAATCATGTCTCTTTCAGCTAGAAGAGGGTGATTATGACCCTCTGTGAAACAAAAAACCTCAAAGATTTTTCCTTTTTTCTTAATAAGAATTGACGCCGAACATCCACACCTAAACGTAGGCTTCCTTCTAATTTGCTTTTTCTTAATATCTCTAAACCTTTGAAAATCACCACTAACACTGTCACACCCTCAATTTGGCCCACGTGTACAATTACACGAGGATGTGACTATCATGACAACCAAGAGACATAGATACAAGAATAATTAAGAAAAGTCATTTTTCATTCATAAGACATAAAAATAGAATTGGTCCCAAGGAAAATTGTTTTACAACTCATGATGACATAATTTGAGTTTCCAAATATTATACATCCAAAGCAAGTCTCAAAGTTAAATCATGATAATTTTTATTAATCTCTATAGCACAACCACGTCACTCCTCCGCCTTGACACCTGAGAAAAACATTGCTAAAACGTCAACACAAAGGTCGGTGAGTTTATAGGTTTAAGTAGAAGTAGTGTGATGAACCATAAGATTTTTGTTAGGCAACCGTCAAATAATCTTATAACAAATACAAGATTATTATCACAATAGCATACGTTCATGATATCCTACGTCTAAGCTCATGACACCGAAGCGTTAACCGTACAAACCAGTTTATATAAGAGTATGCCCAAGCAAATACTACCCCAAAGTATTCGTAACAACCTCAAATTTATTTGTATCTAATTTGGTCACACAACCAACAATAGATAGGGAGGCCAATCCCAATAGATCTATCCATAACATTCGCGCTTACACAAAGTAATAAACGGTTCATGATAGTGGGCTAAAGAATCTAGGGGTATCGCTACTTAGACATCATGTAGGCACGTATGAGTTTTAGGCACTTATGTTCATCCGTTTAAAACAAGCAATGTTCTCACCCCAAAGTGATAAAACAAGTAAAAGTGGGGCTATAAACTCACCTCGTAAGTTAGGCAAATGGATGAAAATGCAAAGGAGCTTGAGAACACATCCACGTTATCCACGACTTAGTTTAGATATGAATATTACGTTATGACTACATTATTCTAAAAAGAATATGCATAAAGTCCTAAAGGTACGAGTCGTTACGTATTTGTGTAAAGTGACTCGAAACGAACACGTATTATTAATGGGCTTTACGTTTAATAAAGAATCGTTGTTTATACTCGGTTATTTAGTTAGCAGGCTTTTAGTCTAAAAATAAATTATATATTGCTAATTTTCGTGTGGGCTTTAACTAGTCCAAACAACCAATGGCCCAAACAAATACATGAGTCCAATGACTCGGCCTATCTGGTCTTTCTTGGTTACTCATCCGACACTCACACATATCTCCAAATCCCACCGCCCCACCTTCCATCTCTCTCTCTCTCTGGTTAATATATTTACTCAATTTCACCTAAATATGATCAATAGATCATAAATCCGATTCAAGTACATCAAAACGAGTGTTCATGATCATCAATAAATCGTTAGACATGGGTTTATCCCCTACATCATCCTTAATCCTATTCGAGGTGTTTGTTCTTGTTAGATTCGGTGATGATTCACCCAAAAGATAAGTTTTAAATCCTTGTTTCTTCAAACGTTTGCAAACTGAACTTTGTTTATCCTTTCGAAATTAAAGTGTTCATGAATTTCTTTTTGAAAATAAATTGGATTTATCAAGATATGGATATGAGGGTCTCGAATTAATTATGAATCAATTAGTGTTTCGAAGAATTAGGGTTTTTCCTAATTCGTATGTTTGATTATAATTAAACTATGTTTTTGGGATTTTCATAAGGTCAATTATCAATTAAGAACATGTTTTCCAAAGTAGGGTTTTCGAATAATTTGGGGGTTTTCAAACGGGGGTGTTTGTATACAATTAATTAGTGTTTTTGATAATCAGATTAGGTTTATTTCATACTAAAATAGATTTCGAAAATTAGGGTTTATATAATTTGGGGGTTTTCTTATCCGATTGTTAGTTTGGGTTTGGTTGGTGTTTCTGTAAAATGTATTGTAACAATTCATGTTTTTGATTGGTGATTAAAGATTTAGGGTTTCGGTCGATTTGTACATATGTGGTTCGATTAGGGTTTTGATTATGATTGTAATTTTACAAGTGTTATTAATGCCAAACGATGGTTAGAGGGTCTCGGTATGATTTTCATAGTGGGTTATGTGTTCTATAGTCAATGTTTAATGCTTAACAGATTTTTAGTGTAAATCTTGGAATGTTTTATTTAGTGACTAACACTTGATCCAATTGTTTCGCAGGTGGGTTTCGGTTTGGCAGTCATTCTAGCATGGATGCATAAATGAAAAAGATAAGTGGGTAAAGAGACTCACAAAATTGGAGGCTTTCGGTTGGTGGTTTCGAACGCGTGTGGGGCTCGGCTCGGCTTGATTTGGTGCTTCGATTGTGGTTCAAGGGTCTTGCTCAACTCTCTTTGTTAGCCCAGATTTGATGTAATGTGTTTTGTTTTTGTGTTTAAGACTTGTGAACCTGTACTATATTTAACTTAGTATTTTCGGCATAGGGTTAAGCCAAATCTGGAAATGTTAGTCTTGTGATATACCCATATAAGGCATTTTTGGCATGTGTGTTGGACACTTGTGGTTAGTGGCTTGTAAAATATTATTTCCAGGTTTTGAGTGATTGACTATGGTTGACAGTTTGCTGCACAGTATCTTTGTTCAAATGTTTATACTTTGTTTCCAGGTTGTGGGTTTGTTGTATAAACACAGTGGGCTTCGGCCCTGTGAGATAATAAAATAAAGTTCGTTTGGTTTATGTATCGTGTAACCCATTTAAGCACATCAAGGCTAACTTTGATATAACTTAGACACGCAAAAAGTTTTGTTAATACTCGACTCGTAAGAGTTTAAGTTAAGTTGTAGTTTACGTCACTTAGTATTCGACAATACAATTTGATTCCGACTAGTTCACGTTTACGTTTGGTACTCTATCACGCGTAAAACACCATTGTCACATAACAATGTCAAGGTTTGCATGTCGTGGCATAAATAACAATGGACATTCGTGTTCTCAAAATAGTATAATGCGTTTGTACGGCACAAACCGTTAACAAATGAAACGTAGTGTAACGAGCACGTCTATTTAAATAATCGAAAAATTCAAGTTGTTACATTCGCTCTCCCTAAAGAGGGCTTTGTCCGCAAAGCAAAACAAACGATACATTTATGTCGGCACTATGTTAGTAAACAAGTGAGGATACTTCGCTTTGAATTGATCCTCGCGTTCCCAAGTAAATTCGGGTCCTCTTCGTGCGTTCCAACGCACTTTAACAATAGGTATACGGCTTTGTTTGAGTTGTTTGACTTCTCGTTCCATAATTTCGACGGGTCTTCAACGAACACGAGTTTGTCGTTGAGTTGGATTTCGTCAATAGGTATAACAAGCATTTCGTCGGATAAGCATTTCTTCAAGTTACAAATGTGAAACACATTATGCACGTGATATAGTTCTTGCGGTAAATCTAAACGATAGGCAACGTCGCCTATTCGTTGAATAATTTCGAACGGTCTAATATATCGAGGGTTTAGCTTTCCTTGTTTACCAAAACGAATTACACCTTTCCATGGTGAAACTTTCAACATCACCCGATCTCCGACTTTAAATTCCAACGGTTTCCGTCTCTTGTCGGCGTAACACTTTTGTCGATCACGAGCCGCTTGCATACGACTCTTGATTTGTACGATTTTCTCAGTTGTTTCGTGAATAATTTCCGGACCGGTAAGTTGTGCATCACCAACTTCCGCCCAACAAACGGGTGAACGACACTTTCGACCGTAAAGTGCTTCAAACGGTGTCGCTTTAATACTAGTGTGGTAGCTATTGTTGTACGAAAATTCTACTAACGGTAAGTGTCGATCCCATCCGTTTCCAAAGTCGATTACGCATGCGCGGAGCATATCTTCCAATGTTTGGATGGTTCTTTCACTTTGACCGTCCGTTAGAGGATGGTAAGCCGTACTCATGTCCAATTGTGTTCCTAACGCTTCTTGGAGAGATTGCCAAAATCTTGAGCAATATCGACCGTCTCGGTCCGATATGATAGAAATTGGCACTCCGTGCTTAGTAACGATCTCCTTTAAGTACGTTCGTGCTAATTGATCCATTTTATCGTTTTCTTTTATGGGAAGAAAATGCGCGGATTTCGTCAAACGATCGACGATGACCCAAATCGTGTCATAACCCGCGGATGTTCTTGGGAGTTTGGTAATGAAGTCCATAGTAATTCGTTTCCCATTTCCATTCCCGGATCCTAGGTTGGACTAGTAATCCGGAAGGCTTTTGGTGTTCAACCTTAACTTTGGCGCAAGTTGGGCATTTACCAACATAAGTCGCGATGTCGGCTTTCATGTTTGGCCACCAATAGAACATTTTCATGTCATGGTACATTTTGTCCGATCCGGGGTGGATCGAGTACTTAGACTTGTGCGATTCATGCATGATTAGTTCTCGGACATTACCATAACGAGGTAACCAACTTCTATTGTCAAGGCACAATGTTCCATCGGTACGTGCAACGAGATTTTTGGTGATCATTCCACCGGCTTCTTCTTTATCGATGTTTTCTATCTTAATCGCTTCTCGTTGGGCTTCTAAGATTTTTGCGGGTATGTTTAAGCCAAATTCATCACTAAGGCTCGAACCCTTAGAGGTCGCTCGCGGGGTTTTCTACTCAAAGCATCGGCTACAACGTTAGCTTTTCACGGGTATAACGAATGTCACAATCATAGTCTCCAAGTAGTTCCAACCAAATTCGTTGTCTCATGTTGAGTTCTTTTTGGTCTAAGATATGTTGAAGACTTTTGTGATCGGTGTAAACTACACACTTAGTTCCGTAGAGGTAGTGTCTCCAAATTTTTAGAGCAAAGACAACCGCACCTAGCTCCAAATCGTGAGTAGTGTAGTTTTTTTCGTTCGGTTTTAGTTGTCGAGAGGCATAAGCTATGACCTTTTTTCTTTGCATGAGGACCGCGCCTAGACCTTTAATTGAAGCATCACAATATACTTCAAAGTCTTCACTACCCTCGGGTAATGCGAGAATGGGCGCGTCGCAAAGTTTTTGTTTTAAAGTTTGGAAAGAAGTTTCTTGGTCGTCTCCCCAAATAAACTTCTTGTTCTTTTGAGTCAATTCCGTCATAGACTTAGCGATTTTCGAGAATCCTTTGATAAACCGTCTATAATAGCCGGCAAGCACAAGGAATTGGGAATCTCCGTAGGTGTGGTAGGAGTCGCCCAATCCTTTACTGCTTCGATTTTAGCGGGATCCACATGAATACCACTACTATCGATTACGTGACCAAGGAGTTGTACCGTGTTAATCCAAAATTCACACTTTGAAAATTTGGCGTTTAATTGTTCTTGTTTCAACAATTCCCAAATTTTCTTTAGGTGTTCCTCGTGTTCTTCCTTACTACGAGAGTAGATAAGGATGTCGTCAATAAACACGATCACGAACTTGTCCAAATAAGGTTTACACATGCGGTTCATAAGGTCCATGAATACCGCGGGTGCATTGGTTAACCCAAATGGCATGACTTGAAATTCAAAGTGACCGTATCGGGTTCGAAATGCCGTCTTGGAAATGTCTTCCTCTCGAACTCTAAGTTGGTGGTAACCCGACCTAAGGTCAATCTTTGAATAAATGCTCGAACCTTGAAGTTGATCAAAAAAATCATCGATCCTTGGTAAAGGGTAACTATTCTTTATAGTAAGTTTGTTCAATTCGCGATAATCGATGCACATACGGAATGATCCGTCTTTCTTTTTCACGAATAAAACCAGGGCTCCCCAAGGTGAGGAACTCGGTCTTATGAATCCTTTGTCGGTAAGCTCTTTTAGTTGGTCGGCTAATTCCTTCATTTCGACGGGCGCTAGTCGATAAGGTGCCCTCGCGACGGGTGCGGCTCCGGGAGTTAGCTCGATGTGAAATTCCACTTGGCGAAGTGGAGGTAACCCGGGTAGGTCTTCAGGAAAAACATCGGGAAATTCGCAAACAATTGGTACATCTCCAATTTTCTTCTCCTTTGGTTCGGGTTCATTTTTGCTAGTGACTTGGATAAGAAAAATAGGACGACCTTCTTCGATGTACTTTTGGGTTTTAGTACATGAGATGACGTTTAAACTAGCCCGGCTTTTCACACCGTTCTTCTCACCGAGGATTGTTAGGGTTCGGATTCCGTAGGGAATACGGACTTGTTTCTCGTGGTAAATTATCTCCGCATGGTACTTGGATAGCCAATCCATACCAACGATAACGTCAAAACTTCCAAGTTCGATAGGTAAAAGATCGATGATGAAAGGAATATTTTGGAGTCTTAGGGTACAACCCTTAAGTACGGTGTTTGTAGTGATCGCTTTACCATCGGCTAGTTCCACATCATAGTCGACATCTAATGGAGTGGGGTTCACATTTAATAGTTCACTAAAAGCAATGGAGGCAAAACTTCTATCGGCACCGGAATCAAATAATACGGAAGCATAGATGTTATTGATGAGAAACGTACCGGTGACCACGTTGTTGTCTTGAATGGCCGCTTCGGCACATAGAGCGTACACACGTCCTGGTGCTACCGTTTGATTCCCATTGTTCCGCCCATTCGGATTACCGTGGTTTTGACGAGGTTGTCGACGAGCTTGGTTGTTGTTGTTGCCTCGGAATTGGTTTCCTCGGCCTTGAGTGGTAGCTTTGGGAAACCTATTCTTAAAGTGACCTTTTTCGCCACAACCATAGCAAGTGACATCCGCGTATTGAGCATTTGGAGTGATAGGAGTCTGTTGGTTCGTGGGCTTTGGTGCACTTCGACAATCCTTGGCGAAGTGACCGGTTTTCCCACAATTGTGACATGTGCTTCCACACGCACCATTATGGTATTTGCCACACTTACCACAAAACGGTAGTTTTCCTTGGTAACCGGATCCACCGTTCACATTGAACACCTTTACCGCATCTTGGCGTTTGTTAGGGTAGTCACCATGATTGGGGCCATGGTTTCCTTCCCATTTTCTTTTGTTATCACCACTTTCCAAGGTGACGGAGTCCATCAAACCGTCCGCCATTTCAATGGCTTCGTTTAAATCATTCGGTTTTGAAGAGATGACGTCTCCTCGGATTGAAGGCGGTAGTCCAACGATGTACCTTTCCACGGCTCGTGTCTCATTTGGTATCATTTCGGGACACATCAACCTCAACTCTTGGAAGCGTTGAGTGTAAGCCATCAAGTTAACCCCATGTACACGGAGGTTCCACAACTCGGCTTCCAACCTTTTCATCTCATTTCTAGGGCAATACTTTTTGAGAAGCATTCCCTTGAAATGAGCCCAAGGAGTAGCATTGGCCGCTTCCAAACTTACGGCCTTCACATGGATGTTCCACCAAGTTAGTGCACCATCAACCAAGGTGCTAGAGCTAAACTTTACCTTGTCACCTTCGGCGACATTGCTTACGCTAAATTGAGACTCAAGTCTCTCAATCCATCGTGCAAGTCCCACGGCACCTTCGGTGCCATTGAAAGTACTTGTGAAGCATGAACGAAACTCCTTGTATGAGCATGCACGCGTAGGACGTACCAGAATTGGCACTCGATTAGTCTCCTCTTGCGTGCTTAGATTTGTTTCGTTGGCGGCAAGAGCGGCGGAAACTCCATCGGCGATCATTTGACTCAAAACCGATGGGTCGACGGTGATCGATGCGGTCGGAGTTGGATCGACTCTATTCTTGCGGGTTTTTAGTGCCATGGTCCTAAATTTATAACAAGTTTTATGGCAAGGTTAGCATTACGAGTTTATGGCTAGAGAGTACAAGCATGTCACAAAACACGATATAGCATCAATGATGTAATAATCAACAAGTTATGTAGTACACAAATATTTCATTCCATGATTAGAAAAAGAAATACAAAGAGTTAACACATTGTTTTAGAATTCTTAGTGATTACAACACAAGGAGGGAAAATTTGGAATGAAAGTGTACACAAATAAGATAAACATAAATCTAATAGAAACGGTGCCCAAGGGCGGCAATCCTCTCGGATAGATCAATAAATGCCCTATGGAGAAGAGTGCGTAAAGCTCCTATCTCGTAATGTTGGTCCTCGACTTTCCTAGCTAGTCCCGCGAAGTGGTTGGGTGGGGGTGGGGCATTCCTACCCAAACCCGCGATGACCGCCTCGTAAGAAGTCTCGAGTCGAACCAATGACTCATGAGACAAACCACCCAAATTACGAAGCACGTGGGTCACCTTGCCTCGTAAGGTAGCAAGCCTAGTGAAACGATGAGGGGGCATTCCACGAGCCTCGGCGGCCGCGGAGCATTCGGCTCCATTATAGCCGCAAGGTGGGGGTGGCATGGGCATAGTAGGTCGACGAGGGGCATCGTGCCTTGGGGGCACTCTTACGGATGGTGACTTCGAAGACTTGCGGGTAGTGCAGGTAGAGCTCACACGTCTTGAGGCCAACTTCTTCCCAATCATAGAACCTCTCACTGACATCCTCGCGGTGCGGTTTTGGCGAGGGGCCTTAGGGGCATGAGATGAGGATGTGGAGGGAGGAACCATCGGTGCCTTGCCACTCCTTTGGTAGCAAATGAGTGGTGGTGGTGACACGCGAGTAGGTGCATGAGCACTTGGCTCTCCTCGAGTAGATGATAGTGGCGAAGCACCACTAGTAGTGGACTCGCGTCGTGCTCCATCCATAGATGAGCTCAAGTAGTACAACGAATCTTCGGACGAGATAGACATGTCACTACCAAATCAAGAAAGGCATGTGTAAGAATAAATCAATTTTGCAATATGTTGAAGTTTTAGTTTGTCATGGCACACACCATTTAGCACAAAAATTTTAAGACACGTTGATACAAGATCAATATTGTATTCGCATAGCATGGCACAAACCATTTAACGTAGGGTTTCCAAGAAGTATAATCGCATCAATTTTGCATTAACGTAACATGGCACAAACCATTTAGCATAGAGTTTCAAGTAATGTTGAAATGAAAATTCGATTTTGCATTCGTATAGATGGCACAAACCATTTAGCATAGAGTCTCACGTAGTGTCGAAATAAACATCGATTTTGTATTCACATAGCATGGCACAAACCATTTAGCATAGAGTTTCACGTAGTGTCGATATAAACATCGATTTTGTATTCATATAGCATGGCACAAACCATTTAGCATAGGGTTTCACGTAGTGTCGAAATAAACATCGATTTTGTATTCATATAGCATGGCACAAACCATTTAGCATATAGTCATAAATTATGTTACTTGATACTTTTAGCAATTTACTTAGTAGAGTACTAAGAGCAATGAAATGATACAACTTAAAGGTACAACTTAAAGGTACAACTTACTTGTCGAAGGCGCGAAGTGATGTGGTCTATGGAGATGGAGGTAGTTATAGTCTAGTATTACACTTTTTCCAAAATTTCATTTTTGACCAAAACCTTTGTAAAAATGATTTTTATAAAAGTAACCTAGTTCTCTATAACCATGGCTCTGATTCCAGTCTGTCACACCCTCAATTTGGCCCACGTGTACAATATACATGAGGATGTGACTATCATGACAACCAAGAGACATAGATACAAGAATAATTAAGAAAAGTCATTTTTCATTCATAAGACATAAAAATAGAATTGGTCCCAAGGAAAATTGTTTTACAACTCATGATGACATAATTTGAGTTTCCAAATATTATACATCCAAAGCAAGTCTCAAAGTTAAATCATGATAATTTTTATTAATCTCCATAGCACAAACACGTCACTCCTCCGCCTTGACACCTGAGAAAAACATTGCTAAAACGTCAACACAAAGGTCGGTGAGTTTATAGGTTTAAGTAGAAGTAGTGTGATGAACCATAAGATTTTTGTTAGGCAACCGTCAAATAGTCTTATAACAAATACAAGATTATTATCACAAAAGCATACGTTCATGATATCCTACGTCTAAGCTCATGACACCGAAGCGTTAACCGTACAAACAAGTTTATATAAGAGTGTGCCCAAGCAAATACTAGCCCAAAGTATTCGTAACAACCTCAAATGTATTTGTATCTAATTTGGTCACACAACCAACAATAGATAGGAAGGCCAATCCCAATAGATCTATCCATAACATTCACGCTTACACAAAGTAATTAACGGTTCATGATAGTGGGCTAAAGCATCTAGGGGTATCGCTACTTAGACATCATGTAGGCACGTATGAGTTTTAGGCACTTATGTTCATCCGTTTAAAACAAGCAATGTTCTCACCCCAAAGTGATAAAACAAGTAAAAGTGGGGCTATAAACTCACCTCGTAAGTTAGGCAAATGGATGAAAATGCAAAGGATCTTGAGAACACGTCCACGTTATCCACGACCTAGTTTAGATATGAATATTACTTTATGACTACATTATTCTAAAAAGAATATGCATGGAGTCCTAAAGGTACGGGTCGTTACGTTTTTGTGTAAAGTGACTCGAAATGAACACATATTATTAATGGACTTTACGTTTAATAAAGTATCGTTATTTATACTCGGTTATTTAGTTAGCGGGCTTTTAGTCTAAAAATACATTATATATTGCTAATTTTCGTGTGGGCTTTAACTAGTCCAAACAACCAATGGCCCAAACAAATACATGAGTCCAATGACTCGGCCTATCTGGTCATTCTACCCGCCCAGCCCATTAAAGGGGCGTTACAAACAAAGAAAGAGAGAGTTATAAACCTCTTGTCTTTCTTGGTTACTCATCCGACACTCACACATATCTCCAATTCCCACCGCCCCACCTTCCATCTCTCTCTCTCTCTCTGGTTAATATATTTACTCAATTTCACCCAAATATGATCAATAGATCATAAATCCGATTCAAGTACATCAAAACGAGTGTTCATGATCATCAATAAATCGTTAGACATGGGTTTATCCCCTACATCATCCTTAATCCGATTCGAGGTGTTTGTTCTTGTTAGATTCGGTGATGATTCACCCAAAAGATAAGTTTTAAATCCTTGTTTCTTCAAACGTTTGCAAACTGATCTTTGTTTATCCTTTCTAAATTAAAGTGTTCATCAATTTTTTTTAAAATAAATTGGATTTATCAAAATATGGATATGAGGGTCTCGAATTAATTATGAATCAATTAGTATTTCGAAGAATTAGGGTTTTTCCTAATTCGTATGTTTGATTATAATTAAACTATGTTTTTGGGCTTTTCATAAGGTCAATTATCAATTAAGAACATGTTTTCCAAAGTAGGGTTTTCGAATAATTTAGGGGTTTTCAAACGGGGGTGTTTGTTTACAATTAATTAGTGTTTTTGATAATCAGATTAGGTTTATTTCATACTAAAATAGATTTCGAAAATTAGGGTTTATATAATTTGGGGGTTTTCTTATCCGATTGTTAGTTTGTGTTTGGTTGGTTTTTCTGTAAAATGTATTGTAACAATTCATGTTTTTGATTGGTGATTAAAGATTTAGGGTTTCGGTCGATTTGTACATATGTGGTTCGATTAGGGTTTTGATTATGATTGTAAATTTACAAGTGTTATTAATGCCAAACGATGGTTAGAGGGTCTCAGTATGATTTTCATAGTGGGTTATGTCTTCTATAGTCAATGTTTAATGCTTAACAGATTTTTAGTGTAAATCTTAGAATGTTTTATTAAGTGACTAACACTTGATCTAATTGTTTCGCAGGTGGGTTTCGGTTTGGCAGTCATTCTAGCATGGATGCATAAATGAAGAAGATAAGTGGGTAAAGAGACTCACAAAATTGGAGGCTTTCGGTTGGTGGTTTCGAACGCGTGTGGGGCTCGGCTCGACTTGATTTGGTGCTTCGATTGTGGTTCAAGGGTCTTGCTCAACTCTCTTTGTTAGCCCAGATTTGATGTAATGTGTTTTGTTTTTGTGTTTAAGACTTGTGAACCTAGACTATATTTAACTTAGTATTTTTAGCATAGGGTTAAGCCAAATCTGGAAATGTTAGTCTTGTGATATACCCATATAAGGCATTTTTGGCATGTGTGTTGGACACTTGTGGTTAGTGGCTTGTAAAATATTATTTCCAGATTTTGAGTGATTGACTATGGTTGACCAGTTTGCTGCACAGTATCTTTGTTCAAATGTTTATACTTTGTTTCCAGGTTGTGGGTTTGTTGTATAAACACAGTGGGCTTCGGCCCAGTGAGATAATAAAATGAAGTTCGTTTAGTTTAGGTATCGTGTAACCCATTTAAGCACAGCAAGGCCAGCTTTGATATAACTTAGACACGCAAAAAGTTTTGTTAATACTCGACTCGTAAGAGTTTAAGTTAAGTTGTAGTTTACGTCACTTAGTATTTGACAATACAATTTGATTCCGACTAGTTCACGTTTACGTTTGGTACTCTATCACGCGTGACACACCATTGTCACATAACAATGTCAAGGTTTGCATGTCGTGGCATAAATAACAATGGACATTCGTGTTCTCAAAATAGTGTAATGCGTTTGTACGGCACAAACCGTTAACAAATGAAACGTAGTGCAACGAGCACGTCTATTTAAATAATAGAAAATATCAAGTTGTTACAAACACCGCCATCTTCAACTACACCATTTTCTGGTAAATCAACATCTACGTTATCAATACTAGCTTTATCTTTAGGTTGAAGAAAACCTTCTCTACTACAAAGTAGATACTTTGTTGTCGGAATATCAGAACCTATTGCCTTGTACTCTCCACCTCACCTAACATCAAACCCACCCTTTTTACCATAAGCTACATAGAAATTG
>JANFOE010000778.1:130000-135000 GCA_025667525.1 Glebionis coronaria
AGCAATGTCTTGATATCTTGCTGCAACATAGGATCATAGAATGGCCTACCAATCAACCGCTTACTCTAACAGATAACATTCTGTGGGAAACGACCTAGATCCACCTATGAATAAGTAAGAAATCGAAAGGTGATATAAAAGATAGTTTTTAAAACAGAAAATGGGGTCTCACAAGAACAAAATAATGAAAATATTATCAGTTAGATACATTTTTTAGATAAACGAACTAAAACCTTAATGCACAAAAAGAATTAAATTACCATAATGGGTGAAGTTAGAAAAAAGCCAAAAGAAAATTCACAAACTACAAATGTAAAATGTTTTTTACTGGTAAGTGGTAACAAAGATGTATTCAGTTTTATTTTAACTTTTCTCTTACTTGCTCTCTATATTTTCAAGCCACTATAAACCACAGCTACAGAGACTTCTCTTAAACTTATGTGCTTGTGTTGACACAAGATCTGCTGTGATGAAATTGTTGATGGATCTTTTAGACCTTGATGCGAAAAATACCAACAGAAGTTTAAATGCTTTTGAGCCGTCGTATCGGCTTTACTTTTACCAGAGTGTCGAAGTCACAAAGTCTTGATCAGTCTCACGGAAAAGCTGTCATGATTGTTGAAGATCATGAGACGAAAAAGCATCACAATGAAGAAGGTTTATTGGCCATGACATTGTTGTTGGGTCTCTTAAAAAAACAACCTTATTTGAGAAGCATTGCACACTTTAAGGCATAAAAAGAAGTAAAAACGCATATGCTACCGAAGTATGAATATATATAGATAAATATTCTGGAAATATTATAACAAGATCTTGATCCACCTTAGCTTGCGTAGAACAAATACGATTGTGCGAGTGTCTTGAAATCATCAAAACGTAGAAATATCCTCAAGTGCAGCATAATCAAATAAAAAATATATAAAAACCGAAAATAGTGTGAAATACTGAAAACTTAAAGCGTTTGATTTACCTTTTTCGGAGTGTGGGTATCAAAGAGTCAAGGAGTATGAGTATTATCGACATCAGATAGAATGAAACTGTGTTCCTAGTTTTCATAAAGTTAAAGGACATTCAGAAACTATTTATGGTTAAAAGCAGGCTTGAAAAACAGTAGACTATAAATTTCTGTTCTTATGTATCTTATAATCATAACTCGTTATGTTAATTGGATCTCACTTTGTCAGTGTGTCAAGGCATGAGAGCAGTAAAACCAAAAAGAAAGCCTGTTGTTTAACTCCCAAGAATGCACCATATTTTCTTTTTCTTAAACTCCACTGTCGGAGTATCGGTAGCTCTGTGCAAGAAAACACGATGAAGATAGTAATCAATAAAAAACTAAATTCAAATATGCAGACTGTTTTTATTCCTAAAACTGAGGTAATTCGATTAGTTTTAAGTTTAGATATGTTTCTATGTGAATATGTAGCATTGTAAGTATGGATCATGTAAATTACTCCCTCCGGATAACTATAGTACCTTGCAATAAAAAATCGTTGGCGTAAGTGTATAAAGTGCATCCCCGTATATCAGGTATGCTTAAGTTTGTTTACAAATTCTTATCTGCTTTTGTTAAGTGCTTATTTCAAAACTACCTTTAGTGCTTTTGTTTAGTTCTTATATCAGGTTGTGTTGGTTATGTCTCGACTTGCATGTGTCTTCCAATTGTTAAAATAACTGTCGACCAACTCAATGCTACTATTGAATCGTAATATCTAAGAATTGTAGATGTTGTGTCTATTTTAGGTCAGAAATATGATTTAGAGCAAGTGATTGCTAAAAATGGCTTATTAATGCTCCATTGGCACCATGGCAGGTGACTTCTTTTAGTGTGAAAAGTTAACTGCTTATTTTCTATATTTACCTTTTTAATAACTAACCTACTATGAACATATGAAGTATATATAATTGGGATGTCATATAATCACATTATACAGCTATAGTTATAGCTTATATCAGTGTTCCTATGCACTCTACATGTGTTTCAATAGATCTTATTATCGAAGAGCATATAGCTTATTTTGCAGGTAAAATAAAGTGAATAAGCGTAACCTCCAAAACTGTTGGATCAGTGTATTACGGTTGTTTGGACAATATTCACACTTTATCTTCTTTAGTAATTTCATATTGAGAAAGCTGCTAAGCACTCTAATATTGTTTGGGCAAGATTATTTTAAAATGATTTTGGATTGTTTTTTGGTGAAATAAACTATAATCAACCTTAGCATCTAGATTGGAGGTTTTTGTGAATACATAAAGCTTTACCCAAACGACCAGTAAAAACTGCATGCTTGTATATCATATTCTAAGTAGATCCTAATTATCTTTGTGACATATTTCAAACTAAGGCTAAGACGGCACCTGTTAAAAAATCGGTCCGAGAATTCACTCTCCGTTTCCAAATCACGATTGTGTCGTCCTGTCTTCATGAACCGCCAAAAGTTCGACTTGAGACAATTTTGTTTCTGCAAGTAAAAAATGGTTATAGGCATCAAAATGAGACCACTCGGGCAGAGTTCAATACAATGATAATCTCAAAAGCAGAAACTAATTATATGTTGTAAGCAAATGATTTATCAAAGCTATATTTCCAAAAGAGTAAAATGCATAAATACCTTGAATTATCTGTCCATGCTGTTTGTAGATATTTATTCTGGTAGTCACTTTCTTTAGCTTTGGGTTTAAGAGTTTCACAATATCATAATCTAAAATGCTCCAGAAATGTCAGAAACCTATGTTAGCAGTAGGTACACTCAAACTCGTAAACAAACTGTATATTTATTCTAGGAAAAATATAGATAAAATCAGCGAAAAAAGAACTCACTGACCATAGTCGCAGTTAAAGAATGGGATGGTACAGCGAACATAGTCACTGCTGAAGAAAGAAGATGCAATTGGACAACCAGCTCCATTGCTTCTCGCGGGTATTCCATCTGGTATTGATCGTCGGTACTGATCGTCAAAGCTGCAAAGACCATGTTTTGACCTCTGAACCGCCAATAGAATACATCGCTTTCTGCCATTCTGCTTACATTACCACATTAATAAATATGTGTATTACTCTATTAAATTGATAAAAAATGGTGGGTATGATAGTTAAAGTTATACTTTGGCACTCGAGTTCAAAGGGCGATTAGTAAACCAACAAAAATACTGACAAAGAATTCAAACATAAATAAAAATATTTTACCCATAATCCGTGACATATAACAAGAAGCAGCTTATAGGGACAAGAATGTCAGGTATTCCAAGTACAGATGCAACGAATATACAAACTACTTCTCCAATGTTAGAAGAAATAATATATCTGATGAACTGCTTTGTGTTATTGTATATATTCTCTGCCCTCATCAACAACCTGTTATAATCAATTGGATTAATTAAGAATCAGTTACAAGAAGATGCTTAGCCCAGCCAAAGCACACACAAAAATTGACCTGCAACTACAATAAACAACATAATCATTAGGGTTTTAGAAAAAGGAGGAGTCTACCTCATATTGAGATGCTTAGCCCAGCCAAAAGACGACCTGCAAATAAAATAAACCAACATAATCATTAGGGTTTAAGAAGGAGGAGGAATCTGCAGTTTTTTTGTCCCGTATATTTTATAAATAATGCATTTTTTTAGGAATATACATGTAATTAGGGATTATATCTTGATGTAGTTTTTAAAAAATTAAAAGATATCAACATAATTGTATCATGATATATCAAAAATATTTAAAAAAAGATACCAGTAAATAGATTATTGTTGATATTAGATTAGGATGAATATATTATCTATGTTTTTATTAGATTCCAAATAATAAATATAAGGGTTTAAAATATTAAACAAAAACAATCCAATAGCTCAACTGGAAAACACCAAAACTAATAGGCTAGAGGTCATGAGTTCGAATCATGCAAACCCCATTTAGCAAAAATATTTTTAAAATTAAACATGACTTGTTCATATGAGGTCTTACCCGGTTCAAACCGGTCAAGATCATACCCGGACCGGTCCAGACCTTCAAAACACAATTTTAAAACGCAGTTTTCAAAACTGCGTCCAAAACGCGATTTTCAAAAAACTGCGTTTTCACACAAAAATTTCGTGGTATTTGGAGATTTTCTAGGAAATTCTGATCTACTATTGGCTGAAAGATGTGACTGGGATATGACTGGGATTGAAACTGTGGTTTCAAATCATAATTATACCTATATATATATATATATATATATATATATATATATATATATATATATATATATATATATATATATATATATATATATGTATATATATATATATATATATATATATATATATATATATATATATATATATATATATATATATATATATATATATATATATATATATATATATATATATATATATATATATATACTAGACGTATACCCGCGCATAGCCGCGGAATTTTCTAGCGCCAGATCATTAACGATATGTTAATTGACACGGTGATCGATCTCGTAACCTGATATTTCGATCGGGTCAACAAGTGGTCGAACCTTTAACCTGCTGGCTCGACCGGATCAACCTGATGGTCAAATTTATGACCCGATAACTTGATCGAATTATGTAACTCGATGAATAAGACAATTGTTTCGTATTATGTCACTCTTTAATAATTTCCACATTTTTTAAATAAGGAATGTCGTGGTTTTTTTACATTTTTACAATTCGTGTCCCATTTATCGCAGATCGGATTAAATCAAAAAGTTAGAAAGTTATTGTTGTAAATAAACCGACTTAAGTCTACGTAAAAGTTAAAGCCTAACCCCGTTTGCATGTCGTACGAACCATAACACATCATTCATAACATTATGAATAAGGGGATACAGTAAGCATACAAATTCATGATACCAAAGACTACATCCTTGAATGATTCATTAAACCTAGCATTGCTGGCATTAAGAAGACATTGTTTCTAAATATCATGATTTATAGTAATTGTAGTTCTTTTTTAGGAAGATTAACATGTATATTTAACTTGAGCT
>JANFOE010000778.1:140000-162957 GCA_025667525.1 Glebionis coronaria
ACCTTGCTATCAAGACGTTGTAGTAAGTTACGCAAACCACATGACTCATGATGGACTTGCAAAAGACACACTGTGCACGTTTAACAACATTTTATCAAAACTTTGACTGTCCTTATGGTAGTAGCGGTACGCCGTACGTAATGGCATAGCTCATCCCATAAGTTAGCTAAGATACCTCTTATACTATGTGACAACTCACGGTTATGGCAAGACCCATCCGCGTTGGTTCACACGTTCGAACCTAATTTCTATCTTTCGTACGCGGCTATGGTACGTCCATTCGCGCTGGTCTACGTGATCGTAATTTTTCGAATACTTTATTAAAGTTTAATACTACTAATCGAGCATAACACCATTAAACTTAAGGGGCTACTAGGGTATAATAATACCACTATTTATGTGCACGTCACACATGGGTCTTTGGATATATTTCTTTGCCGCAGAAGTCCGCCTTCTGACGGGTTATTCCTTTGCCATGGAAGTATCACTTCCATTGGCTTATTCCTTCGCCGCGGAAGTACTCCTTCCGCGCGCTTATTTCTGCCCAATGGAAGTATCTCTTCCATTGGCTTATTCCTTCGCCGCGGAAGTACTCCTTCCGCGCGCTTCTTCCTTTGCCATAGAAGTATCTCTTCCATTGGCTTATTCCTTCGTCGCGGAAGTACACCTTCCGCGCGCTTCTTCCTTTGCCATGGAAGTATCTCTTCCATTGGCTTATTCCTTCGCCGTGGAAGTACTCCTTCTGTGCGCTTGTTTCTGCGCCATGGAAGTATCCCTTCCATTGGCTTATTCCTTCGCCGTAGAAGTATTCCTTCCGCACGCTTGTTCCTTCGCCATGGAAGTATCTCTTCCATTGGCTAATACCTTTGCCACGGAAGTATCTCTTCCGTTGGCTTATTCATTCGCAGTGGAAGTATCTCTTCCACGTGCTTATTATCTTCGTCGTGGAAGTATCTCTTCCACGGGCTCATTATTTTTGCCGCGGAAGTATCTCTTCCACGCGCGTGTTATTTTCGCCGTGGAAGTATCTCTTCCACGTGCTTATTATCTTCGCCGTGGAAGCATCTCTTCCACGTGCTTATTATTTTCGCCGTGGAAGTATCTCTTCCACGTGCTTCTTATTTTCGCCGTGAAAGTATTTCTTCCACGTGCTTATTATTTTCGCCGTGGAAGTATCTCTTCCACGTGCTTCTTATCTTCGCCGTGGAAGCATCTCTTCCACGTGCTTCTTATTTTCGCCGTGGAAGTATCTCTTCCACGTGCTCATTATTTTCGCCGTGGAAGTATCTCTTCCACGTGCTTCTTATTTTCGCCGTGGAAGTATCTCTTCCACGCGCTCATTATTTTCGCCGTGGAAGTATCTCTTCCACGTGCTTCTTATTTTCGCCGTGGAAGTATCTCTTCCACGTGCTCATTATTTTCGCCGTGGAAGTATCTCTTCTACGTGCTTCTTATTTTCGCCGTGGAAGTATCTCTTCCATGCGCTCATTATTTTCGCCATGGAAGTATCTCTTCCACGTGCTTCTTATTTTCGCCGTGGAAGTATCTCTTCCACGTGCTCATTATTTTCGCCGTGGAAGTATCTCTTCCACGTGCTTCTTATCTCCGCTGTGGAAGCATCTCTTCTACGTGCTTATTATCTTCGCCGTGGAAGCATCTCTTCCACGTGCTTATTATTTTCGCCGTGGAAGTATCTCTTCCACGTGTTTCTTATTTTCGCCGTGAATGTATCTCTTCCACGTGCTCATTATTTTCGCCGTGGAAGTATCTCTTCCACGTGCTAATTATTTTCGCCGTGGAAGTATCTCTTCCACGTGCTTATTATCTTCGCCGTAGAAGTATCTCTTCCACGTGCTTCTTATTCTCGCCGTGGAAGTATGTCTTCCACGTGCTCATTATTTTCGCCGTGGAAGTATCTCTTCCACGTGCTTCTTATTTTCGTCGTGGAAGTATCTCTTCCACGTGCTCATTATTTTCGCCATGGAAGTATCTCTTCCACGTGCTTCTTATTTTCGCCGTGGAAGTATCTCTTCCACGTACTTCTTATTTTCGCCGTGGAAGTATCTCTTCCACGTGCTCATTATTTTCGCCGTGAAAATATCTCCTCCACGTGCTTCTTATTTTCGCCGTGGAAGTATCTCTTCCACGTGCTCATTATTTTCGCCGTGGAAGTATCTCTTCCACGTGCTTCTTATTTTCGCCGTGGAAGTATCTCTTCCACGTGCTTCTTATTTTCGCCGTGGAAGTATCTCTTCCACGTGCTCATTATTTTCGCCGTGGAAGTACCTCTTCCACGTGCTTCTTATTTTCGCAGTGGAAGTATCTCTTCCACGTGCTTCTTATTTTCGCCGTGGAAGTATCTCTTCCACGTGCTCATTATTTTCGCCGTGGAAGTATCTCTTCCACGTGCTTCTTATTTTCGCCGTGGAAGTATCTCTTCCACGTGCTCATTATTTTCGCCGTGGAAGTATCTCTTCCACGTGCTTCTTATTTTCGCCGTGTAAGTATCTCTTCCACGTGCTTCTTATTTTCGCCGTGGAAGTATCTCTTCCACGTGCTCATTATTTTCGTCGTGGAAGTATCTCTTCCACGTGCTTCTTATCTTCGCCCTGGAAGTATCTCTTCCATGTGCTTCTTATTTTCGCCGTGGAAGTATCTCTTCCACGCGCTCATTATTTTCGCCGTGGAAGTATCTCTTCCATGTGCTTCTTATTTTCGCCGTGGAAGTATCTCTTCCACGTGCTCATTATTTTCTCCGTGGAAGTATCTCTTCCACGTGCTTCTTATCTTCGCCGTGGAAGCATCTCTTCCACGTGCTTCTTATTTTCGCCGTGGAAGTATCTCTTCCACGTGCTCATTATTTTCGCCGTGGAAGTATCTCTTCCACGTGCTTCTTATTTTAGGCGTGGAAGTATCTCTTCCACGCGCTCATTATTTTCGTTGTGAAAGTATCTCTTCCACGTGCTTCTTATTTTCGCCGTGGAAGTATCTCTTCCACGTGCTCATTATTTTCGCCGTGGAAGTATCTCTTCCACGTGCTTCTTATTTTCGCCGTGGAAGTATCTCTTCCACGCGCTCATTATTTTCGCCGTGGAAGTATCTCTTCCACGTGCTTCTTATTTTCGCCGTGGAAGTATCTCTTCCACGTGCTCATTATTTTCACCGTGGAAGTATCTCTTCCATGTGCTTCTTATCTCCGCTGTGGAAGCATCTCTTCCACGTGCTTATTATCTTCGTCGTTGAAGTATCTCTTCCACGTGCTCATTATCTTCGCCGTGGAAGTATCTCTTCCACGTAATTATTATCTTCGCTGTGGAAGTATCTCTTCCACGTGCTTCTTATCTCCGCTGTGGAAGCATCTCTTCCACGTGCTTATTATCTTCGCCGTGGAAGCATCTCTTCCACGTGCTTATTATTTTCGCCGTGGAAGTATCTCTTCCACGTGCTTCTTATTTTCGCCGTGAAAGTATCTCTTCCACATGCTCATTATTTTCGCCGTGGAAGTATCTCTTCCACGTGCTCATTATTTTCGCCGTGGAAGTATCTCTTCCACGTGCTTATTATCTTCGCCGTGGAAGTATCTCTTCCACGTGCTTCTTATTCTCGCCGTGGAAGTATCTCTTCCACGTGCTCATTATCTTCGCCGTGGAAGTATCTCTTCCACGTGCTTATTATCTTCTCCGTGGAAGTATCTCTTCCACGTGCTTCTTATCTTCGCTGTGGAAGCATCTCTTCCACGTGCTTCTTATTCTCGCCGTGGAAGTATCTCTTCCACGTGCTCATTATCTTCGCCGTGGAAGTATCTCTTCCACGTGCTTATTATCTTCGCCGTGGAAGTATCTCTTCCACGTGCTTCTTATCTTCGCTGTGGAAGCATCTCTTCCACGTGCTTATTATTTTTGCCGTGGAAGTATCTCTTCCACGCGCTCATTATTTTCGCCGTGGAAGTATCTCTTCCACGTGCTTCTTATTTTCTCCGTGGAAGTATCTCTTCCACGTGCTCATTATTTTCGCCGTGGAAGTATCTCTTCCACGTGCTTCTTATTTTCTCCATGGAAGTATCTCTTCCACGTGCTTCTTATTTTCGCCGTGGAAGTATCTCTTCCACGTGCTCATTATTTTCGCCGTGGAAGTATCTCTTCCACGTGCTTCTTATTTTCGCCGTGGAAGTATCTCTTCCACGTGCTCATTATTTTCGCCGTGGAAGTATCTCTTCCACGTGCTTCTTATTTTCGCCGTGGAAGTATCTCTTCCACGTGCTCATTATTTTCGCCGTGGAAGTATCTCTTCCACGTGCTTCTTATTTTCGCCGTGGAAGTATCTCTTCCACGTGCTTCTTATTTTCGCCGTGGAAGTATCTCTTCCACGTGCTCATTATTTTCGACGTGGAAGTATCTCTTCCACGTGCTTCTTATTTTCGCCGTGGAAGTATCTCTTCCACGTGCTTCTTATTTTCGCCGTGGAAGTATCTCTTCCACGTGCTCATTATTTTCGCCGTGGAAGTATCTTGTGACAATCCGTCAATTTACGATTGATATTTTATTCTCAAATATTATTTTAATGTTACAATATGAACTCACTTATTTTTGGGAAGAAATTTGGATTTACGTCTTAAAGTAGCATCGACTACGTTTAAACCGGAGGATTCAACGTTACGTGCTTACGTTTACATACACCGTCTTTGGTGACAGTCTGACAATTCAGAAAATAAATTTATCCATGAATATTATTTTGGAGTTTTAAATTTGTGTTGGTTCATAAACTCACAAATTTACGAGAAGAGATTAGGACTTACGATTTTATTTTAACGTCCTTTACGACTAAACCGGAAACCTTAGGATTTTGTATTTACGTTTTCGAACTCCGTTTTTTATGAGACAATTTTTATTGGATTCGTTTTGTGACGTTGATTCATAATTTATAAAAACGTTTTTCGTAAAACGACCCGAGGGCACGCAAATCGAGGAAACTAGAATCGAGGAATACCCGTAAACTAGTGAGATGGGACAAAATACATTGTCCCACCCCACTAGCAATATGGGACGGTTTAGCATTGCCACCACAACACTATATGTGTCAAATTGGTAGCTAAATGTTTACACATGTCTTTAGCTTCAATATGAAGCTACTTACTTCACAAAACCATCAAACCATTACCACTTCTCATTTTTCAACATGCAAATCTACTCCAAACTCTCTCTTCCTCCCCCATTCTTGCCGTCCCAATTGCTCCACAAAACACCCATTTCATACAAAATTTAACCACAAAATATACGTTATAATTAACATATGTTAATCTCCATTCAAAAAGATGAAGATTGGTGCAACTTATAACATCCATGGAGGAGTTTCCTTGGTGTCTTGGGGCTGATTTTCCACAAGGAGTTCATGGAGCATGGTGGTCTTGAAGATGGTCTTGGCTATGCACAAGTTTCTCCATCAAAAATCCATGTTTTGATCAACCTACATCATCATGGTGGTATAAAGATTGTCCTCCTCATCTTCTTGTTATTTTGATTATGTAAACATGTATTTTACTTCCTATTGTATATATTTATGATGATTATATGATGATAAAAATGTTATGTGGGGATTTGTTGTTGATAAACATGATTAAAAAGGTGAAAAACCATAAGAAACAAGGTTAAAATCTTGGTTAAATTTGATGGCTGTATAAAACAGTAAAGAACCATATGTTTAACTGATAAAAATGATGAAGTAGAATGGATTTACAGTAAGCTATGGGTCTTGTACACATGTGAGAGTTGGCCATGCAATGGAATCAAAATAATGAGTGAGATATGATCAAAACAAGTTTAGGGTATAAATCTGAAGTTACTGTTTTGGACGATGTTTAGAAAATATTTAGAAGATGATTCAACCGTAGCTATAAAAGAGTTAAATATAGAACATATCATGTAGTTTATGTGATAAAAATTTGAGCTTCTAATTCATTATAGAACTCTAGATATTCTAAAAATGGTGAACATGAAGTTAAAAATCAGATTTTTGGAAATAATGTTTATTATTATTATATAAGCACTCACATTATAATGTATAAAATGTAAAAATATAAACCCACTAACTTATAAAACTTATTTATATAAATGTATAAAAGGTTAATTAAATGGGTGAATTATATAAATGGTGGTAAAATAATATTTATAAGTAATAAAAACTATAAACTTGATTTTTACGACTTTTTCGGCTATCGCCTTGAAATTAACGTTTTTCGCCAAATAAAACTTAGACGACCAACCCGTATAATGTAAAGTTTATAAAAGTTATATACTGATGTTTAAGTAACTAATACAAGTAAAAACCGATAAAACCCGAACTATAAGAAATACGGACGTTAACGGACTAAATTAACGTTATTGGACTAATAATACAACAAAAATGGACTAGAACACTTATAAACTTATTATTAGACTTAACCCATTTGGGCCCGACTTGAAAGTGTATATACTGATAATATAAATACAAAAAGGATTAATACAAGTTAAGAACTTATAATAGGCTTATTGGACCTAAAACACGTAAATAGGTAAAACGAGAAAACTAGTATAAAAGTTATCAACACATAACTCTAAAATGAGTAAACGAGAATATGTAAACCCACTTGATCATCATATTATATATAATCATCATATGTATACATAATTGGTATTTTTATAAAGTCATTGGACAAACGTCTAAGACCGATTATTATTTGTCTAGGTTTCCGTGATTGAAGCACGTACCGTACGTCCGAATTGCCAATAACCCGCCTTCCCACATCAACGTGAGTTCATAGCCTCACACTCTTTTAAATGCTTTTATAAATGTTTTATAAACCCGCGAGGGAGATAACATGTTAGTTTTTATAAAACTAGGACACCATTTGTCCCGATTGTTTGTTTATTGATTTTGGACCCGAATGATTGAATGACCCGATTGTATGACCCGATAAATGATTAATGGACCCGATAGATGAAATCAAATGGATTATTAAAGTTAGGTTATGTCACTAAAATTCCCATTAGCATGAATTGTGAACTACCGGGAGTTGGTAGACGCTTATACATTTAATAGTACTATTTGGGGACGATCACCCCAGTTCGCGCCTTGACGGTTGATCCCCTCGTGCCACATTGATTGGTAAGCGAATTTATCTATGAGAAGATTTCAATAGCGTGACCTTTGTGACGACACGCTACTTTAGATGGGCAAAATTGGTATCGGGTTAGCTACCCGTTTTGGTTTTAGTAAGGTAACAATGCCATGCGGCTTATAATAATCCAATCACCAAAATATTACTAGACGCTCCGAATTACGATGTATTGCCTGACTAGCAATACTGGGTCATACTATTGATATTATGTTCGTGTTTTGATTTTTATAACCATATTCATATAACGATTTTTATTTGCATACAACGTTATAAGACGTATTGTATGACGTTTTTACGACATTGGCTCGTATAATGATTTTTAAGGCAAATGCCTATACTATGATTTTCGATAAGGATTTGTATAAAATGAATTTGGCTATTTCATGGCCTATCAAAAACGATTTGTACAAAATGATTTTCAGTAATACTTTTATACTATTATTATATTGATGGAATTTATTAAACTCTATGAATTCACTCGGCGTTATCGCTGACCCTTTTCTTTTAACATGTTTTATCTCAAGTACTTGAAGGTAATTCTCGGGAAGACGACAAGAATTCATGGCCCGCACTTAAACAATATTTTCCATTCAAACACTTTGTAAAACTTTGTATGAAATATAATGACTTGGGACCGATGTAACTTTGATATTTATGAATGGAAATGATTTATTATTAAACGACGCGATTTTTATGCGTTGTCTATGATGTGAGTAATGTGCTATCCCGTAACACCAACTAGTCTTCCGCTGTACTGAGTTGTATAAATTTGGGGGTGTTACAGTTTGGTATCAGAGCTCTCGTTATAGAGAACGAAAGATTTTTAAAACTAAGGTTTTGAAGAAAACATTTCAAAATCTATTTACTAAAAACATTTTTCTAAAAATGTCTAAAAATCTTTTGACTATAACGGTGCCGAGGAATTCCCGAGTTACCGACAAGGCCAAGACTGAGAAGTGTTAATTTAATATATATATATATAACTTAGATTATATATATATGATGTAATTTTATTACATGGTTGTTTGATGATTATTTTGATTTTTATACGATGTATTTATACGACGTAGATTGTCACAAGAAACCCTAAAATCCCCTAGTAAATCAATCGAAGCTATTCTCGTAGGAATTCTAGCTATCCTAGATCTAAACCAAGTTGTGGATACTTATGATCCCAACAAAATGGTTGATATTCGTAGAAGTGTAGATATTAGTTGATCATGATATTGAAAAAGAATTGGCGAGATTAAATCTGATATCGATGTCATGACGATCTTTCCTTATAGAGTGGAGTTTGACAAAACGTTACCACCTAGAAAGATGTCATCTGATTCGTTGTCATCCAATTCTTAAATTTCAAATCGAAAGGGTGAATGTTGCACTTGAGGCTGTTATTGGAACCATTACCCAGAAGACTCATGCCACTAATACCTTTCCGAGAAGTCTAGTTGAATGATCAAGTCATTTCATACTAGTGACTCATTTGATAATTGTTGTTGTAAGAGCTAATAGGATTGGAAATTAAGTGTTGATTCATATTGAGATTGTATTGCCTTTACAAGGCCGAAGAATGTAGAATATCGCATTGAGTATAAGTTGATTGAAACTTGAATAAAGTAAAAATTTAACCCATATGGAATATGAGATTGTTAATAGAAGTCGCTAAGTTTTGTGATTGAATTATAAGGTTTTAATTGATTGTTGATTCGTGTTAAGGATTGTTCCTAGGCCATTGTCCACTAACGAGGATGCCCAGTGTCCAAGAAATAAATTGAAGAAATCTTCTTCTGAATTGAGACCGATGGATCTTCTGGGACATGTGGAACACCTAATGACTCTTGTAGATTAGTATTCATTATGGTATCTTTTAAAAATAATCCCTAACTTAACTGAGATATCAGTTGGTAGGATGAGTTCTGAGAATTGTATGACATAGTGACACGTAATGTGTTACGGTACAATTTTGACTTGTTTGTGATTAATGAAAAGACTACCTTTGATTGCTAAATTCTACATATATCGATGTTATCTATCTTTTATTGCTTTATCCTAATGTTCACGTTAGTGATGCAACCATTGAAATGGTACTCATCTCGATTTGAGTTACGTTGTGGATTATTCTTCCTGAGTGCCATCGAGGTCATGAACCTCATGATTATTTGGCTAAAGCTCATTTCCTATCATATTGTAGTTAAGCTCTTGGTGAAAAACTTTTCATCACTCTTTTGCAGATCACTCATTGATTTTATAAAGTTAATACGGTATCCTTTGAGAAAACTTAATTTTCATCACAATAAGGATTATTCAAAGTAAGATTTATAAGTGATTGATATCAAAATGAAGTTGTTTATAAAACATCTTGGAAAACCTAATTGTTTTCATAACAAAGAAAATGTTTGTAAATTTATTTTTGATTCTTATTTAAGAATTAAGCATGAAAATGTTTTTATTATAAACATGATGATAAAATTTTGACGAACTGAGTATTGCATCGTTAATCCTGAAATTGTATATAGTTGCGCGCCTACATACAATCTGGAATGGACCATGCAAGGCTGATTAGTAGTCACCATAAAACTGATGAATAAACACTACATTTTCTTTGAAGATTGTGAAGGATTAAATTTTATGAGATCTGCAAGGAGTGAAAAATAGGGACATAATGTTAGAGACATCTACATATGTGCCTGTAGCATCTATTCTTCTGAGTCGAATTTACTCATCTGTGGAAATTGTCTTATTTGACAATTGACAATTCTTTCTTATCCAATTCTCCCGTAGTGAGATTCTTAGGAAAAGTATCTGATTACCAAGTATTGATACCCGACTGGATGTATTGACATTCTTATCATTTCTTTTGATTTGATTTCATTTGAATGACCTGGGTAACGATCCGAGGAACTTTCGAATGCGTACTCAAATTATGAAAACATGGGATATATTCATGTTCATTAAATGTTTTCATCTGTATCTGATTTGAAATTCTCTCGCATATATTATGCGTTGACCTCACTCTTTTAATAGTAGTTGTGTATCCTAATATCCATGAATTTGTGAAGAATTATGAATTATTATTAGTCTTTTGAGAAGTTCACATCTTATCGACGGCAATGCAACTGGAAAGTTGATAATGCCGGTAGAATGGATTGATTGATTATGACATGACGACATTGTCTTAATTGATGGGAACTCGAGTAGAATTCCCCTAAATGATAAGATGCTGATTATCAAAAGTGATCTAAATAATTCTTGGTGGATGACGATATCCTGTATTTAGACTTAAAAGTATACCATGAATGGTTGTGAACTAGTTATAGATATTATAATCTAGAAAGAAGTTAATATGAATTTATTAAAAGATGTTTATCTTATCTGAAACTTTAGGAGGTATTTATTGATGACTTACCTAGAATTTCGCCATTAAGGCAAGTTGAATTTGGTATTGATTATATTCTCGGTGTTGCACCTGTGCCTTGTGCACTGTACGTCAGCACCATCTAAATTAAAGGAATTACCGTACAACTGAGAAAGTTGTCGGAGAAAGATTTTATTATACCAAGCCTGTCATCCTAAAGAGCTATGGTGTTATCTTTCCTTATATTTATAGATTACTGTGACTGAGTAAATTGACAATCGAAAACGATATCCATAACTCGAAATGGAAGAATTGTTCGATCATTTACAAGGTTCTAGCAAATTTGATCCATAGCATGGTTATCATCAACTTCGCATCTGCGAAAGAGATTATCTATTCCAATCACTACATCCAGAACTTGTAATGAACGTTATGAGTTTCACGTGATGTCGTTTGGATTAACTAATACACATGTAGCATTCATAAATTTGGTGAATCACGTGTGTAGGCTGTAATTTGATAAATTCATGCTCGTGATCATTAAGGACTATATGTTTGTTTATAAGAATGAGTTAATAATTATTCATAGATTGCCCTGAATTGGCTAAACAATGAAAACCTATACCTTAAATATTTAACATGTGATTAAAGACTTAATCCTTTACATAAAATGACCGTTGGATTAGTAATGGTAAGATGTATGCATATAGACTCTTCAAAAATTAAGAGCCCTTTTAAGACTTTGGATTTTACCAAAAAGAAATGGAAATATATTTTGACAAATGTTTTAACAAAGGATTTTTAAGGGATTATTCCCTTATACACAAACCATTTAACTAAACTTCTGTTTAGGGGTAAATGTTTGTGTATACTTCTAGACAACTTAAGGAGAATTGAGGAAACTATATAACTTATGACTCGAAATTTGAAACGACAATTTTTACTTTTCAACTAAGGAAACTTTGACCAAAGTATAAACAAAGGTTTTTCGAACATTTACGAATCTTATTAAATATTTTTGATAAATCAACAAAAATCTTGTTAATTAAATTCAAATTATTTTTGAACATTTTATATAATTGGTCGAACTAAGAAATTTAAAAACTTTTACGTTTACATTTCATAAAAATTGAATATTTAATATTTAATTAATTATAATAATTATCGACGCTATAGACGATGGATTGAGAAAAACGGATAAAAATGATAGCTGAAATTAAACTGAGACTTAGAAGATATGAAGAAAGAATTTTGAATAAATACGATTGTGATATTTATTTCATCAGGAAGGTGAACGTAATTACTGACGCATAATATAGAAAGAATGCCTGAGTGAATGATGGACATGATAATTATATCATCGTGAGAAGTGAATATAGATACTGACGTATTATACAAAAAGGATAAAGAACCAATTAGGATATATTTCTTAATAATGAACGTGCAAAATAAATTGCCGAACGATATAAAAATGAACGATGTGTGTAAGAAGGATAATATAAATAGTAAAAGGGATTCACGACTAATATGAATCATTAAGATTGAGAAGCCGATAACGTTAAATATTTCAAAGACCACTTATGATTGTCTAAATGTGGAAGATTGTGAGATATAGTTACGTTGGAATTTGTAAGTATAAGTATTCTATTTATGTCATTTATGACTAAAAGTATCTTTGTCTGAAGAAGTTGTACTAATGGCAATTATGAAGGCAGACATCGCCTCATACATTAGTAAACGTCTAGCTATTGCAAAGGTCATCATCTGAATTTGATTCGATTTGGGTCATCGTCGACAGACTGACCAAATCTGGTAATATCATTCCCGTCAATGATAAATGCAAAAGAGTTATGTAAACATAGTGTGCCTGTATCGAACATCTTTGTCAAGATCCTCGCTTCGCACCGAATTTCCAGAGATTTGCTCAGAAATCATGGAGAACGAACCTTGATGAGAGTACTATGTACCACCCCAAATCGAAGGGACGAGGTAAAGTAACGATACAAAGTAATATAAGTGATGTTTTATGTTTGAATGATTGACCTTTGGCAATAAACCGTATAATCATTTTCCTTTGGAAGGATTATCATTAATAATTATCGTATTAGGATCGAGATCGAATCTTGTTAGGATCTGAATCTTAGAGCATCTGTAAGCAAGAGTTGAGATGAAGAAATCCGACATACACCCATTGTGAGTTGGACATGTCTTTTAGGTTTAAGGTTTCCTGTGATGGCGAACCTAACCTTGCAAAATACCCGACCCGCGAGATCTGAAATGATTGTTGAAATTAGGATTTGATTATTAACTGCCGATAGTGGGCAAGAGGTTATGTGAATGTGAAATGTAGATCTCGAAGTGCCAAATGGGTAGCGAAGTTATGCCACAATTTTTAACCTTGGAAAAATGAATTCATGATCTAACAAATCATGGGATATAAGTCCCCGTTGTATGGGACCATTGAGATGATGTAAAAGTTGGGATTGAAAGGCATATAAGCTGGATCTACCCTAGGACTTCAAGGAATGCGTGAATTATGTTTCGTAGATCGAACTTGATGGAATATCTATCAAGTAAAAATCTGAATTCTTCTTAGTAAAGCTTAGATCGGCGAAAAGTTGCATTCATCAGAAACCCGTGAACATCATGGATAGAGAAAGTAAGTCAACATTTAGCCTGATCTTATTCCCGTAGTTATGTTTGATGAAACTCGCGTATTATAATGGATTACACTTGTGAGAAAAGACCGAATGTGGAGGAAATACCCACATGGCTTTAACTCTATAAGAAGCGAGTAGTAAGGTAAGATGATCTTTGAGGACAAAGATCCTGTTTAGGGGTAAATGTTGTGACAATCCGTCAATTTACGATTGATATTTTATTCTCAAATATTACTTTAATGTTACAATATGAACTCACTTATTTTTGGGAAGAAATTTGGATTTACGTCTTAAAGTAGCATCGACTACGTTTAAACCGGAGGATTCAACGTTACGTGCTTACGTTTACATACACCGTCTTTGGTGACAGTCTGACAATTCAGAAAATAAATTTATCCATGAATATTATTTTGGAGTTTTAAATTTGTGTTGGTTCATAAACTCACAAATTTACGAGAAGAGATTAGGACTTACGATTTTATTTTAACGTCCTTTACGACTAAACCGGAAACCTGAGGATTTCGTATTTACGTTTTCGAACTCCGTTTTTGATGAGACAATTTTTATTGGATTCGTTTTGTGACGTTGATTCATAATTTATAAAAACGTTTTTCGTAAAACGACCCGAGGGAACGCAAATCGAGGAAACTAGAATCGAGGAATACCCGTAAACTAGTGAGATGGGACAAAATACATTGTCCCACCCCACTAGCAATATGGGACGGTTTAGCATTGCCACCACAACACTATATGTGTCAAATTGGTAGCTAAATGTTTACACATGTCTTTAGCTTCAATATGAAGCTACTTACTTCACAAAACCATCAAACCATTACCACTTCTCATTTTGCAACATGAAAATCTACTCCAAACTCTCTCTTCCTCCCCCATTCTTGCCGTCCCAAATGCTCCACAAAACACCCATTTCATACAAAATTTAACCACAAAACATATGTTATAATTAACATATGTTAATCTCCATTCAAAAAGATGAAGATTGGTGCAACTTATAACATCCATGGAGGAGTTTCCTTGGTGTCTTGGGGCTGATTTTCCACAAGGAGTTCATGGAGCATGGTGGTCTTGAAGATGGTCTTGGCTATGCACAAGTTTCTCCATCAAAAATCCATGTTTTGATCAACCTACATCATCATGGTGGTATAAAGATTGTCCTCCTCATCTTCTTGTTATTTTGATTATGTAAACATGTATTTTACTTCCTATTGTATATATTTATGATGATTATATGATGATAAAAATGTTATGTGGGGATTTGTTGTTGATAAACATGATTAAAAAGGTGAAAAACCATAAGAAACAAGGTTAAAATCTTGGTTAAATTTGATGGCTGTATAAAACAGTAAAGAACCATATGTTTAACTGATAAAATGATGAAGTAGAATGGATTTACAGTAAGCTATGGGTCTTTTACACATGTGAGAGTTGGCCATGCAATGGAATCAAAATGAGTGAGATATGATCAAAACAAGTTTAGGGTATAAATCTGAAGTTACTGTTTTGGACGATTTTTAGAAAATATTTAGAAGATGATTCAACAGTAGCTATAAAAGAGTTAAATATAGAACATATCATGTAGTTTATGTGATAAATATTTGAGCTTCTAATTCATTATAGAACTCTAGATATTCTAAAAATGGTGAACATGAAGTTAAAAATCAGATTTTTGGAAATAATGTTTATTATTATTATATAAGCACTCACATTATAATGTATAAAATGTAAAAATATAAACCCACTAACTTATAAAACTTATTTATATAAATGTATAAAAGGTTAATTAAATGGGTGAATTATATAAATGGTGGTAAAATAATATTTATAAGTAATAAAAACTATAAACTTGATTTTTACGACTTTTTCGGCTATCGCCGTGAAATTAACGTTTTTCGCCAAATAAAACTTAGACGACCAACCCGTCTAATGTAAAGTTTATAAAAGTTATATACTGATGTTTAAGTAACTAATACAAGTAAAAACCGATAAAACCCGAACTATAAGAAATACGGACGTTAACGGACTAAATTAACGTTATTGGACTAATAATACAACAAAAATGGACTAGAACACTTATAAACTTATTATTAGACTTAACCCATTTGGGCCCGACTTGAAAGTGTATATACTGATAATATAAATACAAAAAGGATTAATACAAGTTAAGAACTTATAATAGGCTTATTGGACCTAAAACACGTAAATAGGTAAAACGAGAAAACTAGTATAAAAGTTATCAACACATAACTCTAAAATGAGTAAACGAGAATATGTAAACCCACTTGATCATCATATTATATATAATCATCATATGTATACATAATTGGTATTTTTATAAAGTCATTGGACAAACGTCTAAGACCGATTATTATTTGTCTAGGTTTCCGTGATTGAAGCACGTACCGTACGTCCGAATTGCCAATAACCCGCCTTCCCACATCAACGTGAGTTCATAGCCTCACACTCTTTTAAATGCTTTTATAAATGTTTTATAAACCCGCGAGGGAGATAACATGTTAGTTTTTATAAAACTAGGACACCATTTGTCCCGATTGTTTGTTTATTGATTTTGGACCCGAATGATTGAATGACCCGATTGTATGACCCGATAAATGATTAATGGACCCGATAGATGAAATGAAATGGATTATTAAAGTTAGGTTATGTCACTAAAAGTCCCATTAGCATGAATTGTGAACTACCGGGAGTTGGTAGACGCTTATACATTTAATAGTACTATTTGGGGACGATCACCCCAGTTCGCGCCTTGACGGTTGATCCCCGTCGTGCCACATTGATTGGTAAGCGAATTTATGTATGAGAAGATTTCAATAGCGTGACCTTTGTGACGACACGCTACTTTAGATGGGCAAAATTGGTATCGGGTTAGCTACCCGTTTTGGTTTTAGTAAGGTAACAATGTCATGCGGCTTATAATAATCCAATCACCAAAATATTACTAGACGCTCCGAATTACGATGTATTGCCTGACTAGCAATACTGGGTCATACTATTGATATTATGTTCGTGTTTTGGTTTTTATAACCATATTCATATAACGATTTTTATTTGCATACAACGTTATAAGACGTATTGTATGACGTTTTTACGACATTGGCTCGTATAATGATTTTTAAGGCAAATGCCTATACTATGATTTTCGATAAGGATTTGTATAAAATGAATTTGGCTATTTCATGGCCTATCAAAAACGATTTGTACAAAATGATTTTCAGTAATACTTTTATACTGATATTATATTGATGGAATTTATTAAACTCTATGAATTCACTCGGCGTTATCGCTGACCCTTTTCTTTTAACATGTTTTATCTCAGGTACTTGAAGGTAATTCTCGGGAAGACGACAAGAATTCATGGCCCGCACTTAAACAATATTTTCCATTCAAACACTTTGTAAAACTTTGTATGAAATATAATGACTTGGGACCGATGTAACTTTGATATTTATGAATGGAAATGATTTATTATTAAACGACGCGATTTTTATGCGTTGTCTATGATGTGAGTAATGTGCTATCCCGTAACACCAACTAGTCTTCCGCTGTACTGAGTTATATAAATTTGGGGGTGTTACATATCTCTTCCACGTGCTTCTTATTTTCGCCGTGGAAGTATCTCTTCCACGTGCTCATTATTTTCGCCGTGGAAGTATCTCTTCCACGTGCTTCTTATTTTCGCCGTGTAAGTATCTCTTCCACGTGCTTCTTATTTTCGCCGTGGAAGTATCTCTTCCACGTGTTCATTATTTTCTCCGTGGAAGTATCTCTTCCACGTGCTTCTTATCTTCGCCGTGGAAGTATGTCTTCCATGTGCTTCTTATTTTCGCCGTGGAAGTATCTCTTCCACGCGCTCATTATTTTCGTCGTGGAAGTATCTCTTCCATGTGCTTCTTATTTTCGCCGTGGAAGTATCTCTTCCACGTGCTCATTATTTTCGCCGTGGAAGTATCTCTTCCACGTGCTTCTTATCTTCGCCGTGGAATCATCTCTTCCACGTGCTTCTTATTTTCGCCGTGGAAGTATCTCTTCGACGTGCTCATTATTTTCGCCGTGGAAGTATCTCTTCCACGTGCTTCTTATTTTAGCCGTGGAAGTATCTCTTCCACGCGCTCATTATTTTCGCTGTGGAAGTATCTCTTCCACGTGCTTCTTATTTTCGCCGTGGAAGTATCTCTTCCACGCGCTCATTATTTTCGCCGTGGATGTATCTCTTCCACGTGCTTCTTATTTTCGCCGTGGAAGTATCTCTTCCACGTGCTCATTATTTTCGCTGTGGAAGTATCTCTTCCACGTGCTTCTTATCTCCGCTATGGAAGCATCTCTTCCACGTGCTTATTATCTTCTTCGTTAAAGTATCTCTTCCACGTGCTCATTATCTTCGCCGTGGAAGTATCTCTTCCACGTACTTATTATCTTCGTCGTGGAAGTATCTCTTCCACGTGATTCTTATCTCCGCTGTGGAAGCATCTCTTCCACGTGCTTATTATCTTCGACGTGGAAGCATCTCTTCCACGTGCTTATTATTTTCGCCGTGGAAGTATCTCTTCCATGTGCTTCTTATTTTCGCCGTGAAAGTATCTCTTCCACGTGCTCATTATTTTCGCCGTGGAAGTATCTCTTCCACGTGCTCATTATTTTCGCCGTGGAAGTATCTCTTCCACGTGCTTATTATCTTCGCCTTAGAAGTATCTCTTCCACGTGCTTCTTATTCTCGCCGTGGAAGTATCTCTTCCACGTGCTCATTATCTTCGCCGTGGAAGTATCTCTTCCACGTGCTTATTATCTTCTCCGTGGAAGTATCTCTTCCACGTGCTTCTTATCTTCGCTGTGGAAGCATCTCTTCCACGTGCTTCTTATTCTCGCCGTGGAAGTATCTCTTCCACGTGCTCATTATCTTCGCCGTGGAAGTATCTCTTCCACGTGCTTATTATCTTCGCCGTGGAAGTATCTCTTCCACGTGCTTCTTATGTTCGCTGTGGAAGCATCTCTTCCACGTGCTTATTATTTTTGCCGTGGAAGTATCTCTTCCACGCGCTCATTATTTTTGCCGTGGAAGTATCTCTTCCACGTGCTTCTTATTTTCGCCGTGGAAGTATCTCTTCCACGTGCTCATTATTTTCGCCGTGGAAGTATCTCTTCCACGTGCTTCTTATTTTCGCCGTGGAAGTATCTCTTCCACGTGCTTCTTATTTTCGCCGTGGAAGTATCTCTTCCACGTGCTCATTATTTTCGCCGTGGAAGTATCTCTTCCACGTGCTTCTTATTTTCGCCGTGGAAGTATCTCTTCCACGTGCTCATTATTTTCGCCGTGGAAGTATCTCTTCCACGTGCTTCTTATTTTCGCCGTGTAAGTATCTCTTCCACGTGCTTCTTATTTTCGTCGTGGAAGTATCTCTTCCACGTGCTCATTATTTTCGCCGTGGAAGTATCTCTTCCACGTGCTTCTTATCTTCGCCGTGGAAGTATCTCTTCCATGTGCTTCTTATTTTCCCCGTGGAAGTATCTCTTCCACGCGCTCATTTTTTTCGCCGTGGAAGTATCTCTTCCATGTGCTTCTTATTTTCGCCGTGGAAGTATCTCTTCCACGTGCTCATTATTTTCGTCGTGGAAGTATCTCTTCCACGTGCTTCTTATCTTCGCCGTGGAAGCATCTCTTCCATGTGCTTCTTATTTTCGCCGTGGAAGTATCTCTTCTACGTGCTCATTATTTTCGCCGTGGAAGTATCTCATTAGTGGGTATTAGAAGTACGTCTTCAAATGTTCACGATGCACGGGTTCCACCTTCACCTTCATAAAACCTTCTTATCATCCTCACGTTAGAGATGAATAAGAATGATACCTTGCCAATACCAGTGTTACCCCGGCTATAGAACACGCTTTCTTCTTACGGGGTACTTAACGTCTAATCATGGGAAACCAAGCATTCGAGCACAACCGCCCGTCTTACGTATACGTGTTTTCCCATTTCTTTCGACGTGGATATGCTTACAGGTAGCGGATATGGTGTAAATTCTAGTAACCTCGGTGACAACCTCGCATACTAGACTGGGGGGACATGATGACGTATAGTGGCTATGCTCACTATTCGTAATCCCAAACCATCATCTTTTCGCTAAAAGTAGCCCATTATGAGTGGAGCCATATGTTACGGACGACCCACGAGGATGTCCTAGCAACAAGCCGCACGCGGTTGTTTAGTGAGCATGATACACGAATGAGTCTATCATAACATGATCATGGACCATATCATACTAGACTGGGGGACATGTCGACGTACAGTCGGTATTCGGCCCGGCCCAACAGGCCCGCGGCCCACACAAACCTAACTTATCCTTCAAGAAACTCTAGCACTATATAAACAAGGCTAGGGGGCTCATTCTACATCAGTTTCTCTCTCTTAACCACACCTCTTATGCAATATACCGATCAATACTAACTTGACCGTCCGAGGTGGACCCCGGGGCTCCGGCCTCGGGTCCACGTCTAACCGGTTTTCTATTGTTTGCAGCATTACTCAGGACCGGGGAAGACGATGAACGACCCAGGAGAATCGTCGAACCGGCCCAGCCAAAATATGCTCCAACAATATATATCTATATATATATATATATATTATATATATATATATATATATATATATATATATATATATATATATATATATATATATATATATATATATATATATATATATATACATATATATATATATATATATATATATATATATATAGGGGAAGGTTAATGTGAGAGCTTTTTTAAAGTTGTAAAAATGAGAACTAATCTAAAACACCAATAAAACATTGATACATAATCATATTACCAATAATACAACAAAATATACATTATTTATACAACTTAACATTTTATTGACTAATAAAAGACGACTTAGTGTGTAGCGTATTACTAATACACAATTAAAAATGTGATACACATACGTCAAAATCTCAACAAGATAATATCTTATACATAAAATGGTACATTTGATACACAACCACCACTAAATAACATGATACATGATACCAAGACATGATACAAATCACACCTTAAATCAAGATGTATCACCTAGAATTCGTCAATTTTCATAAGAAAGCCCATCAAATTATTAAAAAACTTAGTTTTAGTTAATCTCGTTTAAAAGTTGTTTGAAGTAGAGTGTCATTTGTGAGATTTTAGCTGGTTCTTATTTTTTGAACTTTAAAAAGTTCTCATTTGAACCGAAATCTATATATATATATATATATATATATATATATATATATATATATATATATATATATATATATATATATATATATATATATATATATATATATATATATATATATATATATATATATATATATATATATATATATATATATATATATATATATATATATATATATATATATATATATATATATATATATATATATATATATATATATATATATATATATATATATATATATATATATATATATACTAGCCTTTAGACCCGTCCGATGGACGGGCTAGCTTTAAGTATATATATTTTTAATGAAAATTGAATTTATGTGTGTTTGTATTAGAAGTTTAGTATATGTAGTGTTAGTTATTGCATTGATATTTTAATAATGTAGCATAGAATAGACAAAAATAACGTAGTTTAAGATATTTTATTTATTTAAGAATATTATGAGTTAATTGAATTTGCATACATTAACGGTATGAATAAGTTTGTTACATTAAATTATTTTAGAATTTTAATAATATTGTATAAATATTTTATGTATTTTTGAATTTTATGAGGTAATAAATTTTGTATATGTTAATGTTATGAATAACGTTTTTACATTAGTTTTTTTAAATTAATATTATTGTTGTGCATTTTTATAAAATTTTATATTTAAGGCATTATTTCACCATCCTTCCTTATATATTTTTATAGAATTTTGTATTTATGGCATCATTTGTAATTCCTATATATATTTTTATAGAATTTTCTATTTAAGGCATCATTTGTAATTCCTATTTTATTTTTGAAGCATTTTATGGAATGATTTTTATAGAATTTGGTATTTAAGACATTGCTTCACCATCCTTCCTTATATATTTTTATAGAATTTTGTATTTAAGACATCATTTGTAATTCCTATATATATTTTTATAGAATTTTGTATTTAAGGCATCATTTGTAATTCCTATTTTATTTTTGAAGCATTTTATGGAATGATTTTTATAGAATTTGGTATTTAAGACATTGTTTCACCATTCTTCCATATATATTTTTATAGAATTTTGTATTTAAGGCATCATTTGTAATTCCTATATGTATTTTTATAGAATTTTGTATTTAAGGCATCATTTGTAATTCCTATTTTATTTTTGAAGCATTTTATGGAATCATTTTTATAGAATTTTATATTTTAGGCATTGTTTCACCATCCTTCCATATATATTTTTATAAAATTTTGTATTTAAGGCATCTTTATAATTTATATATATATATTTATAGAATTTTGTATTTAAGTCATCATTTGTAAATCCTATTTTATTTTTGAAGCATTTTATGGAATCATTTTTATAGAATTTTGTATTTAAGGCATTATTTTACCATCGTTCCTTATATATTTTTATAGAATTTTGTATTTAAGGCATCATTTGTAATTCCTATATATATTTTTCTAGAATTTTGAATTGAAGGTATCATTTGTAATTCCTATTTTATTTTTAAAGTATTTTATGGAATCATTTTTATAGGATTTTGTATTTAAGGCATTGTTTCACGACCCTTCCTTATATATTTTTATATAATTTTGTATTCAAGGCATCATTTTTAATTCATATATATATTTTAATAGAATTTTGTATTTAAGGCATTGTTTGTAATTCCTATTTTATTTTTGAAGCATTTTATGGAATCATTTTTATAGAATTTGTATTTAAGGCATAGTTTCACCATCATTCCATATATATTTTTAAAGAAATTTGTATTTAAGGCATCATTTATAATTCCTATATATATTTTTATAGAATCTTATATTTAAGGCATCATTTGTAATTCCTATTTTATTTTTGAAGCATTTTATGGAATCACTTTTTATAGAATTTTGTATTTAAGGCATCATTTGTAATTCCTATATATATATTTTTTATAGAATTTTGTATTTAAGGCATCATTTGTAATTCCTATATTATTTTTTATACATTTTATGGAATCATTTTTATAGAATTTTGTATTTAAGGTATTGTTTCACCATCCTTCCTTATATATTTTTATAGAATATTGTATTTAAGGCATCATTTGGAATTCCTATATATATTTTTATTGAATTTTGTATGTAAAGAATCATTTGGAATTCCTATTTTCTTTTTGAAGCATTTTATAGGAACCCTTTAAGGAATTACATGTGTCATTTTTATAGAATTTTGTATTTAAAGAATTGTTTCACCATCCTTCCTATATAAGGGTTTTTGATTTGATTTGATATATATATATATATATATATATATATATATATATATATATATATATATATATATATATATATATATATATATATATATATATATATATATATATATATATATATATATATATATATATATGTATATATATATATATATATATATATATATATATATATATATATATATATATATATATATATATATATATATATATATATATATATATATATATATATATATATATATATATATATATATATATATATATATATATATATATATATATATATATATATATATATATATATATATATATAT